>OU896707.1:26122876-26461256 GCA_918026855.4 Phaedon cochleariae
CAAATAACACTGCAATATTTCAACAAATATGGAACGAAGATTGTTGCGATATTTTCGCGGAAAAGAGTTTCCATTCAAATCTTTGACACCCTGTATATTGAGAAGAGTTCGATTCTGGATCCATGTTCACATAACCATTTTGGATCGATAAAAAAATCAACTCTTGGAGTTTGGCCACCTACTCAAATAACACCTTGTATTGGTTCATAATGTCAATATTATACTAATTGATGATTTTGCCGATTTATGATGCAATATTTGGCAAGAAAACTATCAAATCATGGTTATTTTATGAATTGATGATTTGAAAATTCATATAATGACGACCAAAATAATCAGCTGTATCACTTGTGCTATATTTTCTGGTATTCATTACTTCAAATTCGTTTCGAGACAGATTATTCCGGATCAGTTGAGGTCATACCTATTCTAATATTAGATTTTATGAAGTTCCCGTAAATAATTGGAATGAAGTTATTTGTATACCTACACAACACAATGCGCGAATCTGCTGAAACTGAAACATATCTCTGATAAATGCATCATGCAATGGCCGACGGTTGTGTATTTATGGAGTGATCTACCTCATCAGTGACGTCATTTGGAGGGGAACATGGGGAATTCACCTCCACCTGAAAACCTCCGCCATTTTTTTAAGTAAGGTTGATACCTTAGTAAGGTATCTAACAAAAGTTCATTATTTGATGGCTGTTACAAGGTGAAAAAATTGATTGTATGAAAATATATCTGAACACATTTTTCGGATATAATTGCTATATATGGATGATACTTTCTACTTATGTATTGAGTCTCGAGCATTATTCCAAGAAATTTGATAATTGCTATTTCTTGACTACTTATATCTCTCGATCCCTATATGAATAATATGTTTGTTAGGTAGGTAGGTATATCTACGCAGTGAAACGATCATGAATGTTCATCATCCCAATGGTAGAATTCTCATAATCCCTATACTGTCAGATACGAATCAAAGCAACAAAGGACCATTGTAGGAAACAAGTTTTTCCATGTTGGCATGTAATGAACATGACATTTTTTGAAACTGACGGGAGTTTTTAAACCGTCCAACTTCACGTAACAAGTTGCCTAATGTGAAATATTTCGTAACTGATGGTGATGTAATGTTTATTATGTCATCCTGTGGTCACATGCGATATTCTATCGTATGAGGAAAATTTCCCACTAACATGAAGACATAACATAAACATGAATGTTATATTACATTATCACTTTGTGATATAATTGAATAGGCCCTCGTGCTTCTTTTGAATATAACAATGTGATGTTGATGGTGAATATTATATATATAGATATATTGGGAATAACATAAAATCAATGTTAATTTATAACGCAGCTACTTCTAGGTAATGCTACTCAAAACACCTGAACAATATTGTAGATTAACATTCTAATTATTTTCTAGGAGTTTTTAGGTGATGTCTATTTCTTCTGGAATCATCAAAAGAATCATTTGAATGATCTTCAGAAAAGACAGGAGAGATGATCTATCCCTGAATAAAACTAAAATTAAATTGATCTTGAGGTATACTCCTGATAAATCGATAAATCGATAAATCGATGAATCGATAAATTAAGCGTGTAATCTAAGACAAATTGCATTCGTTTATTTTTGAATTTTGTAAAAGTGCCCTCCTCCTTCGGACTCGTGCTCTTTCGCTAAAATATAAAAATGAACTCATGCTTTTTTTGGGTAACATGCTTTCTTGTAAAATTTTCAGTCATTTTTTATGCAGTAGTGCAATTATAACCGATAACTCATTCATCGCGCAGACTAATCGCCAAATTAATATATTTATATTTTCTGCGAATAGTCGACCTACTGAAATAACTTCCATTTCAGTAGGTCGAAGGATTTCAGTAGGTCGAAGGGTGATGTGTAAAATCAGTGATACGAATTTCTCGTTGTAGGTATATACGGTGTTCTTTACTCAAGGGAAACCAATTCTGAGTCATCAAACATCAGAGGCGGCACATAATAATTTACGTGAGTGATCTATGACACTATCATGAACTCCAAGGAGATGAACATCGATGAATAATAATCTCTCGATGAAAAAAACAATTCGAATTTTGTTGGCGAATTTTCTCACTATATACTTGATAATCATGAAAGTAGAGAAATAATTGATATCATCCGTTCATTCTGAAGGCTATTGAAAAAAATTGCATCATGCGACAATGAGAATTTCGATAGTACCTATATCACTGATATTTCCAAAATGGAATTCTCAGAAACAATCGCGGAAAGTCAATATAGGTAAGTACATATATAGAATCAGGTGAACTGACACTCTCCTTATAATTCTGAGTGATTGGAAATATCGATGAGAACATTGAAATAATATTTTGAATGAACTCACAGCTTGAAGAAAAAAGCCGACACCATTTTGGCAAAATACCAGTGCATATTTATATACCTATAGCTATATTATTTAAAAAAAAAACTGAAGAATATATCTCTATCTGAAACAACCGTGATCTTGTACTTATTGATTTGAATCATTTCAAAAAAAAAGTTCCGTAACATGCTTATTCAGTTCAATTATTCGTGCAATCACAACAATTTCCAACTACAGTTCGATATTCCTCATACAATCGAAGCGATTATGAATCCTTTAGAAAATATCGAAACCAACTTCGACTCATAAATCTTCATCTCTCTCCATATTGAAATTTATCATCTCCTATTTCGGTATAGATATAATAATTATTATGTCCCTGATGAATAAAGGGAAACATGTTTGTATCGCTCTGTATATAAACAGGAAGAAATATTCAAACTCAAGAACTTATGAGAGATGTATTTATCTGATGGTGGTTCACGAAATCGGAACAAGAAAATTCATTGATGGGGTAATATACAGGGTGTCCATCTAGTGCGTAATTCTCCGATATCTCGAAATCAATTATCACAAGAGAAAAACTTTGGGGAAAAAACTTTTTCAGTTACTAAAGTTGCTCATTTCGAAAATATTTCCAACAATACTGGGTGTTTTATAAAAGCGGGGCAACTCGAAGACGAGTTTTTTCAAATGGAACACCCAGTATTGTTCATTCGAAATTCATTCCGCTCAAGTTCAGCTCTACATCGCTGTAAAAAAATTTGAAATCGGTTGCGGCGTTGCCAAGTTATAACTGATAAACCCATTTTTACTACTATTGAAGGGTCATGTTCAATTGGGTATGGTATATTTATTTATTGAAATTTCGAAAATATTTTTGACATACAGTAGAAGCAAGGTCTCATGTATACCAATCCAGTAATCTTGCGAGATAATCCTCTACAGGGTGCTAAAATTTACATTCTGAATATTGTAAGATTCAGACGACGATCATGAGAATTTTTCAAATGGAACACCCTGTATTTTTCTTCACAGATTTATTTCGACATCATTCGCCATTTCATCGCAGAAGAAAAAATCAAAATCGGTTGCGGCGTTTTCAAGTTATGAGTAATTTCCTTATTTTTACTACTATTTCGGGGTATAATTTGTACGTCATGATGATTCCTCAATTTGATTTGAGTGTGGGAATATTGCTTGCCACATGACATTCGAGGTTCTACATAGATCATTCAGGTATTTTTGTGATATGTGCATCGTCCAAATTTGAAACATTTCGTAATCTTGATACTTATGATTCAAATAATATGTGAAACAAACCAACATGCCAAAAGCAACGCCTGTCTCTGGAACTTAAATTTGGCCATTTTTATTGTCGTTATTCCCACAATCCAAATCTCCATTTTACTTGATGAAGGCATAGATGAAGGTAAGCATAATGATACAAACAATATGTCTCTTCTACGCGGCTTTTGGGAGGAAATTCAGCAAAATGTCTAATCAATCCATATATTTGATTGTGGCGATGTATGACAGGTCATTACACAAATATTTCGAAAAAAATTCAAACTTGAAAGAGCCTGTAAATGTTCCTTTTGTAAAAAAATATATGAATGGTCAATGAACAGATTTGATTATACCGTAGCAACGCAATATTTCCACAATACAAATAAATAAAAGAACTATATGACGTACAAATTACCACGAAATAGTAGTAAAAATAAGGAAATTAACCATAACTTGACAACGCCGCGACCGATTCCGATTTTTTTTTCAGCGATAAAAAGGCGAAAGATGTCGGAATGAAATTTTGAATAAAAATACAGGGTGTTCCATTTGAAAAATTCTGATGAATGTCATCTGGACCTTGCGAAATTCTAAATGCTAAATTGAGCACCCTGTTGAAGAACATGTCGCAAAATTACTGGATTGGTATACGTGGGATCTTGCTTCTACCGTATGCCAAAAATATTTTCAAAATTTTAATAAATGAATATTCTCCTAATAAGCATATACCGTTATCAGTTTTTTCTGTGCTTCAAACAAAAACCTCTAAGATAAGATTTTGTGGCTCCTTAGGCATTTTATAGTTTTTGCTGTACCTCTGATCTTATTCCATCGAAAGTATCTACCAGTGGCGTAGCTACTGCTATCACACGTACATCATGACAAAAGACGAAATTTCTAACAAGGAAATTTACGCCCTATTGAAAGAAGTCAAAAAGGCTACGGAAGATACCAAAGCTGAAGTCAAGAACTTACGACACGAATTTCAAAATCGTATTCAGGTCCTGGAAACTACTGTTCAAACATTGGAGGAAGAAAACCATACACTCAAAACTCGATTGCTTATTACTGAAAGGAGTCTGCGAAAAAATTCTTTTCTTATCTACGGGCTAAAGCTCAACCAGGCGCCACCCCTTAGCGGTGTCGTGAACTTCATCACAACAACCTTGAGAGTGAATCTAACTAAATCTGAGATCAACTCATGTTACATAAATAACAGTATCAAGAATCAGCCTCTAGTGTTGGATTTGATATCTAACTGGAAGAAATCAGAAATTTTCGCTAACATAGCTTTATTAAAAAATACTGGTGTCACATTTGTTGACAACCTGCCCTACGAGGATAGACAGGAAAGGAAACAACTGGTGACTCATCTCAAAGCTGCCAAGTCCAAGGGCCTCTCTGCGAAAATTCGTCGAAACACTCTAGTGATTGACGGCGAAGTGTTCACTTTATCTGAACTTAACAGCAATAATAATATAGCTGCAGCTCCCCTGACTGGTGCTACCCCCAAGCTTAGCACTCAACCTTCGCAAGCCTCTACACAACACAGTTCCAAACATTCAATGATTTTACGCCGTATGCAGCACTAATCTAATCTTATTGCAGCCCTACTTTTATGAAAAATAGGTGCAATTGCGAACGGCAGCTCTTCGTCAGTAGGCACTATGGGTTCGAGTTATCAAAATGAGTTAAAATAGCAAAAATTCAGTTATCTAGCAATCATAAGGTTAAACAAAAAAGATGGGGCGCCACTGCAACTTTTAATTCAAATGAAATGTTACCTGGAAAGTTGAGCAACCAGATAATGAATAATATTAGATGTTCTCCCAGACTAAAAGACCTAAATTTACCTTAGAGATGTTGTGAGTTGGAGTGTCATGTCAATAAACAAATAAAACAGTCATATACAATACCCAAAACATTTAATTATGATGATAGGACTCATATATGACATCACAGGTTTTGACAAATATGCATAATAAAAAATATTAGATACTTATTTCCTGTTAAGAAAATACACTGTTGCCTGCTATTATGTGGAGGAAAATATGTATAAACCAACCTTATATTGTACTTGAAAAATCAAGAGCTCCTGTAAGGACGTTTTATTATAGTCATAGCAGATTTTAAAAAAATATTGAAAATGGAAGAATTCTACCAGCGCATAGTATACTATGTGGAGGGGAAGTATGTACCTCTCATGTGTGATTTCATCAATTTTTGACCTAGCTATGATTTAAAAATGGTCCATTATACACACTAGCAATAGGCATTATGAGTGAATAAAAATGAAAAATAAAAATATATTTTTATGTCAAAAACCTGTATGGTGTGTCCTACACCAGTTATCCTTGATAAAAATGGCTTCAGTGCCACCAAATGAAGCTTCTGAGGGAAAGATTGGCGGAGAGCGGGGTGCTGACTTCACATCCCTGGATGTCAGATGACATTGACAGAGTTGTCGTATTTCCACCTCGAAAATCCATCATATCAGGAACAAACAGGGGACGATATCCAGATTCCAGATTCCAGACTACTATATAGCCACCAAAGGCCTTGTAGAGCAATGACTCCTGGGAAGAATAGTGCTCCTGGTAGGATAACTCCCGTTGTAGAACTCCCGGTAGAAAAACTCCCGGTGAAAAAACCCTTAAATATTTCATGAAAATGAGGTTCTGAATTTCTGGACTGCAGAGAGAAAAATCGTGGAAATAAAGCGAGACTCACCTTCTATGAAGGGTTGGGGATTGAAATGGCCGTAATGACGATGCAGGTAGGCACGTGGCTGCCTGGGTGATGAACCATGAAGATCCTGCCTCTTAAACCAAAACCAGAAAAATCTGTAGAGTCCAGCAGTCCTTATAGATCAGCAACAAATCCAGGATATCCTGATGTGATCCAGAACGCCAGGCGGTACAGGACTTCAGAAGCCGGTTTACACCACAAAAATGGCACTTGACCACCACGAAGAATTTTCTGAAGTCAACTCTTGTCTCACGACCAGAAAGGAAATCCCTTCTCCAAATTTCCAGAACTTCGAGAACAACCTAACAGTTTCCGCTTTTCAAATTGGCGGAAAATTTGAATATCCAAAATAAAAGACGTTATCGCTACTCCCTCCAGAGACTTGATTCTTCCCAGATGACAATCTGAACCAATCAGAATTGATGACTAAAATGACGTCACACCCTTCTTCACAAATACTCGTCTCGTTGGTTCGACGATGATGATCTTAGGACATATCAATCCGAATCGGCGTTTGGCGCATGACAAGTTTGACACTGTTGACATGGTGTCATGACCGACAGCTAATTGAAGTAAAGCGAAATAGCAGATCAACAAGATCAAAACATCAACCTGAATTTATCAAATGCATCAATCAAGAAAATAATGCCAAACGAAGTTAATTGATTCACCATGGTCGATTCCTAGTGAAACCATCCGCATCAGCGTTCCTGGAAAATCCAATACCTATTGTCCTACTGTGATGAAGCTTCAAGTGGAAATAGCAGTGTGTAAAGTGAGTATGACAATGTCTCTGAAATGGTATTTCATATCACTTTATATTATTTATCTTTTTCAGATAAGTTCTTGTGAAAACCATCTGAATCATCCTTCTACTTGGATCACAACAAAGCAGATATAGCAAGAGATATCAATGTATTTATAGAAATTGTATTTTTATTATATGTACAGTGTGAAATCTCAGGTGTGTATCCACATATCAGGTTTGAGAATAATTAAATAATATGAAGCAGATTGAGTTCAATTTATGTTATTGAAAAATGTTAACCATGTTATTGTGACAAAATATCCTGTCAGATGTGCTCAGCATTACAGAATATTATAGAATCAGACAAAATATACAGTAATGAAAATTTACATGCTACATCACCTCTCTCCCAAGAAAAAATTTGAATCTGGAATGATTTAAATTTTCAAAAAAATTACAATATCAACAATGGATACAGAGGGATAAGTACTTCAGATCACCGAGACGAATATCAGTATCCAAATATTGAAATTGCATTGAGAATCATTCAGTGAGATGTCAACTCCTAAGAGAACGAAGGCAACTCACTAAAGAATCCCAAGGTGGAAACAAAAAAAGAAAGTTTAAAATTTAAAATTTTGATTTAACCAGCTGTCCACTACTCAACTGGGGTGACATACGGCCACCAACCTTAAACAGGCAAAACCTGAAACAAAAAGATTCAACAAAAAACGTTCGGGAGTATTCCCATTCACGTAGAGTTAGGTCGTCCCTAGAGACTACTCAAGTGCAGAAGCAAAAGAGCGGTACTTTCGAGAAATATGCCCATTGAACCCGCCTAAACAAAAATTCAACAAGACATACATCTCGTCAGCCCAACCTGTCATGAGACAACTATGACGACCCACATCACGTTGTTGTCCACGACCCCTACGCTTCCAAGGTCCCTACAGACAAAAAAATAGCTCTTGGCTTTTCAAAATTTACTCAAAAATACTGTGGAAAATATAAGTATCAAAAATTGAAGAATATTCCACAGCAAATGTGAAGTATCAGCATCAAAAGTGCTGATCACTTCCAAAAAGTTGGAGCAGTGCATGGACCATCACAGGTTATGACTGTCCACATAACCAGTGGCAAAAATAAAAAACAGCGATGTTACTGCCGTGATAAAATCACTAGCTGGGAACATGTCCAAGTCCAGGTAGCTTTAGGAACAATTCCAGGGATAACCAGCTCTTAGCCCGACCGAAAAAGAAATGGAACAGTATTTGGACCATCACTGGTTATGTCTGTCCACATAACGCAGTGGAAATAAATAACAGCGGTGTTACTGCCGTGATAACACTAGTTGGGAACATGTCCAAGTTCAGGTAGCTTTAGGAATAATCCAGGGATAACCAACCTTTACCCCAAAAAATATGACCATAAAGATCAAATGCATACCTCTATTCAGGGATTAAACTTGGGGTAGTAGCTATGCGTACTAAACATCCTAAGGGAGGTCACAATCGGGAAGTCTAAGTCGGTAGAATTCATAATCGAGTACATTTCCAAAATCGGGAAAGTCTATCCAAAATTATTATCCGGAACAGAGATATTTACATAATATTTACATAACTTACACCTAACTCTAAATACTGTACAAAAAGGAAAATCTCATTACTCGTCAGCAATGAAAAAAATTGAAAACTGTTGCAATCTAACAGTTTCAATTCAGGGGCTAAATTTTCAAATTTTAAAAAATTCGAAATGCTAAATACAAAATACTGAATGTCACAATGTAAAACATTCCAAGGGTGTTTTTGTGAACTTTCACATTCACGGTAGCTACCAAAAAGTTCCTAGAAACTTACAAAAAATTACAAAAAAAAAATTCGAAAATTTTCAAAAAAATTTCCGACAATATATCTCAAAAAATCTCAAAAAACTAACCGACAGAAATGTCCGAGTTAGACCCAAAATAAGGTTTCAAATCCTTAATATGCCAGTCTCCTGCTGGACTACCATTCTCATATTCCAGAGAATAAACTAAACGTGAAACCTTTCTTTTAACTACACACAAAACATATTTGGGTGCTAGTTTTGAACTAAACTTTACTGCAGCTTCTGAAAGTACCTTGTTTCGACGCCAAACTTTATCTCCAATATTAAAAGAAAAATCTTTCTTTCTCAAATTATATGCTCGTGAATTTCGTTGGTAAGCCTGATGCAATTTATTCTTTACTTCTTTAAAAATTGTATCTAAATTAGAAATATTTTCCACAAACTCAGATCTACTTCGAGGATTTAACTCTATCCCTACTGTATCAGATATATTACTATAATAGTTACCTGAGTGAGGAATATTTCTAGCAAAATTCAAAAATGCTGGGGCATAATTATGCACTTCATGTACAGATGTATTAATAGCAAATTGAATCTTAGATAACTCTTTGTCCCAATCCTTATGTTCAACTATATAGCTACGTATTGCTTGTCCAACTGTCTTGTTATTACGTTCAACAAAGTTGCACTGCGCTGAATAGCGAGGCGTAAACCAAATTTTTACTTTATACCTACGTATCTGTTAATTTTTTAAAGATTTTCCCTGCGAATTGGGTACCATTGTCCGCAATGATAATCTGAGGTACACCGTATACTAAAAACACTTGATTTTCTAGAAATTTAACTATGTTTGGTGCTGTCGCGTCTCTTAGGGGACATAGAATGGTATATTTCGAAAACCAGTCTCCAATTACGAGTAAATATGTGAATCCACGGGGTGATCGAGGAAATGGTCCCATAAGATCGACAGCTAGGACTTGAAAAGGGAAGTTTACCTGCTTTTCACAGCCCATTAAACCTAAACGTGATGTGTTAGCTAACTTTTGTGATTGACAAACTTTACATTGACGAATGTATCTCAAAATATCAGGGCGCATCTTTGGCCAATAATAATTCTCCTGAATTCTACTAAAAGTTTTGTAAAAACCAAAATGTGAACATGTAGGTGGATCATGAGAGTTTCTAATAACATCATTCCTTTGGGACTTAGGAACAACGGTCTTCCATTCTTTTTCATTAGTTTGAATTATGCCCTTTGAGGGAATAAATTTGAAAAGCAAATTTCCTGAAACTTTCCATTGTGGAAACAGTTCAGGTTTCTCTAAAATTCTCCTCTTAAGTGAAGTGTACCATTTATCCGATATTTCGGCCTTTATGTCTATCAACAAAATTTCTTGGTTATCATCAGGCAAATCACTAGGAGGAATTCTGGACAGAAAATCAGGTAAGACATTTGAAGCTCCGGGCTTGTGTATTAGTTCAAAATTATGTTGTCTGAGCTTCACAGCCCACCTAGCAAGTCTTCCACAAGGATCCTTGAGATTGTTGATCCACAAAAGGCTACTGTGGTCAGTGATTACCTTGAATTTTGTGCCTTCTACATAAGGTCGAAATTTATCTATCAAAAATATCAAACTGAGAAGTTCTCTTTCCGTCACAGTATAATTACGTTCTGCACGAGATAAGGAACGAGAAGCATAAGCTATAACTCTTTCTTGTGAATCAATATTCTGAGTCAAAACACCTCCAATACCATAATCACTGGCATCACACTGTATTACAAAAGGTTGATCAAAGTCTGGTGAACTTAGTATAGGAGACGATATCAAAGCATTTTTAACACGGATGAAAGCATCTTCCGCCTCTGGAGACCAAGTTATTGGTTGCCCCTTCTTTTTCCCTTTAAGGAGGCCTGAGATAGGTGCTATCAAACTTGAAAAATTTGCAATGAATCTTCTATACCATGAACACATTCCGATAAAACGTTTGATTTCAGTGCTGGTAGTAGGGCGAGAATAATTGACCATGACGGCTACTTTATCAGTATCTGTGCGGAGTCCTTCTCTATCAATAACATAACCAAGATACTTGAGGGATGTTTTAAAAAATTCACATTTTTTAATGTTTACTGTTAAATTTGCATTTTCTAAAATATTCTTTACCTCAGCAAGAAGTGATACATGTTCATCAAAAGTTTTTGAAGTAATAATTATATCATCCAGATATGTGAAAATATGCGGTTCAAACTTAGGTCCAAATAGAGCGTCACAGAGCCTCTGCTGAGTCTGAGCACTATTACATAAGCCAAATGGCATGACTGTGAATTGAAAAGATCCCCTACCAGGCACACTGAATGAAGTTTTCTCACGTGACGACACATCCAAAGGAATTTGCCAAAAAGCTTTGCGTAGATCAATACTCGAGATGTATTTTGCATCTCTGAGCAAATTCAAAATTCTGTCTATGCGAGGTAGTGGATAGCTATCGTGCTTAGTTACTTCATTGAGTTTTCTCCCGTCAAAACAAAACCTGTACTCACCGGATGACTTTTTTACTAAAAGGACTGGACTATTATAGGGACTCTGAGATGGTTCAACCACCTTCAACTTCAGCATGTCATCAAGTTCTCTATTTAAAATTTTCAACATAAATGGTGACATAAGGTACTGCTTAACTCGAAATGGCTTTGAATCACCAGTGTCAATTGTCATTTTAATTTTATCTGTAAGACCAATACGACTTTCACTGCTAATTTCTTTAAAATGCTCTATAATTTGTTCTGCTTGAACACTCTCTGAAGGAGATAAATCTGACAAATTACTTGAATCTGAAGTTTCAATCTCTTTAACATGACTAGAGACAACCTGTATAGAATTATGCGTTACTGCACTATGCACATTCCAAATCCTATTTTTGAAGTCGATCTTGATCTTGAACTGATTGCAAAAATCGCTTCCAAAAATAATTGAGTGGGGCAGTGACGGCACTACTATAGTAGGAACAACCTGAACAATGTTATCTACACAAACTGGTAGATCAACAACACCCTTGACTTCCCGTTCAGTTCCATCAACTGTTGTCACATGTTTCAAAAAGGACTTATTGCATTTCAGATTAAGTTTTTTCAGTAAATCTACTGATTTTTGACCACAAACCGAAACATTGGCACCACTGTCCAAAAGACAAACTACCTTCTGATCAAAAATTTTTACAGAAATATATGGTCTGTTATCACGTGACTTCTGTACAAAAAGAGGTGCGACATTTAAATTTTTATGGAAAACATAATTTTTATAAAAATCTCTAACGGTATTTTTCCAATCATTCCATTCTTTGGGATTGAAAAAATTTTATCTTGAACTTGGGTTGACTCTTTTGAATAATGGAGGGAAACAAGAGTCGTAATACTTCACCTCCATTACTAGTTTCCCTGACATTTTGTACATTCCTTTGAAGTTACATCTGCACAACCGCATTTAAAACAAAATTTCTTGATGATATTGTCAGTAGCTCTACAGTTCCTAAAAGTATGGTTTGGTTGCAAACACCTCCAACATAATACTGATGAACTTGATGAATTTGAACTAGTAACATTAACTTGTTTATTCGTACTGACAGTTTTATTCGATTTCTTTATGTTGAAATTTCGCTTTCGAGGTTGAAAATTCCTCCGAAAATTCTGATTGTTAGTTGTAGAACTTGAAAGGGTAACTGAAAAATGTGTCAACTCAGGATCAATCATACATTGAAAAGGTTTCTGATACTGATGTGACTGTAAACCAGATGCCAAGCTAAGAATATCAGCTTCTTCAAGCTTTTTACAAAGTGTACTCAAGGTAGAAACACTATCAATATCACTAAGTGCAAGTCTTTTAAGGTATTTACCCTGTAGTCCCATTTTAATATATTTAACCTTAGTGAGCTCTGCGGCTCCACGACTGAGTCTACTGAATAAAGTTTCCATACAAGCTATGAAAATTACTACAGGTTCATTTCTTCCTTGTTTTCGTGATTTTATTTGGTTCCACACTTCATCATCAAAGTCTGACATCAAAAAATCCTTTTTCAATTTTATGACCAAAGTTTCCCAACTATTAACTTGTGTTCTGATTTGTCTGAACCAAAATGTAGCCTTACCACTGAATAAGTCACTAGCAGATTCAAAAAGTTCAGCTTTACTTACATGCCTTGCCTGAGCTACATTTTTTATGCGTTCAATAAATGAAAGGAGATTTTTAGGTTCACCATAAAATTGAATATTCAATTTATGAACTGGAACTGACTTATGAGAATTCACAATTGTATTATTAAAAGTGTTAGCAGTAGTAGAAGCACTTGCTTGTGGTGTAAAAGGAGTGACATCATCATCCTGAACATTTTCATTTAATTCAGCATCAAATTGCAGGGCTGTAGCATAAGCTTCATTCTTAAAATTCAATACATCCCTATAATTTAAATCTTCCCGCTGTAACTTAATTCTGTTTATGCGAAAACTGACATGATTTATTCTAGAGGTTGCTCTTTTGTAAACAGAATCTGATGAAGGACCTTCAAAACCTTCAATAAGTGATTTTATAGAATCTAAAGTGGACTGAATTTCTACTCGCTCTGTATCAAAGTTATAAGCTTCATCAACTAAAGTCATTACATTCGTACCACTTTGTTTTTCTTTAAACAGAAGTCTTCCAAGAATTTTACGTTTTTCATCTTGATTCCGTTCAGAAATTACACCTCGAATTCTCAACTCATAATTCAGTTCAGCCTGCAGCAAGTGATTAGCTTTAAAATTTTGATCCATTTTGAATCAGTTCAAAATCAAATATCAAAACTGTTGTTCCAACTTCTAAGGAAATTATTTAAATGTTGCAACACTGTACGTAGTATTATCTCAGGCACTATCTGAAGCAGCTTATTTAATTAAATCTCAAATCAAAAAACTGGATTCTCAAATATTATGAAACCTGATATGTGTATACTCACCATAAATCAGTTCATAAAAAACCATAAATTTTTTGCCTACCAAAACAAAATGTGGTAAAAACAACTCTCCTGGCTCTCCGTCAAACTATCAGCTGTCTCCAAACCATAAACATTTTATTCATTCATCAACAAGACACTCACAACTGTTGATTACTAATAACCTAACTAAAAACTCGGGCCCCCACGTTCGGACGTCATCTTTGCAGCCCTACTTTTATGAAAAATAGGTGCAATTGCGAACGGCAGCTCTTCGTCAGTAGGCACTATGGGTTCGAGTTATCAAAATGAGTTAAAATAGCAAAAATTCAGTTATCTAGCAATCATAAGGTTAAACAAAAAAGATGGGGCGCCACTGCAACTTTTAATTCAAATGAAATGTTACCTGGAAAGTTGAGCAACCAGATAATGAATAATATTAGATGTTCTCCCAGACTAAAAGACCTAAATTTACCTTAGAGATGTTGTGAGTTGGAGTGTCATGTCAATAAACAAATAAAACAGTCATATACAATACCCAAAACATTTAATTATGATGATAGGACTCATATATGACATCACAGGTTTTGACAAATATGCATAATAAAAAATATTAGATACTTATTTCCTGTTAAGAAAATACACTGTTGCCTGCTATTATGTGGAGGAAAATATGTATAAACCAACCTTATATTGTACTTGAAAAATCAAGAGCTCCTGTAAGGACGTTTTATTATAGTCATAGCAGATTTTAAAAAAATATTGAAAATGGAAGAATTCTACCAGCGCATAGTATACTATGTGGAGGGGAAGTATGTACCTCTCATGTGTGATTTCATCAATTTTTGACCTAGCTATGATTTAAAAATGGTCCATTATACACACTAGCAATAGGCATTATGAGTGAATAAAAATGAAAAATAAAAATATATTTTTATGTCAAAAACCTGTATGGTGTGTCCTACACCAGTTATCCTTGATAAAAATGGCTTCAGTGCCACCAAATGAAGCTTCTGAGGGGAAGATTGGCGGAGAGCGGGGTGCTGACTTCACATCCCTGGATGTCAGATGACATTGACAGAGTTGTCGTATTTCCACCTTGAAAATCCATCATATCAGGAACAAACAGGGGACGATATCCAGATTCCAGATTCCAGACTACTATATAGCCACCAAAGGCCTTGTAGAGCAATGACTCCTGGGAAGAATAGTGCTCCTGGTAGGATAACTCCCGTTGTAGAACTCCCGGTAGAAAAACTCCCGGTGAAAAAACCCTTAAATATTTCATGAAAATGAGGTTCTGAATTTCTGGACTGCAGAGAGAAAAATCGTGGAAATAAAGCGAGACTCACCTTCTATGAAGGGTTGGGGATTGAAATGGCCGTAATGACGATGCAGGTAGGCACGTGGCTGCCTGGGTGATGAACCATGAAGATCCTGCCTCTTAAACCAAAACCAGAAAAATCTGTAGAGTCCAGCAGTCCTTATAGATCAGCAACAAATCCAGGATATCCTGATGTGATCCAGAACGCCAGGCGGTACAGGACTTCAGAAGCCGGTTTACACCACAAAAATGGCACTTGACCACCACGAAGAATTTTCTGAAGTCAACTCTTGTCTCACGACCAGAAAGGAAATCCCTTCTCCAAATTTCCAGAACTTCGAGAACCTAACAGTTTCCGCTTTTCAAATTGGCGGAAAATTTGAATATCCAAAATAAAAGACGTTATCGCTACTCCCTCCAGAGACTTGATTCTTCCCAGATGACAATCTGAACCAATCAGAATTGATGACTAAAATGACGTCACACCCTTCTTCACAAATACTCGTCTCGTTGGTTCGACGATGATGATCTAAGGACATATCAATCCGAATCGGCGTTTGGCGCATGACAAGTTTGACACTGTTGACATGGTGTCATGACCGACAGCTAATTGACGTAAAGCGAAATAGCAGATCAACAAGATCAAAACATCAACCTGAATTTATCAAATGCATCAATCAAGAAAATAATGCCAAACGAAGTTAATTGATTCACCATGGTCGATTCCTAGTGAAACCATCCGCATCAGCGTTCCTGGAAAATCCAATACCTATTGTCCTACTGTGATGAAGCTTCAAGTGGAAATAGCAGTGTGTAAAGTGAGTATGACAATGTCTCTGAAATGGTATTTCATATCACTTTATATTATTTATCTTTTTCAGATAAGTTCTTGTAAAAACCATCTGAATCATCCTTCTACTTGGATCACAACAAAGCAGATATAGCAAGAGATATCAATGTATTTATAGAAATTGTATTTTTATTATATGTACAGTGTGAAATCTCAGGTGTGTATCCACATATCAGGTTTGAGAATAATCAAATAATATGAAGCAGATTGAGTTCAATTTATGTTATTGAAAAATGTTAACCATGTTATTGTGACAAAATATCCTGTCAGATGTGCTCAGCATTACAGAATATTATAGAATCAGACAAAATATACAGTAATGAAAATTTACATGCTACATTATTATAATCTTATTATATTCATTTAACTATTTCGAATTGTAGTATTAATTATAAATTCATCATATAATCATTATAGCTTTCAGTTCTCTTCAGGTGGTTCAAAAATGCTCAAACTGGTATTTCTGAACATAAGGTCAATAATGACGGGATTCAATTGTCTGAAGAATCATATTATCGAAGAAAATATCGACATTGTATGTCTAGCCGAAACTTGGTTGCACTCTGGAATTTGTTCTGATGCGATCAATATCGATCAATATAACTTCATTAGGGCTGACAGAATGAGCAGAGGTGGGGGCTTAGGATTTTACATACACAACTCTTATCAATGCGAAATTTTATTTACTCAGATAAGTGACTTTCTTGAGCAACTCTGGATCTCGTTAAAAATAAAAGGTAAAAAGTACATTTTCGGTACAATTTACCGCCCCCCTCAGGCAAATCTCATTCAGTGCCTTAATGTGCTAGAAAATAGTATATCTGATTTTTTGCCTAATTGCGATTCATTCATACTAACTGGTGATCTCAATGTCAATCTCTTGTCAACTGACTCACGTACTGAACATTTCCACGATCTGCTCAATTCATATGATCTCCAGCAATTAATAAACACTCCTACGAGAGTCACCCCCACAACACAGAGCCTCATTGATATTCTCGTATGCTCTGAAACAAATTTGATAACTCACATTGATACAGTTGGCCTTCAAGGAATTTCCGATCATCTCTTAATCAAATGCGAATTGAAAGGCATACAAAAAACGAATAAAATAAAATTTATTTCTCACCGGGATTTTTCGAAGTTCAATATCAATCATTTCTATGAAGACCTTATGCTTATCGATTGGGACTCGATTCATACTCTTAACGATGTCGATGCAATGCTAACCTTTCTCAATGAAAATATCTTAAAGTTATTCAATTTACACGCCCCCTCTCGTCGAGTGAGGGTTACTAAACCTCCCGCACCTTGGTTAACTGAGAACATAAGGGAAATGATTTCATTGAGAGACAAAGCATACAAAAAATTCAAAAAATCCGAGAAACTTTCTGACTGGATCAGTTACAAAGACCTCAGAAACTACACTACTCGTGCGATTCGCGTGGAAAAAAAGGAATACCTAAAGTTTATTCTGAGAAATAAAGACTCGCGACAGACTTGGAATACTTTGAGGAATTTGGACATACTTAGGAAAAACGAATCTGACCTTCCTGATAATCTCAAAAACGCCCAGCGCATCAATGCCTATTTTACGAATATTTCTCACCCAGATAAAACCAATGATCAACTGGCTTTACTGGATAAGTATAATGATGTACGTGAAAATCACAATTTCAATTTCAATTTTGTAACCGTTAACTCGGAGGTAGTTAAAAAACATATTAACGCAATAAAAAGTAATGCTGTAGGATCTGATGAGATCTCTTTGAAAATGATCAAGTTGGTGGAGGAGCATTTGATTAATCATATAACCTTTATATTCAACCAGGCAATTGAGTCCAATCACTTTCCAACCGTATGGAAGATTGCAAATGTATTACCTATACCTAAATGCAACTCCCCTACTGAATTGACACATCTGAGACCTATCAGTATCCTTCCTGCACTCTCGAAGGCATTTGAGAAGATTCTCAAGGAACAAATCTTCGATTTCGTCTCCAGTCAAAATATAATTTCTTCAGCCCAATCTGGATTTCGTTCTGGTCATAGTACCACCACTGCACTTTTGAAAGTCACTGACGACTTGTTTCGGTCAGTAGATAGAGGTGAATCTTCGTGTCTTATTTTGTTGGATTACACTAAAGCTTTTGACACCATTGATCATGATGTTCTTTGTAAGAAGCTCAAATATATTGGATTTCATCAGAACTCAGTAGCTCTTATCAAGAGTTTTCTCACGTTTCGGACTCAGTCAATCACTCTTGATGGTGAATCTTCAGGAACACTACCTGTAGAGTTTGGGGTACCTCAAGGATCTATTCTTGGTCCATTACTGTTTTCTTTATATATTTGTGATTTTCATGAGACAATTGAGTACTGTCATATTCATCACTACGCCGACGATACCCAACTTTATATCAGCTTTGACATAAACAACGCCGACTTAACATCTGAACAAGTAAATGATGATCTGACCTCTCTTTTCGATATTTCCACTGCACATAACCTCAAGATAAATCCGCGCAAGTCTCATGCTATGCTCATCGGCACAAAATCAAAATGTGCACTAGCTGAGGGGAGCTTTTCACTTAAACTTTCCAACGAACAACTACCATTTGTCAATGAATGCAAGAACTTGGGTGTCTGGTTCGATCAGCAATTACGATTCACAAAACACGTGAGTCATTTGTGTCAAAGCTCTTTCAATGTGTTGAGACAATTATACCCTTCTAAGGACATTTTACCCACCTCGAATCTCAAACTAAATCTCTGCCAATCCTTGATTATCTCTAAGCTCTCATATTGTGACGCTGTCTACGGCCCTGCACTTTTGCGGAATGATGCCTACAGATTACAGCGTATTCAGAATTCCTGCATACGATTTTCTTATGGTATTCGAAAATATGATCACATCAGTGCAAAGTTCAGAGAGTCTGGTTGGCTGAGACTGGAAAAATTGAGGGAACTCCATTTACTCACTTTAACCCATAAAGTAATAACTACATCTTCACCAACTTATCTAGCTGCTAAACTGATCAGATTCAGAAACTATAACAATGCGAGAACACGAAACAAAAATACCTTGGTAATTCCAAAATACAAAACCAGTTTGTATAAACGAAGCTTCTCTTATACAGCCACTAAATGTTATAACTCTCTACCTACTGATTTTCACAATTATAATCTACTAAATTTTAAAAAGAAACTGAAAGCATTACTGAATGATGGATAGATATTTCGATGCATGATATAATATATATTCTACTTCGCATAGCTCAAGACTTTTCCGATTATCAAACTATCGATGGCAATTCTCTTTATAATATGTTCAATAGTACTATTGTATTCTATACCTTTTTTTCTCTTTATTCCTTCTTTTTCTTCAAGGGTTAAGTTGTAAAACAGCATCAGCTGACACTTCGCCTCTTCATCTTTGTACTAAAATAATTATATTTTATAAATTTAATGTACTGATATTGTTGCAAGATGAATAAAGACGATTTATTATTATTATTATTATTATTATTATAATATACCATGCCCAATTCAACATGACTCTTCAATAATGGTAAAAATAGATTTATCAATTATAACTTGGCAACGCCGCAACCGATTTCAATTTTTTTTATAGCGATGTGAAGGTGAACCTCGGCGGAATTAATTCCGAATGAACAATACTGGGTGTTCCATTTAAAAAAACTCTTCTTCGAGTTGCCCTGCTTTTATAAAACACCCAGTAATGTTGAGAATAATTTTGAAATGAGCAATTTTAGTAACTGAGAAACTTTTTTCCTCAAAGTTTTTCTCTATAGATTATGGCTTGCGAGATATCGAAGAATTACGCACTAAATGGACACACTGTATATAGATGACAACAAAACAAGATGAACCGAAAGAATGAATACATTTCATGCAAGAAAAAATAACTTTGAAACGTATTCAATTTAACTTTTGCTGATCATTAATTGGAGGTTGAGATTTAAATAATTCGTTTGATTTCAACTATTGTTCAGAATCACCAGCATAAGTGACTATACGACCACACCAATGTACGAAAGCGCTGAACGGACATGATACTTTTTTTTATAATTGCCAGTTTGATCTGGAAATTAGGTATAATTGCCAGTTTGAACTGGCAATTAGTCATAATTGCCAGTTTGAACTGGCATTTAGCTATATAATTGCCAGTTTGAACTGGCATTTAGCCATAATTGCCAGTTTGAACTGGCATTTAGTGCTTTCGAACGAAAGTACCCCGCAAATGTAATCTCACAGCTCACAGTTCAAGCACTGACAGCTCTGTCTAATAGATGCGCATTACTTGAGAGGAAATCAGATGGCTACAAGACGAAGAAATCAAAAATGTCGCTGTTATCTGTCACAGCCGTAAAAAAATTATGGTGTATAACTCGCAGGGAATGCTAATTTCCCACTGAAATGATTGCAACATTATTCGCCTACGGCTCAGGCTGCAAATTTCATTCTCGGGGAAAATCACTATCATCCGTCCTTGTTGAGAAATATACTATAGGGCTCTAACGACACAGTGAAGTAATTGAATGGCAATGAGTCATTATCAGTCCACTAGCCCTTTACGTTGGTCGAAATAATCGTTGGCGTTTTTTGGCGTCACTAGATGGCGATAACATGACTACTTAGATCCTTTCGTACGGAAGCGCTAAATGCCAGTTCAAACTGGCAATTATAGCTAAATGCCAGTTCGAACTGGCAATTATAGCTGAATGCCAGTTCAAATTGGCAATTATGGCTAATTGCCAGATCAAACTGGCAATTATGGCTAATTGCCAGTTCAAACTGGCAATTATGGCTAATTGCCAGATCAAACTGGCAATTATGGCTAATTGCCAGTTCAAACTGGCAATTATAGCTAAATGCCAGTTCAAACTGGCAATTATAGCTAATTGCCAGTTCAAACTGGCAATTATAAAAAAAAGTATCATGTCCGTTCAGCGCTTTCGTACCAGTGCATGTCTCCAAAGGACGTTCGCTTGATTAATTAGAACTATTGCTGTTTGTGAGATATTGATTTATTTGTGTCATGTCCCATTTAGCACTCTATATACAGGGTGTTTCACAGATGAATGGAAATATTTCAATGGTACATAGGGGTCACCAAGGTGGTTCTGAAAATACCATATTTGATAGGTCTTAGAGTCTTCATAACGGAGATACAGGGCGATTAATCGATTTAGAATAATTATTCATTCGTCTATAAGTATTGAACAACCCAGTATATTCTTCTGAAATTTCGTATGGAGCTTATACTTGGGACGTTGAATTCATTCACCTATCGGGCGAAGTGAAAATGCAGGTTCGACTTCAGGAAAGATTTACTTTATTCGAAATATTGAAATAACACACTGTATGTAATAATTGACACAGTTCATCGAAGGAATCGTGAAGAGGAGAAAAAACTGAACTGGATTTGATGCTGTTTGTTTTACCGCCACCAATTCTCATCGTAACAATCATAAACAGACAGCTAAAAGTATGTCAATTTGAAGAGTATCAAAATTATGAAACCATGATTATTTGATATATTCTTGTTAAATGATCGTTCGAAAAAACTTACTGAGTCTCGCAGTCTTTATAACAGAGATACAGGGTGAATTATCGGTTTCGAATAATTATTCACTCGTCCATAAGTATTAAACTATATATACCCATCGCAGTAATATTTTTTCAAATTTGATGATATTGAGCTTACTTGGGACGATTGATTCATTGACCTATCACAGGCAGAATGGAAATACAGGTTCAGCTTCGGGAGAAGTTTGATAGTCTTTATAACAGAGATACAGGGTGAATTATCGAATTATAATTATTTGGTATTATTTCCATTTCGCCTGATAGGTTAATGAATCTATCGTCCCAAGTAAGCTACATACCAAATTTGAGAATAAAGGTAGTTTAATACTTATGGACGAGTGAATAATTATTGAAATCCGGTAATTCACCCTGTATCTCCGTTATAAAGACTGTGAGACTTAGTAAGTTCTTTCGAGCGATTTTTTGACTGGAATATATCGAATAGTCATAATTGACACTGGTTTCATAATTTCAATACTCTTCAAATTGACATCATACTTTCGACTTTTTGATTGTTTCGATGAGAATTGGTGGCGGGAAAACAAAAAGCATCAGACCAAATTCAGTTTTGCCTCCTCCTCACAATTCTTTTGATTTACTGTGTTAATCATTAGATACAGTGTGTTATTTCAATACTTCGAATGAATGAATTTTTTTCCTGAAGTCGAACCTGGATTTTCACTCCGCCCGATAAGTGAATGAATTTAACGTCCCAAGTAGAAGCTCCTTACCAAATTTGAGAAAAATATACTGGGTAGGTCAATACATATATGGACGAATGAATAATTATTCAAAATCAATAAATCGCTTTGTATCTTCGTTATGAAGACTCTATATGACCTATCAAATATGGTATTTTCAGAACCACCTTATCGACCCCTATCTACCATTGATATATTTCTCTTTACCTGTGAAACACCCTGTATACATATAATGTATTGCAACAATTTCAGAATTACGCTAGTATATTTTTAATATACGATCAAGAAGAGCTGTATACCTTCACTGTATATACGCACTATACAGTATGATGATAAAATACAGAAAAATTGGATATTCGTTTCATATAATGGTAGGCTGTGGAAGAACTTCAAACTGCATGGTCGAATTTTTGTTCAGTAAATCTATATTTCCTGACCTATGTCGAAAACATGCATGTGGATACATAACTGAGTAAATTTGATTCCGCGCTTTTATACAAAAATTAGAAACCCTGTTTTTTGTTTCAAATATTCGATTCCCTTTTTATGCATGTCAATGATAAAGAAGTTTGTCAAATAGCAGCATTGCCAAGTAACCTGAGGAAAATCTATAAGCCACAAGATTCTCACCTTGCTCTATTCTTACATTGCCGAAATTTCGAGATACCCCATCCATTCATAATACACCTATCATCTACCCTAGATCTTTACCATGCCCACAGAACCATTAATGGATTCTCACCATGCTCCATAAGTACTGACGATGCCTATTGGTACTTCTCAATATGCCCTTTTTCCAAACATACCCACATTTCATGAATTCTCATCATACCCAATTCTTTTGACTTAGATGCCCAGTCCTCACACAGTTTCAAGAACCTATTTCAGAAGTGAAAACGTGGAGAATTCGAGGAAGTTGAGCTTGGTGAGAATAATTGTCAGAATTCACGTGGAAAATGGGCATAATGATAATCTAATATTGCGACAGGGTGAGAAAATGTGAGAAGTTGATATGTATGGTAAGAATTGACCATTTTCTGTTTATATAGTGGAAATATAATTATGCATGATGGAAAGTAGAAATGGTGATAATCATGAGTCTCATGAATAATTGTTCATATATATATATAAACTGGTGAAGCTATATGATCCTTCAACAATTTGATCCGGAAACTTCGTCGAATGGACAAGTCACCGAATGGACTTTTCGCCAAATTCTTGGTCAAAACGCCGGAACAGATCGATGGACATTCTCATCAAACCTATACTATAGATATCTCTGGTTCGGTTTTAGATAGGTGATAGGAAATTATCGAAGGAACCTGTGACGAATAATAATCAGTGTATAAAATCATTGTTATTGTTATTTCGACAATGTCACTACCTTCGGCGAAATGTCCGAACGGCTCTCTTGACTGAAATTATGAGCATTTTCCGTGATGTGTCCAAATAGCTGTTTCAGCGTATATTGATCATTCTCGGCGATATGTCCAAATAACTATTTAGCGTCATGATCACTTTCGGAAACTTTTCCACGGGCGTTTTTTGGTATGATGACCATACACTTATCTATTCAAAACTATAGATTTGGAACCATTCACAACTTCATGTGAGACATTTTGATATTTTACAAAATGTCACAGATGTGAATACACACAAGATTCAAATACAGTGTGTCCCTGTATTTCATTGCATTTCTAGATTCTCAATGATAAAGAACTGATCTCATCAATGCATCATATATTTGGTGTCTAGCGGAAATGACTACAGAGATATACAGTGTGTCCCACTTACCATGCTCACCATGGGTATCTTTTTAACGGTGAGAGATACGAGGTCGGTTAAATGACACCAAATGTGGAGTTTGTCAAGGCCAACTATAATGTGAAAAAATATTTCGATAAAATCTATTCGTTTTTGTTTTATACGCAAAAAAACTGATTTTTATCATTTTCATGTCTCCTCCGTAACTTCTTTCTTTATGAAAATATCCGAATAGCAATTTCACATTCTCATGGCAGTGATTTCGAAAAAAATATGAAATTAATACCAACTCTTCTAGAATTCGGGATATCAACACCAACTTTAGTTTTTCAAATGTAGGTCATAGCTCACTATGACTTAGATACAAATAACTTTTTTTTCTCCTACAGATGCTATGTCGCAGAAATAGTTTTGTGTTGATAACAACGGAGTTATCGTCATTTATAAAAAAACAAAAAAATATTTGGAAGCCGCCATCTTGAATTTATGAATTTTAACAAAAAAATCATGATCTCCGACCTCAAAAACCCCCACTTACCAATTTTGAATGAAATCGGACCAAATCTTGTCCGCCATCTTGGAGCAGCCATCTTTTTTAATTTCAACAAGAATTCCATAATGTATTGTCACCGAAATGATGAACACCTGCCAAATTTCGAGTTTATCGGAGTTATGGAATTTTTGTTGAAATTGAAAAAAATGGCGGCTCCAACATGGCGGACAAGATTTGGTCCGATTCCATTCAAAATTGGTAAGTGGGGGTTTTTGAGGTCGGAGATCATAATTTTCTTGTTGAAATTTATGAATGCAAGATGACGGCTTCCAAATAATTTTTTGTTTTTGTATAAATGACGATAACTCCGTTGTTATCAACACAAAACTATATTACTGCGGCATATCATCTGTGAGAGAAAAAAAAGTTATTTGTAACTAAGTCATAGTGAGTTATTACCTACATTTGAAAAACTAAAGTTGGTGTTGATATCTCAAATTCTAGAAGAGTTGGTACAAATTTTTTTCGAAATCACTTTGAAAAACTGCCATGAAAATATGAAATTCTCATTTGAATATTTTCATAAATAAATAAGTGACATGAAAATGATCAAAATCTGTTTTTTGCGTATAAAACTCGTATAAAACAAAAACGAATTGATTTTATCGAAATATTTCTTCACATTATAGTTGGCCTTGACAAACTCCACATTTGGTGTCATTCAACCTACCTAGTATCTCTCACCGTTAAAAAGATACCCATGGTGAGCATTGTAAGTGGGACACACTGTATAGGGTGTTCAAAATCGAGATTTTTCAACTTCAGGATTTTTTTATGTCGAATCTATTCCTTATTGGTCACAACCAATACAGGGGAACCACCCGCTGTATTCGTTCCAATTCAATATCAGTATAGATAGCAAATCGATAGTTAAGAAAGGGACATGGAAGCCGTTTCTTTTCGACACAAAAAAAAACATGAAGTTAAAAAATCTCGATTTTGAACACCCTATATCTTTATAATCATTCCCGCTAGGCACCAATTGCATGTGAATTGATGAAAGCAGCTCTTCAGGGAGAATGTGAAAGCAAATACAAGGTGCTCTATTTGAAAATCGAGAGTTTTACTTCAAGATTCCAACTTTGAAATACTTACTGTCCCCGCCAAATTGAAATATTGACCTGATGTCCGAGCGATTTTCAATCTTTTTAACGACATCGCAGATCAGGGGGGGAGACAAGTTTCAGCTGGGACACACCTTCCGATGGCAACTAATCTACTGGTACTAATATACCTATAGCCAATCTATACGATAAGTGAACTCGAGTATAAATGAATAAATTTAATCCCAGATTTACTTGAGAAAAGACGGCCGATAATTGAAACATAAGACACTTGAAACGAGTGCTTATATAAGCAGTACTCCCAAAATCACATTAAAAATGTACTTTTGCATTCATAGTTTAAAGTTCGCGCTGAGATACTTGGAAAGGGCTCGATAAGTTTTTGCAAGCGCATAATAATATATTATGTTGGTAATGGGTATTAGGGGAGGCAGGCGGCCGTATATACCTAGATAATATAATCTGCGCCAGGAAAGGTGAGCGTTAAAAATACTGGGCCGATGGTTGGTGTTATCTGGGATGATATGCATTCATACTAGATTATGCTAGTGTTAGATGGCTACCTTGCTACCTATATCTATAATACCCCACTTTTATTGATAAATGAGGCCCAGGAAAATGACAATATTGTACCTAGTACTATATAGAGGGCTGCAGCATGATTATCTCATGTACCTCCATCTCTTATAGTTAATCTATATATTATGCATGGAATTCTAAACCCTATACATCAGATTACTTCATCAGTATGTTACCTATATGGAATGTGATATAGCATAATGATTATTCATTTTCCTTTCTAATTCATTCATATAGTCAAATTCTGGATGTAATATATCATTGGAACTATTAAATCTGCTCAAAACTTCATTAATTATTATATGTTATCATAGGTAGTTATAGATGCTGATATTCCTGTTTTCCTATCTCATATTCATAAATTCATATTGGGACCCATACCCATATCAGAAAACGAAATAAAGTAGGTATAGGATTCAGTAACTTCAGTAACTTCAGTTCATCATCTTCACAATTTGCAAAAATAGATGAGATATTAAAGAAAAACATCCTACCTTGTGCTGTGACTCGACGCGCAACAGATTTTGATCTCATCGTAGGAAAACTAGTCAGGTAAAATGTCAATAAAAGTCACTGATTTCCCGACCGTCTTCATATCATGAACTAGCACATCGTACGAGTCAAGTCACAAGACAGTATGGACGGAGACAATGAGAATCCCGATCGTCTTTTTTCATATACGCTCAGACCAATCGGAGTGCTGTATTCGCTGTCATGTTTTATCACTTCACCGGGGCGACTGTGCCGTAATTTTTGATTTGGATCGCGGTTAGCCGACGCTGAAATAAAAGACTACGTCGACCTCTTTTGTTTCTCTCGTTTGTTTCCACCTGGAGGCACATACATCTAGACAGCGTAAGTCGTGTGTTTTTCACTTGTTACGGAGCATCTTTCTGCGCATAGACCCGCCTTCGGAGATGCCACGCCAGTGGTGTGTAGATAAGAGCATCACGGTCGATATTCCGGGACAATCCGGGTATTCTCCCGGATTCCCATCCCAGCGGTTCCGGGGCCTTAGGCTGTGTACCAGTCCCACTAGATTGATGCATATGTAATTTGTTTGCTCTATTCCGGCTGGTGTTTGGACAAAGCCGCGCAAACAGATTCTTACAGTTTGCAGAGTTCATTAATTTGTGCGAGCATGTCTTGTTTTGCTCCGGGCTGATAACATCACGTAAATTGGTTTTTCATTATGGCTCTGTTTCTGTTCGGTTTCTTTGCAGAATTGCACAATGATGTATATGATTTATATTGAACTTCTCAGGATCTTTAGGAGCCTATATATAGTCAAATGTTTATAATTCAGCTTTTTGTCGATAATAAAGATCTAAGTATATATTATTTCATGCGTTCGCACTATAGGTGTCGGAATTTGGCTCTCGTTTGAGCACTCGTTTGATCAGTATCAGCACATACATCAAAATAAGACAGATGTTTGAGTTTCTACTCGATCTGACTAAACTTATACCGAATGATAGTATTTATATAAATCAAAGTTTATTCCAAAAATACCTATGAACTTCCCGCAGGAACACTTCCTTCCAGTGATGAACTGCTGTTCATTACTCTTTATTTGGTTCCACAACAAGAGAACATTATTTTGCCAATGGCCTCTTGAATGTCCCTGTTGCTGTTTCAACATCTACTTCCCGGATGTTTCCATCGGTACCTGATGGGTCAACAGTTGCAACGATTCTTTTTGGACACGTATTTCGACAAAAGTCACCATCAATGAGAATTACCTCGTCGCGTTGACCTCATCGATTGGCCTCTTATTCGAACCTGAACCACTCAGTTCTCTCTGCCAGAACTGACGAATTTTCCTTAATCGAGCGTCACCAGAAATGATCTGCTTCACGAAAAAAAAATCTGACACTCAGTATCCGAAATTATAGTAGGTATGTATGTCGATATATTATAGGGGAAAAATCAACATCGGAAGTCACTCACGGTTGAAACTATAACCAAAAGCTTATCAATTTCGAATGAAACCCTGTTTTTAACAGATTTTAAACTGAAGATGGGAGGGAATGGGTTGAACTTTAACAAACTGAAAATGGCAGTATACGAAATTTTGTGAAACCTTCAATAGTCAGAAATCAGCATTCAATTATAGATAGCAGCCACCACCAGAGGCGATAACAAAAAAAAATTAATGTTGAACAATCTTTCATCACAGCATATACTGCAATAATTTGAATTTGAAATTTTAAGACTCTCTTCCTCAACTTGATTGTGAAGTGATTATGAAAAGAATTGAAATTTTATGGAGGATATGTATTGACGACAACAAAAAATGTGCTAGTTGAAGGAGAAATATTTGAATTTGATACTTTCTGCAATGAATTAATTATTTCATTCAAACATATACCATACACCTGGAATACCCGGCTTAGTCGTGACAGTGAGTCATTCATCTATTGATATTGACAGTACAGGTTGGTAACCACTGAACTTTCAATTGCCACTACATACTACCTGAATCGTTTGAGTTTCCTACGGCAACATTAGGGACCATCTGAATGAGAAACATAAACGTGTAGGATGACCATATCAACCAAGCTCCCACTATCGAACACCCATATCGACCCAACGATCCAGACATAACATGACATGCCGATCTGATCCTCTCAACATTCCAACTGTGAGTGAATAAGAAATAAGAATGCAAAGACATCAATGACCACGAAGGCTTATTCGCTTCGTTTGTTGTCGTAAGGGTTCCTTCCATATTTCAGAAGATCATTCAAACATGGAATTACAATGTACCCAGAAGATCCAGTTCATGCGACAAGAATATTAAAAGTACCTATCTGATATTCCCAGTAGGACATGGCATATGATTCTTATATAGGATGCTTCTTCGATTCATTGGTCCGGGTGTCTATTTTATTAATGGCAATTTCTAGGACGATTCAGTTTTTTATTGATATGCTGTGGTTTCACAATTCCACTGAAACATTTTATAATGAATATCAGAATCTCATGTAAGTAGTATATGACAGGGATATCCACCAATGTTTCCTACCAATTATGTCTGATTCTTCGAAGGTTCCCAAAGTTTGTGCAGAATTCGTAGATCACAGCACAGATATCACAGTCCGAAGTGGTTGGGGGTTATAGGGCTTCATCATCGGCATTATTTTACGACCAACCGTTACCAACAAAGAACTGAAGTAATCCATCTCTGTGATGGTGAAAGCGCTTACAACAATTTTTATTCGGAAAGTTGAGAGAGGGCTCATTTCTGGTACATCTACCTACACTTGTCTGTTTCTACATCACCATTGACTGCTACTCCAAGAACTTGTTACTGCTGATCTCCCATTCAATATCCAGAATCGTTGACGAAGATCATATAGACCAGGTAACAGGTGACGTTCTTCCATTTCATACTGCATGCTCTATAGTTAACCCCAAAATAAAAAAAATTAACCAGTTTCTGGCCGCCGCACGTGTGCACTTCTCAAGAAAAAGCGCATTTCTTTTTGTGAAGGATTTTCGTGTTTTTCCGCGATATTATACTGCGCCTGCCGTTGTGATATACGGAAGTTCAAACAAACTGAAGCGCTGATAATTGATGGCATGCAATCCGCAGCGGTCAAAAAAATCCAAAGAGGTTACGATTTAGTAATAAAAACACTCTGCGGAAAAATTTACAAGCGCCTCTCGTCTGACCAACGTATGATAATTCCAGGAAAACTCTGTAGAAATGTAATACAGGTTTTTCGTGATTCCAAAGTGCATTGCACACCAACAGGAAGATAGTTCATTTGTATAATTAATTAATAGCAGGTAATTTAGCATGCACTCCAGGATTCTGCAAAATAGAGGCATGCATGACGAAACTTGCAAAAATATAATGTCTTTATTTTGCCAAATCCTGGTGTGCATGCCAATTCAGTGATTGATTTTACGAATAATGTATTTTTTTTATTGCATGCAATTTGGAATCACGGAAAACTTATATTGAATTCTCACAGAAGGTTTTCGCGAAATTTTCATACGTTGGTCAAACGAGAGGCGCATGCCGAGTTTACCAGAGTGTTTTTGTTACTAAAATCTCAATTCTCCACATATAGGCATGCAATTTGAGAACACGGTAGTCCCGTTCAATTTTGTCGTCTGATCAAAGTTGAAAGATTTCCGGAAAACTCAGTAAAAATGTAATACAGGTTTACCGTAATTCCAAACTATGCTTGCCATTAGATAGATACTTTATGTGTTTAATCAATCAATAGTAGGTATAGGTTACACAGTATAAAATCGCTTCGAGTTAAATTCGCAGAGTATGTTTTTAGTTTTAAAATACTCTTGCAAACTCACTCTGATACTGCAATCAACTCTATAACTACACTTCTCGCAGATTATCTCTATTGAAGATAATTCTAGATTGAATTTCCACTAATGTCGTATCGAATTCACTCTATATTCCTAAAATTTTAATAAAATTGCAATTCAGATAACTCAATTCACTAACAATTGAGATTGAATTCATACTAGTGTTAACTGACACTTGAATGTTCCACTCGTGTCGATTAAATTGACACTCTACCATTGTTCAATTCAATCTATATACGATGAAATATCAATCTATACAGGTTCAGATCGTTCAGTCTACTGGATAGTGGAATAAGTAATACTGATATAGTGTCAATGATATAATGATCATGATATTAGATTCAAGTAGCTTTTTTACTTTACCCACGTAGTGAGAGATTTTTCTCAATATTGAGTTATTAACGTATTTCCGTATATACCTATCTCAGTTATATTCCTTTTTTTTCGTTTCGAATTATTATTTCGAACGATTCATGAAACAGATTGGTTAACTAAGTAGTCTAGTGGGACGCGAGTCATTTTTCAAATATCAAACTATTAAAATATTATGAAGTCACACTACTTCTCATCCGTCAATTCGCGCCACTGCATGCAGGTGGCGCTACAGAGACTATGCCGAGATTTCGCCGCTGAACGTCTGTCGGAGTCCAATAAATACTGTGACATGTGAAATAATGGTTAATCTAACTTGGATGAAATCTCAATAGGAAGTAGTAACTAGTTTACTCAACTAGTGTTTTATATCAATCTAAAATGATGAATAAATGATAACTCCTTATTAGCACCTAAACATATGGTAGTGTCAATTTGAAGAATGCAGGAGTCATTTGACATACAGGTAGTGTAATTAATACAATCAATCTCCGGTGGATCCGACACTGTTCATAGTGTGAAATCTACTCTGTACTATTATATTCCCAACTCTCAACCTTTGTGACTATGTAATATTCAGTTATTGAATTTCACTCTGAAGTGATGATATTGACACTAGCTTGGGGTCTTTCAACTCTATTTTTGTGATCATTCAATATATTTAGAGAAATAAATAGAGTAAGTTTCAATGTGCTTCCATTGAACATTTACACTAATTGAATTGAAAAAATCACACTATAATATAATAAACTATAGAGTTAAGTCATTTACTCTAGAGCTTAGTGGTCCTCCTGGGAACAGGTATAGTGTTAAATTTCACTCTATTTTTTTTACTGTGTATATAGCATACACACCAGGATTTCACAAAATGGAGTCATGCATGAGAAAAGTTGCAAAAAACATTCATTTTTGCAACATTCGCATGTTTTTGAATATTTTGCAAAATCCTGGAGCGCATGCCTATAACTACCTACTATTGATAAATTATACAAATAAAGTATGTGCCTAATTACATGCTGTTTGGAATCATGGAAATATGGAAAACATGCGCATCATATATTCCTACAGAGTTTTCCAGAGTATATTTTTGATACTGAAAGTTGAATTCTCTATATCGGCATGCAATTTGCACACATGGAAGTCCCTTTGAGTCCCTGGAAGTCTTCTTTAATTCCCTTCAGTTGTTCGTAACCCTATTGAGCCCTTTTGGTCGCTGCGGATAGCATGCTATCAATTATCAGCGTTTTGGTTTGTTTGAACTTCAGTATATGATAACGGCAGGCATTATGGTGATAATTATAAATACTTGAAACGGCATGCAGTGAAAAATGGATCAACGTCACTTGTCATCATCTCCTGGTCTATCATTCACTACATAACATTGTCCAGGTTATGAGTTCTTGAGAATAATTCCATTGGCAAAGAATTCTGAAAGTTTGCCGTTCCATATACCTACAGGGTGAGTCATGAATAACCAGTCATAGCCGAATGGCGAATAGAGAAAGTCAAGGTGAGTTGATATATAGGTGGAAACATATATTTTGCCTACTCGTAATAGAGATACAGGGTGTTATTGTCTTTGGGTACGTCTTCCAGTCTTTTTCATAAATTCAATGACGATGACTTTCACTTCACTTTTTCTTTTTTTAATTATCTTGACACACTGTCACGTTGGTCCGTCAGACCCACTTGACTGTATTCTCACAATATACCGTGTGAAGGCATAACATTCTTCCCCCTGAAAAACAAAATACATGGTTTCATAACTAGCCTAGTTGAATACAAATGAAACAAAGATGAACATGTTCATATTCAATCTTCTGAGGGTAATCTTCCAAGTTTGGCGACTGGTCGTCTGAATATTCCGTTCTTGGTCTTGACGTCGACTACCCTTATCCTTCCATCCACTCCAGGAAAGAGTTTCTCAACTTTGCCCAACTTCCACGCATTTCTTCGGAGATTTTCGTCCAGTAAGACTACGATGTCATCTACCTTGATTGGTTGATTGTCGGTTGTCCAACAATTCCTCTTTGTAAGACTTGGAGAATATTCCTTTACCCATCGCTTCCCGTAGTTGTTAGTCATTTGCTGAACTCGCCTCCACTGTTTCCTGAGATCATGTTGGTCGTTAAATGAAATGATTTCCTGGTTACCATTTGAAGACTCCGATAAAAAGTGATTCGGTGTCAACGCTTCGAAATCATTTGGCTTAGTCGACACCTTTGTCAATGGTCTCGAGTTAACCATGAACTCCACTTATTCACTGAAAATGGTCAGTAGCATCTCATCCTTCAGTGGTTGGTGTCTAAGAATCACAAAGAAAGAATTTTTCACAGCTCTGATCAACCTCTCCCATACGCCGCCCATATGTGGGCTTCCAGGTAGTATAAATGTCCATTTTATTCCCTGAGTAATCATGTCTTGGCTTATTTTCGTCTGGTCTGAATCTTTCACAGCTTTTCGTAATTCTTCAGATGCTCCCCTTAGGTTCGTTCCGTTATCTGAATATATCTGGTTAGGCTGTCCTCTTCTAGCAATCATCCTCCTTAGTGCCAGGATTGCGGATCTGTAGTCAGTGTATGCGTTACTTCAAGGTGTATAGCCCTAGTCGTGAAACAACTGAAGATTACGCCCCATCTCTTTACTTTACTCCTGCCTACAGTAACCAAGAATGGACCAAAATAGTCTATACCACTAAAAGTGAAAGGCCTCACGTTTGGTGTCAGTCTTGTTTTCGGCAATTGTCCCATCAATGGTATAATAGGTTTGGCTTGGTCTAGACGGCAACGTTGGCATTTTAAGAATGTAGATTTCACACCTGCTCTGCAATGTATAATCCAATACTTTTGTCGTGCCTTGTTGGAAACTAATTCAACTCAAATTTGTTCTTCCATTCATCACAATGATTCCGTTTTGGTTTAGTTGAGGAGACAGATTTTTCAATCGGCTTTGTTTGGGTAGGTCCTTTCCTTTTTTCATCGTCTCATAATCGTCTGAAAAACAAACTTTCTGACATTCTTTTACCAACATGGATTCTGCAATCTCCATATCTTCTACTGTGATATCGCTCGTGAACACTTCCTGTTGAATTTTTCCTATCCAAATTTTTGAAGATCTTAGTACCCATGCTACCACTCTCAAGAGTTTTTTCCAGTCTGAAAATCTTTTAATATCAAATAAGATGTCAAGTCTTCCTCTTTTGTCAATACTATCAGTTGAGAGCATGGTAACTTCTTTTGTTCCTTGGTTCTCAACACAATTTTTCTTCGGCCAGGTAGTTTCATCTCTTATTGATAAAAATTTGGGTCCTGAAAACCAATCATCAGAATTTGTCATGTTTGTACCGTTTTGGTTGTATGTTCTTGTAGCGGTGTCTGCCCCATTCATTTTTGATGATACCCAGTGCCAGTCTCGTGCATCAGTTAGCTCCAATATCTCTCCAATCCTATGTGCTTCGAATTGTCCCAAGGCTTTGAGATTACTGTTGATCCAATAGAGTACAGTCGTTGAATTAGACCAGTAAAAAACTCCATCGATAGAAATATTGAGTTCATCTCTTATAGTTTTTCCGAGACGACTTCCTAGTAGTGCTGCCTGCAGTTCTAGGCGAGGAATCGAGATTGGCTTTTTAGGTGCCACACGTGCTTTCCCAGATATACGAGAGAGACATCGACTGTGTGCTCTGTTCTTACTCGCAGATAGGCTACAGCAGCAAAACTCTGTTTACTAGCATCGCAGAAGATATGTAGGCCAGTTCTGATCGCTATATGGGAATGTTCTTGGTGTAACATCTTGGTATAGTAATATTGTTTATTTTCTTCAAATCAGTAAGCCAAGTTATCCACTGCTTATGTATTTCATCATCAATAAAATCATCCCAACCGATTCCTGTTCTCCAGATATCTTGGATCAGCATTCTGCCTCTTGAAATTCCAAGTGGATCAAATATACCCATAACAATCTTCAGTACGTATCTTTTCGTGGGTCGTTCGAAAATGTCTTCTGCAGAAAGATCTTGCAATTTGAAAATGAAAACGTCATCTGCCGAGTTCCAGTACATTTCCAGAACTCTATGTATTGAAGTGTCATAGTCTAAAATCAAATTTTTGTTGTTACTCTCCTCGATGGTCATTTTAGCCGCAAGTTCTTTAGAATTTGTCGACCAGTTGACTAATTCAAAACCACCTTTTTTCATGGTGTAGTTAACTTGAGAGATAATATTGAAGGCTTCTTCTGGGCTATCAGCAGAGTCTAAATAATCATCGACGTAATGGTTTTTCGTAATCGCATCGATTATTCTTTGACTCTTTCCTTTTTCTCGAGCATTCCGGTTTTTTATGTACTGGGCACATGCAGGTGAACAGTTAGCACCAAATGTCATGACCAGCATTTGATAGACTCTACTGGTCGAAGTGTTTTCTGTTTGATCCATTCGATGGGATACGTCTGGTGGAATTCGGATGTCTTCTTTATGAAGTAGTCTGTGGTGAGGTCGTCTGCAGCCATTAACTCCACATGTTTATCGTAGTCTGCATTTAGAAGGCTGGTGATTATTTCTCAGGCAAGAAAAACACAACTTCATTGTTGTCAGGTGTTTCCACTTGGTGTCGATGTCGTCTACCTTGAAATCATAGCAATCAACTATTTTGTGGCCCATTTTTGAACAATATTTACAGGCTTCTTCATCTTTGGTTGAGGTTAGTACAAATGATTTCTCCATTTTCCTGTTGGCAGTTTGTTTGAATGTATTTTTCGTCGAGAATGAATTTCGCGGGAGTTTTGTAGATGATGCAACAAAACAAGCTCTATTCGCTATTGTGGTCAACCAATTTGAAAAATCTTCCAGGTTTACGAGTCCATTCTTGCTGTGAACTGTTTCTCCCCAGCAAAGTCTCAACGTATTCGGCAATTTTTGTATTAGTTCTCTCAGAAGTTGAGGATTTTGTAGGTGAGCATCGTATCTCAAAAACTTTATTGTGGAAACTAGTCCACAAACGTGACTGGAAATATTAATGATTCCCTCCATGTCATATTCACGAATTGGAGGTATGTATTTTATTCTTCCTAATTGGTTATCAATAATCTGGTCAGGACGTCCAAATCGCATCTCTAAAGATTTCAGTACTTGAGTTAGATTTTCTGGACACATAAGCATTCCTTCCACAGCCCGCCTTGCTTCTCCTTTTAGACACTTTTGTAGTTTTATCATAGCTTCTTCATGAGAATACTGACAAAAAGTGGAGATTTTTCGGAACTGATATATGAAGGTTGGCCATTCTTCAGGTCTGCCGTCAAAAAAAGGAAAATCTTTCTCGATTGTACTACGAGTGAGGAATTTTTCTTGTCTATCACTTGCAATGATCTTGGGACTATTCGTGGGAGCTACTGATTTCAAAATATTGTTCAAAGTTTCACAAAGCTGTCCAATCTCGGATTTTTGTTGAGGTATTCCTTCGGTTCTCTGTGCGAGTTGAGATGCTTCTCCAGTTTCTTGTGGTTGACAGTTGTCAATGGAATCAACCCAGTTAGCAACATACGACTTCACAGAGAAATTAGGCGAAGGCAGATCTTTTGGTGATCTGGATATAAACTTCTTTCGGAATTAGATCGTCTCGATATTGTTCTTCTATCTTCATTTTCCAATACCTCTGCTTCATTCAGTTTGTGTTCTTGTATGCTCTGGTATTTCTTATATATGTAGTTGTTTCTTCAATAACTCACTCTCAATTGCTTGTTTTGCTTTCTCATGTTCTAGTGTTAGACATATTCTTTGTACATCACTAATGTTTGATTTAGATGAAGGTAAAGAAGGATGGGTTATAGATTTTTCATTCTTTCTACTCGTTATTGACCGTGTTTCATTATCTACTGCAATATTTATGTCGTTTGCAGCGATATTCGATTCGACATTGAGGCTTCCAATTTTGGCAGTACCTGTTGCAATGTTGGTTTCCATGACATTACCTGTTGTACCAAACCCTGGTGGCCACGTAAATTCATCGTCCAATTTTCTCCTACCAGCTACTTGTCTACGACTTCTTCCTTGGTCAAATTGTCGATCCATGTCTTCCATAGGACTTGTCGAGAGCTCGAAGGACCAGTGTTATTGTCTTTAGGTACGTCTTCCAGTCTTTTTCATGAATTCAATGACGATGACTTTCACTTGACTTTTTCTTTTTTTAATTATATTGACACACTGTGACGTTGGTCCGTCAGACCCACTCGACTGTATTCTCACAATATACCGTGTGAAGGCATAACACAGGGCATTATTTGAATTCGGAATGAATCTTTGATGATCGATAATCCACGAACGTCTATACCCTAATGATACGATTATGTCCCATGGATATCCTTAGGATGTCCTGCCGGAATATTCAGGACGTCTATAGGACGTTCGAATTGGTACCGTGGACGTCCATTGGACGCACAAATGTCCCACTTGGGGACCAACTAGGGACGTTCTGGGGGATGTCCCTGGGACAACTATCGAATACCTGAATCCTACAATATTCCTCATCAAGCACTCCGGAGGACTTCCTAAGGACATCCGTAGGACAACCTATCAGCAACGCTGAGGGATATCAATTGAATTTTTCTGGGTCCCACTAAGACGAGATCTTGCATAACTAATGAGGACATCCAGTTGAGTTGATGGTACGTAAAAGGTCCCTAATAGATCCTGAAAAAGTTTTCTAAGTAATTATAGCCTACGAGCAATCATTCATCGACGAGGTGTAAGTTAACGTCCTCGCAGGGAGAACACATTGAAAGTACCAACTGGGACGTCCGTAGGACGTTATTTCCAGGACATTGGGAGAGCACAGTTCATGTACCAATCGGGACATCCGACGGATATTCGGAGGATGTCCCTATGGCACATTTCGATTGTTATACGATCCTGGAAATATTGAGGGCGTCTGTACAGAGATATTTGAAGGAATGTACTATCAGAGAAATTTCATAGTTGTCTAGAAGGGACATTATATCTGAAGTCGTGCCAGAGTATGTATTACTCGGGACATTCGATGTATGTCCCTAAAGGAACGTTTAAAATCATATCATATCAGGGACATGCCAAGGACGTCCTTGCATGGACATTCTACATTATGTACCATGTGGGACGTCTAAGGGATGCTATTTCAAGGAAATTCGAAATGCTGCCCCTGCTGGGACATTCCGTGGACGTCCTTGATCGGACTTGAATTGTACCAAATAGGGACGTCCTTAGGACGTTGTGTGTTATTAGGGTAGATGTTATCGTCTGAAAATGACCAGCAACTTACCTCTACTAACACTCTGGATATTCTGGATCTACTGAAGAATCTGAATTTTTTATCCAATCTGTATTTCCTGGACTTCCTTCATCATCTAACTCAACAGGACACCTTGAAAAAACTGGATAATCTGGATTTTCTGGAAAATATGAAGAATCTGGATCATCTGGAATACGTGCTCTACACACATCTTCTGGTTCATCATGATCTTCTGTAACATACAGGTTCTCTGAAAAATTATGTTAATCTGGAATATCTGGAATACATGGATTAAATGCTCGATCTGGATAATCTACATTTTCTACACCCACTGGCTGTGCTGAATATCCCGGATCTTTACTTCCAGGGATTTCTCGATGCTATGGATACCCTTTGGATGTCCTGGATGAATTGAATTTTCAGGACTGTCTGGATTATCGGGGAAGTCAATGAGTACTGGATTCTCGGAATCGTCTGAAGGAAGACATACACAATCACGGGATGAATCATCCCTCTGGCCACATCTGGAACAAAATATTCTTGATTGGTGTCTGCAGGCACTCCTCATGTGACCATGCAGTCCACATCTCCAACAAACAGTCTCACTGTTTTGTAGTCCTATATTTTGTCTTCTATTCTTGGTGTATGTCCTGGAACTTGGTTCTTCATACCTAATCGGTTCTGGATAAAATGACACAGGTGAGAGTGGTGGCAGGTAGTGATAAGCCTGGTAGGTTTGGTATATCTCTTTTGTCAGAGTCTGGTAGTAAATTTCGGTATAGCCAAGTCAATTCTTGCGCTTCATCAAAAGTGCCTCGTCTTTGGATCAGTGTCTGCATGTCTATCATATAATCTCTAGCTGGTTCTTCAAATCTCTGTTTCCTCTGGATGATATCAATCTGGAGCTGGAATGGAAATTATGCTACCTGGAAACACTCTTCGAGAGCTGGCCAGGAATTCTAGTTAACTTAGCTACAGCGATACCATAATAGAGCTCTTCCTTGTAATACTCCAAGCAACATTCCCAGGAGCTGGTCTGGTTCTATAATCTTCACGTTTCCAATCTCTTTCAGGCTTTCCAGGGAATCTACAGGGTCTGATGTCCCATCAAATTGCACATTCCAGTGGTAAGGTTTCCCTTCACATGGATAACCCAGGACCTGAGTTTCAGGACTATCTGGATGTGTTTCTGGACTATCTGGGGTTGTTTCTGGACTACTTGGAGTTGTTAAAGGAATATCTGGATGTGTTTCTGGAGGTGTTTCAGCACTATCTGGAGGATCATGTGGTTCAGGAATAGCTGGTAGATCCGGAGGCGGTTTTCTCACAATAATCCCTGGACTGAGGGCTAATATTTCAGGAACCCCCACCCTCAGGAACCAAATCAATCGGTTTTGTAACATTTCCACAGGACCTTCAGTTTTTAGACCATACATTCTTAGTTCACTGAATAATTCGGATTTGTTCAGGTTATATACCCAACTCACTCTTGGGTTCGAACCTGATATGTGCTCTCTGTAGCTCTCTGGACCTGGATTCCTGGATTTTCGGAGGTTCACACTACCTTTACATTCACCATCAACTATATCAGGGCCTAACATTTCATTCGACTGGTTAAATGAGCTGGAATGTCAGGATGATCATCAGGATAAAATGTTTTCGGAAATTAACGGATTCGGCTCTCTTGCTCAAAATTCAGTGACTCTCATGACGAAAAAAACATATATCTGGACTCAACAAATAATTTCTGGATTTCTGGACATTGATTTTGAATTCATTCATAGCTAAAGTTGACTGAAACTGTTCTCTACAAAAATCAGGTTCAAATTCATAATCAATTCTCAAGAAACAAACTATACAGGTACTTTCAGGAGAAATGCTATGATTCTGATTTCAAACAATGAACTACTGATTCAGGAAAAAAACTGTTCTAGACCGGCATGAAGCAACTTTTCTGTTGAACTACAGGACTGGACTACTTTCTGATTCAATAACCAAGAGAACCCTGCTCGGGCGCCATTTGTAACGAGCTTTGTTTCTTGGGCCCTCACTTTGGCGCTCTGTTCAGGGCGGAGACTACTCTGTTATTTGACAGGGGGGGGGAAGGGTTCTCGAGCGCCAGATTGTTTTTGAGGTAGTTTACTCTACCTGCTCTGCACAAAATGTTTTTGTACGGATGCCCAAAGTAGCAACAGTGGAAAAAGGTACAGGAGGTATAACTACCTCGGTACCTACAGTATAAACCAGGGGTCAATGTTACTGAATCGACCTGGAATCAATATGGAGCCAAGGGAGTGTAGGCTTTCATTACAAACCCTGGGTTTAACCTGGAATACTGGTTGCTATTTTGAGTCGGTATAATCAGGAATCAAAGCAAATATCTTTCGACACTCTCTGGTATTTCGAAGTTAGGCCGGGAAAATTATTTATTCAAACTATTTCATAATTTCTACCTGGAGAATCGGAAACAGAGTTCCAAACGAATAAAACAGATACAATTCTTATTTATCTTTCTTTCCCCTTCTGTTTTCTAATTTTTCAATCTCGGGATTCCAGTGAGGTTAATTATATTCTCCATTCATGCATCATGTCAAAATTTCATGAAACACAGATCACCGCCTGACGGGACACAAAGCACAGAGACCCGAGTGCACAGGGCAGGATTCCTCGAGGAAAGGAAGAAGAAGAATTTACAACTGGCTTGTCAGTGTCAGTCGTCAGTCAATAATTATAGTCTGCAATTTTGACAATTGAAATAATGAAAACATTGAGAGTTATTAAATGAATTGTTGGAACTATTCGGGACTGAAAACAATGACAGCAAAGAAAGAAATACGGAGAATTAAATCACAAAAAAACACCGTTTATTCGTAACTACAACTTTCTGAATTCATTACACAGGTCGGGTGAGTATCGGTATGGAAAACAACAGGAATGAAATGAATCTATGAACAAGATGAATAATAATGGTGAAAAATATACAAACTCACACGTATAACAGGAAGTCACTATACATTAACATTTTACACTGGCTTTGAATGAACTATGAGAGCACTGAGAGATCAGCAAGAGAACCCGGAGCTTGAAGAGCAAAAACTGTATAACGTAGTGCAGACTTGTAGAGAAGAGTAGAGAGAGTGATCCCTTTGCTGTCTTCAGTATTTATATTCCCCCCTAGACCTCGATCCAAGGACAGCTCAATCCTAGATTTTCATTGGTCGGAATCCTCAACTATGTCTGCAGGAACTATCATCCAAAAGCACATGTTCTCAAACTCACAAAAATGTGGAAAAAATGATATTTAACCCTGAATGGGCACAGGAACAGACTCTAGTTAATGCTTCTGAATTGATTTGACTGGAAAATATCCAATAACAAAGAAGTTATGACCAGGTAAACATCCATCATTTCAACTGATAATCAATTCATCCAAATTTCATATTATGAGCAAAGGGTTGAAAAATATTGAAGCCTTCAGGGTTGTCTTGATGTTCATCAGAGTTACCTATCAGGAAAAGCTTTGGAAAGTCAGGCATCGATGCATTACTCAGCTCTCTCAGGTTTTTAGGTTTCGAGCTTTCGAACGAGTGAAATTCAAGTAGAATCAGTCTCAGGTTACTTCTTAGATATCAATCAAAACCAGTCTAGTAATGAAGCTGGTCAAAAACACTTCATTACAATACCAAAATCAGAATACAATTAGCTGATTGAGAGAGTTCACCTGCAATCAGATCATATTCAATATTTCCTCAAAAGTTTCTCATGTATGGTATGAGTATATGGCACGTAGGTATATCTGATTCGAATAGAAATCTTTCACCAGAACAATAATTCCTTATGTACAATGTCTCCACATTTCCACAAGTGAAAGCAGATTTCAATTGGAAATTATTTATGTTCATATTTCAAAGTTCTCTTCCAGAAAATCAAGTACGGTCCTGGATTTTTTTATCGAATAGAGCCTCTTCCCAACTTCGATAATACACCGATATGCAAAAAAAGATTTTGAATGAATTTGTCGAACGATTGGACTACAATATGCCCGTGCGAAATCATGGAAACGTTCATCGGTATTTTGTTCGATATTTTTCAACGATTTGGTAGAAGTATTCCGTATAAAATGAGAAGCTACACTTGTATAGTGTTCTGCTTCTTATGAGAGTTTTCCAAAAATATGATCCAGAAAGTCGAAATTATGACATTTATGAAGAAAATGAATTTCCCAAGTCCGGCTCTGGATTTTTTCCCATAGTAGGCGCCAACCTATGAACTGTTTGTAGAGGTGAGTTGCTGATGAATTTCAGGCGATAACATGGAGACGTTGCTGAAATATCGTTCATCGTAGTTTCGCCCCAAATACAAACAATGCCCTGTATTTCTGTTACGAATAGGCAAAAAATATTTTTTCACATATAGATTAACTCACCTTCCTCTATCCGCCATTAGGCTCTGGCTGGTTAGTCATGATTCACTCTGTAGACAAACGAGTTTTGATAAAGTGTTTTTCGACATATTTCAAGGTTGTCGAAAAAATTATGTGCTGACTGGGCTTGTCGTATTCGTCTGATTGGTAATGAAATTATAGTAATGGAATGATAGCAAAGAGTTCTGAAGAACCTCTCGTGTGGAAGTATCTATATAGATCTACGGATTTTTAAGAGGCCAAAGGATTAGTGAGTTTGGCATCACCCACTAGGCAAATGGCTCTTCTCTGATGGATGGTATCTGAGAGCATTAGCGTATGTTTGGGTGCATCCAATATGTGATAACAGTATTCTGAAATGAACCGTATCTCTGCTGTGTAAATCATGAGAAGCTGTTTTGAGATGTAAAGTATATTTTCGCACGGAATAAAAATCCGAGGTTTTTGTGAAGCAGCTTCAGCGATGGATGGACGGACATGATTCTCCGATGAAATAATATTGCTGATTCAGATATAGTGGACTTGGTGGGAATGGTGGTACCAGATATCAGTCTGAGGGCTGCCTACATGGGTTTCAACGTGACTTGGTACAGACACAATTTTCTTCTGGAATGGTTCCATTCATGATGTGGAACACTAAGCGCGAGTTTACTTGGTCGATCTGGATGACTTATTTAGGGGCGAGCGGAAAAAGCTGCAGAATTTCGAAGGTAATCGACGTCATTAGTACAGTCATGAATATTTGTGTACATGTAGTATGTGATATCAGGAAGTTAGTTTGACAATTATTGGCAAACCATTTTTCGGAGGCTAAAGTGCCGGCAGACCGCATCAAAGTTGCAAAAAAAAAAATCAAGGTAATATTAGATGCAGTCTTGAGCTGGTGTATATACGTATTGATCGTATATTAACTTGTCTATATGCTGAATAGCAGACCTATAAGTGATTCCTGAGCTTTTCAGATATTTGATGAACTCAATTTCGCGATGTCTTTCTTCATCACTTCGGAGATAACTGATGACAGGGCAATACATATAAAGTTGTTGGCAGGCTTTTGTTTCCTTTTTCGAGAAGTTGTCGAACTCTAGCTATTTTTCTGCAGAATGGAAAAATACCCAACTTGTACGAGATGATGAATATTTTGCTGAGAATCGGTGTCAGCTCTGATGCTTACTTTTTGTGAATAATGGGTAACGTTTTATCGGGACCGTTAGCCTCATTCGTTTTGGGGCCAAGGAAAATGCGTCTGGTAGAGCGATGACGAAAGATGATTTCGGGCATTTGACTTTCAATAAGTGTCTGGCGGCACTCTTTCTTGATGGAAATCTATATAGGATGAAGTTTGTTGCGAACATATCTGCAAAAATATTTGCTACCTCTTGCGACATTGTTGCTTATGTATATTTCATCGACTTTGAAGAGTGGTTGGCATGAAATTTCTTCCGACTGCTTATTGTTTGGCAGCATGTAGTCCTGGATTCAACATATTCTGTGCGCCAGCGATGGTAGGGTTGAACCAGGGTTTGGAAAGTGATGAACTTTTCGAAGAATGAGGTAGGTACATATGCGTCCATATCAAGCGTGATGTTCCTGGATATTTCCGCAGCACACTGTGAAAGATCCTCAGGATTGGAGCATATTCTGTGCCAGAAAAACTCAGAGAAGAACATCCGTCTCAGTCTCCTGAATTATAATGCCATGCAAAACGTGAGTGTGCTGGAGCAGTTGCAGTTGCCAGGTGGAGCTCGTACATCTGGAACTTTCGTGTTATGTTGAATTGCTGTGTATATTTTTCCTGCAATCGAGTCCTAATTGCATTGAGAAATCTGTTAAGCTCCAGCCAAGAAGAAAATCTTGCTATTTCAGGTATAGAGACTCATATGCGTTTAGAGATAGTTCAGTGAGTGATACGCACACAAATCTTCTTTTGATCTCAGATCCATCAAAGTCTTCGAACTCTGTAAAATGCCATTCTTTTTCATCTAATTTCAGAAACTTTGGGCCTTTCATCCACGAATTTTCGGGTTCACAGCATTTTCAAACTCTGGTTGCTTCACCGGCTGCATTCTGCTTGGGATTGTTTTTGAACGCCAAAATTCTTGAAAAAAATCCCCATTCTTACCTAGAAAGCCAAATGGGTCTAAAATATACATAACTATCTTGAGGATGTCACGCTTTATCACATCATTTCTATCTGATAGGGCTTCCAGAAGTTCACTTCTTTTCCATTTCATGAAAGAGGAAAATTTATCTTCATTTGGATCCCATACCAAACCCAGATTACTCTCAAAAGGCAGTGCGGTTGCTTCCTTCAGGTCCAGATTCCTTGAGTGCATCAGGCTCCTCAGCTCTATACTGGAATACTTTTCGAGACCTCTTTGGAGTTCGAGGTTCATGCATTTCTCCTCATGGTGTATTCGGGAGATGTAGGTGAATATATACGGAGAAGGTCACCGCCATCATTTCAAATTCATCAGGTTCTCTTTTTCTCTCTCTCCTCCTCCACAACAAATGCTGAGAGCAGGTGTCTTCTTTCATGATATATACTTCGTGAAACATTTCCATCATGTCATCATTGAAAGCAATATTTTCTCGCATAGTTGATATGTGAACCATTCCAAACGTCATCAGGCACATATAAAGACTGAACTAGCACCTCATCATATTCGTTTTGAACCTTGCGACATGTAAAACCACTTTTAGAAAGATTTTTCATGTCTCTATCGATGTTCTTCTAGTAACAATAATTTCGTGCCAACTCCTTCATCTTGACAATGGCAATGGTAGCTGTATGTAATTCTCAGAGAATTCCGTGTTTGAAGTGATTTTGGATTATTCACTTTTGTACCACGCGAAACACAACAGTTCTCGATCGTTACTCCTTCTTGTCCCTTGTATGCAGTTCCCTTCAGATTGCCATTATAAGTATATTGCTGTGACTAGATATGTTAACTCTACGTCTTCCTTCGTGTCTGAATCGTGATAAATAATCAACGTTAGTATGTAATTTTGTATTTCTATACTCAATCGAATATTTGAACCCAGAAAGAAACTGAGCATAACGTAAGAGCCTATCAGCAACCATCGATGGTAAATGCTCATCTGGGTGAAATGTAGCGGTGAGTGGTACTTTGTTTCTGTTATATGAGAATGAAATGACGGTTATAGCCGTAGTCGAAGAATTTATGTGAACCCAGAATATGGCAGTAGCCTCTTTATACAGGGTGTCCGGAGATAAAACCGACAAGACTTATGGGGTTATAGGGACTGTCAATTTGATTGCAAAATGCCATAAACCAAGTTCCAAAACCGCTTCGTTATTGACATACAGAGTGATTTGTGGATTTCGACAAAAAATTCAATCCGCCATATCAAATACAGGGATTAATAGATTAGATTCAAATTCAACAAGTAGCCCTTTGAACGAAACCAATATCAGGACCGGAATGATATTTTTTCCCTATGTTGAGTTATTGTGAGAATAACTCACCCTGTATAATAATAACCAGAAATTTCAACTCAGATTCGAAATCAACGGTGTAAATTGTATAGGAATTTGTTGAAAAATCTCCTGGCACTATCTTAGTTATTTCGTAATTAATTATCATTTTAATTTTTTTCATTCAAAAATCAATTATTGTCGGATAAAGTACCATCAAAATTGGTAATAAAATAAATATCAACGAAACCATGACATGAATATACTTATTATCTTCAATCATTTCGTGAATCGTAGTAAAATAAATTACTCTCATGACGCAAAAAAACTGAAAAATAAATTCGTATCAGGACTGGAATGAGGTTTTCTATGATTATATTCCTGTAAGAATAGATGATCTAGTATAACAATCATCTAATCGCAAATTCGAAATGCACTGAGAAAAGTTAAAAACTTGTTGAAAAATGATCGGAATGAACTTTCAAATAATAATAATGGTTTTATTGGTGTTCATTCATTATTCCAGTGTTTTTAGGATCAAACTATTATAGTTCTGAGAGTGTGTTTATGATGCCTAATGAGGAATACGCAGATATTCTATTTTTGTATGGGCTTTAACTGGTGATGTTTACCTAAATTTCTATTGCAAGGTGTGAATACCTGGGGTATGTGGTTTCAGCATGATGGTGCTAGACCTCACTTGTCAGTTCCAGTTAGAAACCATCTCGAGGCCAATTACCTCAATAGATGGATTGGCCGTGGAGGTTCAGTAAATTTGGCCACCGCTATCCCCTGATCTAACTCAGCTAGATTCTTTTTTATGAGGTCATTTAAAGGAAGAAGTTTATGATGAAGAAATCTGAATGAGAGAAAATTCATTATGGAAAATTACTGCTGCCTGCTTCTTGTGTTATTGTTAGAAATAAGCCTAAAATAATTCGCAAGTCGGTGTATCATCTAATAGCACGCTCTCAAAAATGTATTGATGATGCTGGAGGGCTCCACTTCGAAAATGTTTTGTAATACTGGGTAGTGAACCTTTTTTACGAATTTATTGGTTTCATTATGTTCATTACAAACAGTTATTGTTCTTTGTGTAGTATTTTCATGAATTCAAATTCATTAGTGAGCGAATATAATTTACGAAAACATCACTCTTATCCTTTTTTAACAGGTTCTCATACGATTTTTTTAGATTCCGAATCTACGATCAACTATTAATGTACTAGGTCAGCTAACATGAACAAACAAAAAAGTCATTCCCGTCCTGATTCGAATTTATACTTCAATTTTTTCGGGTTATGAGAATATTTCATTTCACTCCGATTTATGAACTGATTGAAGAAAATAACGACATTCATGTCATGGTTTCGTGAATATTCAATATAACCAATTTTGGTGGTATTTTAAACGAAAATAATTGATTTTTTAATTTAAAAAAATTAAAATAATAATTAATTACAGAATAACGAAGATAGTGCCAAGAGATTTTTCAACAAATTCCTATACAATTTTCACCGTAGATTTCTAATCTGAGCTGAATTTCTGGTTATTATTATACAGGGTGAGTTATTCTAACAATAACTCAACATAGGGGAAAATATTATTCCGGTCCTGATATTGGTTTCGATCGGAGGGCTACTCGTTGATGCTTTTAAGTGTAATTCGTGTACCAAATTTGAATCTAATCGTTTAATCCCTGTATTTGATATGGTGGATTGAATTTTTTGTCAAAATCCACAAATCACTCTGTATCTCAGTAACGAAGTGGTTGTGGACATTCGTTTATGGCATTTTGCAATCATATTCTTGTCGGTTTTATCCCCGGACACCCATAACTGCGGCTATATTTGCGTGCCGCTGATGTTAGTGAGCTTGATGCAGGAGCCCCACCTATTGGCCTCTCACCTTCAGGTGTTCTATGAGATTATATAACAGATAGTCCAAATGGAGAAGCATTTGTAGCTAAAACTGATCAAAAATCTCTGTTGTCATGAATCAAAACTAAATCTCCTACAATTTCTTGTTTCATTTTTGGAAACACTTCATCTCATTGCTTGGATCAATGGAAATCAAATCATTTTCATAGTAAACTGTTCAGTGGATCAAGTTCTGCAGCCAACTTGAGAATAAAATTGTTGTAGTAGTTAAACATCCGTAGGAATTGTCTAAATTGATACGCATCTGCCAGAGTTGAAATCTTCAAGATATTTCTGATCTTTCTATCCATTTCATGGAGACCCTGTTCATCGATAGTATGTCCCAGATATTTGACTGATTTTCCAAAGAGCCTAATTTTGGTCGGGTTCAGATGTGGATCATGCGATCATAATCTATCAAGCAGAATAGTTACGAGATAGACTCTTTTTTCAGTGTAGAACCTTGCACAAATTTTATCATCAAAAAACGAGCAACTTCTTTCAGATCATGCAGAATCATTCGTTGTCATGAATCAGGGGCCGTTTTGATTCCAAACATTAATCACATTACCTTGTAGGACTCTTTATGTGTAGATACCGTTTGTAGCTCCGAACTTTTTTCATCCATTGGGAAAATGCCTCTGAACGATCCATGATACATTTGCTGGGTGTTACTTCATAATCTGTAAATAATCGAATACTTCTGTCTCTTCGAATGATAGGTACAAGTGGTGTTCCACATTACAAATACTTGACATTCTCAAGTATATACTCAAACTTTCAAGATGTTCTATTACATTTTCCACTTCCTCACTTATAGCATATGGAACTTTGAGTAGGTACCTTTCGAGATCCTCAAAGTTCCACTAGGTGATGGAATTCTGCCAATTTTTCTTTAAATTTTGAATTGACTCGGCCGTTACTTGATGGAAATCCATGGGGCAAATGTAAAAACTCCACAAAATTCTCAAACACCCGACATGATTCGCTAACACAGTAGCTTCGTCAGGTACTGGTACTTCATTTATGTTTTTGTCACACTTGCAGCAGCGTCTCCCCCGTACTTTTGGGCATTTTAATTGATGAGGTTAAATATTGATGTATCAAAATAGTTGATACTGACTTCTTCAATTATTTTATATTGATAGATATCATAATGGAAATTAATGAATATATTGAGTGTATTCCATATACCTAACAATAGTGATATACATGTGACAACTTGCTCCGTCTAGTGAAGTATTTATCACAGCATTGTTCTCATGATATAAAGATCAGGAAACTGATAGAATTTCGAACTAGAATCGAATCATTCAGTTGGTGATGATTTCCATCCATAAATCGTCTTCTGAGTCACAGTTGACATTAACTAAATTATCCAGGAACAACAACAATTATTTACCAGCCACAATGATTCTGCATTCTGCATATGAACTATTTATCTATGTGCATGGAGTTTAACAGATTTTTCAATATTATGATATAATTTCACGTGATTTTCTCAGCTCATTACATGTCAATGTGAGTATCATATTATCACATTATGTACTCAGCTAAATGTGTTATTGTTATCTATGGTAACTTGATCACTCATCCATTCAGAATGGGTTAGAGAAAATCATTTTCTTGTTCATAGACAACAGAAGATCATTAATATGACATCAGTCAAGCCCTTTATACACCACGAGCACACGTTTTAATTTCCTGTCTGTCATAATCTCAAATGTAAATTACCTATCGTGACAGTCCAAGTAGTTGGATATTTCCATATTATTTACGAAGATAATGACTGTCCTCATTACTCCATTCTTCACAAGTTCAGTTCACCGTCATTATATATTATGATTATTCAAATCAGGATAGTTCACCGATATAACTCAGAAAAGGGATGAAAATATCTGCTTTGAATGATGAGTGAAAAGGGAATGTCACCTTTATGTACTCAAATGGAGAACCCCTTTTTCCTTTATATTCAATATATTATGTAAATCAGTGCCATTAGAACTCACTACGCTCTAAAAGTATGATTCCATTAGACATTGGCGTGCACTCAGTTCGTTGCAAAATGTCTCCAGTTCATTTCAAAAACATATCGTATAACTTACCTCACTGTAAGCCATAGTAAGATAGGGACAGAGATAGGGACTTTTGGAAAGCGAAAGATCGTTTTGATCACTTTCGACGTCAAATAAGAGGTTATTGCACGGTATACCTCAAAAGCGAGCTTATACAGCGTGTTTCAGATTCAAATGTATGTACATTCCAGGTCAGTCTTGGAGAAAACCAGAAAACTTATTTCATTCCAAGAACAACAGTCTGTATGGCAGAATTTTGTGGATCTGTTTTGATATTCGAAAAGAGCGGGAAGAATGAATGAAGTGACCTACTTATTTTTACGAGCTGGCAAGATATTCTGATTTTCTGATAATTGATAATCACTATATAGTGTGATATTATTAGTTACGTCAAGATAATTGTTCGTGCTTGTATTGTATTATTACATTTCAGAGTGGTCATAATTATGCCTCAACGTGATAACTCCGACATCACCAATAATATCACACTATAGATATTATGAACTGTCAGGACTCCAAAAGTTTTGCACAGTCTACTGCACCTCAGCTGATGAATAACTTTATTATTAAACTTTGGAAGAAGTCCATAATATCTCAAAATGGAGTGGTGTAGTTCATAGATGAAAACCCAAAGTCAACTTACTGTCATTGTGAAATGATATAAAATTATTTAATAAGTTTATTATGTCATAAATTTATCAGTTAAGGGTCGGGTCCATATTTTACAAGTGCCCACGTGCCCTTGAATTACCACAACAAGATTGGTAAACAATACTCTATCTCGATGCCCTGAAACCATCAACCTACAACAAAGAGCAAGGTAAGACCAAATGAAATGGGATGGTTTTATTGATTGAACTTCAATGAAATAAAAAATTTGAGGGATTTGAGGATGATTGGCTTATATGAGCCCGAAACATGTTCCTTTAAGATTGATCTTTGATCATTCTAATAAATATTGTGGAGATGACTTTGGGTTTTCATCTATGGAATATTTTCATCATTATTATTATAAAAAAGAATCAAGTTTCTGCTATCACTAATCTACCCTTGTGATCTTTTGAGTGGACAACGCTGTGGGACGATGTGGTCGCGATAATGACCCCGATAGGGCTGCCGACACGGAAGAATAACCCTATCCACTCTTTGCCTTTTCCCTCGGAATTATGACACGCTTCATAAAAATGTTACGAGAATCGGATAACACTGATCAGATAACAGGAGGATTGGGGTCGGGTAAAAATTGTGTATAATGAAAATTAACTTCAACATGGTATTTTAAATCAGTTCGTTATTTCAATCTGCATACTTCTGCTCCAGTGACTCCAGTGAGTATTTGACGAACACTGGTATAATTCCCATTCCCTGAAATGCCTAGTCATTTCACGTATTGTCGGCAAACAGCGTAACAGCGTGAGTTCCATTTTCAGCTGATACTCTGTTTGCTGGAGGATTGAGGAAGGAAAATATCCTTTCTGCATATGCATAAGAAGGGAGACTATCTTTACGCCTTAATGAACCTTCTTCCTAGAAAATAATTTTTTTAGAAAATTAGTTGAGAGAACAGAAGAGACTATACTGCTTCTAAACAACCTAAGCTGACTCGGCCTAAATGAACCTTCTTTTCGTCATCACAGTGAAAACGGTGTACGAAATTTAGAGTTACGCTGTTTGCCGGGAATACGTGGAACGACTAGGCATGCCAGAGAATGACATGTTCTACTGTTTGATGCCGACATCAGAGATTCATCAAGTCAAGTAGCTTGATATTTTAACAAACTACTTGACTTGACTTGAAAATCAAGCTCGTGGCAAATTACGTACTTGACTTGACTTTGAGATATTTATTACTTGACTTGAAATCAAGCTACTTGATAATACTTGATCTTGATACGCACGAGTCGCACGGCGTTTATTTCTGCAAGCTCGCTCACGCTTAGACAAAATACGGGGGTTCCCCGAGATCCGAGCTGACTGAATCGTTCGCGCAGTCAGTCTGACGATGCCATTTTCATTTCATCAGTTATATACAGGGTGACTCACGGTCGATGGTAGGTTAGACGTTCACGTTCATGATAGGAACGCAACGCAGGATTTTTCTGAAAATTTCGCATCTCACATTTCATCACCGGTACTATCGACCTAATATATTTTCAAAATCACGACGTTGCCGCTTCTATAGAAAAGTAGGATCCACTTTGTTATTTCGAATTGAACACCCTGTATTTTATTGCATTTTCAGATTCTCCTTGAAGAGTTGATTTCATCGATACATCACACTCGGGGTATAGCGAAAAAGATCATGGAGATATACCTAGAGATTTTTCAACTTCAGGAATTTTTTGTGTATGCGAAATTTTCAGAAAAATCCCGCGTCGCGTTCTCCATAAACGTCTAACCTATAACATCGAACGTGAGTCACGCTGTATAGATACACAATAAAACTGCTGAAAATCAAGTAGCTTGATAGAACTACTTGATTTTTCAAGTACTTGATAAATAATTACTTGACTTGACTTGACATTTAAAAACTTTCGCTTGACTTGAACTTGACTTGATTTCAAGTCAAGTCAAGTCAAGTAGCTTGAATATCAAGTCAAGCCGTGAATCTCTGGCCGACATATATCTAATGGTAACTGTAGATTCCACTAATGAGTACTAAAAACAAAATATCATCTTCGAATGATTTCATACAGATTCTTCATCTAATCGTTTCATATCTTGTAACCGAAATTATCCAGATGGTCCAAGGTCTTCGGCCAGAGCTTCAGTGGTAATGAAAAGGTTCGTTAAATGGGTGCCCGGTAATTCAATTTCCTCCACTAATACCCAATGTGAAAGTCACAGACTACCAGAAATCACCAAGTGGTAGTCTATCTATGCTGAAGTGGCATGGGCGAATAATAAACAAAATGCAAGGCAGTTCAAGAACCATTCCCTATTTAATGAAATTCACCTAATAATACCCAGGCTGTGAATTTTGCTTTGGTTTTGCTCCCTTGACCATACGTCCAGATCAAATTGCGAAAAGCGAAAACAACAGTTCAACTTCATCAATCAGATAAATATTCAGTACAGAGGAGGTACTACACATTTGTACCTATACACTCGTTACCAATCAGTGATTCATTCTATTTCAAACTAAATTCATTCCACGAAGCGTTCAGGGAAACCATAGATCGTCGTTAATCTATGGGGAAACATATCCAAGAAGTGTACGCGAAGTGATCATGCGTCGGTTGAGGTCAGGCGCATGCGCAGATAATCATAACCCTGAAGGTATCGAAAGAAAAAAATATATCGTTTCGTAGAACAGGTACGATCCATGTAGAATTCGAAGTCGTGAATAGTCAACTATCCTGAGCTAAACAAAATCTTGATATTGAGGTCAATGAAATTGGAAGTAAAAATATAGATACAACATAAGGTCAACATCACCAAATATTTCCTCGATGGATGTGAAATCAGGACCACCCAGTATATAGTCCTTGACTGAGCCATCCTATATAGTCAGTAGTTGGTCCACCTGGTATTATTTCCAAATAGGACAACGTAGGTAGACTCCAGGTGGGCCACCCTGTTTAGGGCGATCCACCCGGTACAAGCTTTGCACTTCACCATCAGCAGCTTGAACCCTGATGGCAAAGAAAAATGTCAGTATCTTGACATATTTTCCTATTTCCAAAATCCCCAGGAAAAGTAAAAAAAAAGAAAGACAGGAATCAGATTCATGCCCTTGGATGGAATATGATTGTAACACCCACTTCAATGACTAGGCAGTTATCAAAAAATACATCTTCAACTCCGGTGCCGAAAAGTATAACAACACCTATTAAAACTTGCTTCACAGCCTTGATCAGTTTTTACTTGCAGTGTCATAGACCAGTTGGTTCGCACAATCAAATTTTATTGCAAATTCACATCCATAATAACAATAATCAATCATACATCTGTGATTGTGTTCACAAAATTGATATACCTTTTGTTCCCACAACAATATAGATAGATATACATGTACAATTCATAAAATCGAAAACAGAACTTACTACAATTTTATGGCATTGAATTAATGTACCGGAATTGAGTAATATTATTTTCTAGTATAAAAAACCATGGCATTCAAAGAACTAGATTCTGGTTGCTTGTCGAAATGGAGAATACACTAGGAGTAACTGCTAATTTAATCAAATAGGTACCATGACTTACGATGCCACAGGAGGTGCAGAGCGATATATCAAATATTTATTAGAGTCGTGCGTGAGTTCTAGAAAATACAAACCCTATTGGCATTATCTGTCAAGTTTCAAGTTGAAGTAAAAGTTCTACCCCCATATCACACCAGACTTTATGATGAAATGTTCTGCTAAAGAGGAACCACGTACCTTCGAGAGTGAAAGAACGACTGATAGAATGTCTCCTTCGATCGATTCATTCGCTGAAAGTTATATAAGCCTCATATTCAAAGATCGAAACGGAAAGTTCCGGCATTCTGCTGGGGATTTATTTAGCTATCAAATGAACATGAATATGAACTTCATCTGAAACTCATTCATAGATCAAAAAGGAAAATCAGGACATACTGCTGAGATTTTAGCTACGTCACTCAACAATATGATTCATTTCTTTCAGCCACTTTGCAAGGCGATTTTTTTCAGATAATAAGTCTAATCAATATCCAAACACATGATACCTATAGGTGAGCATAACTTCCATATTTATCTATTCTATTTCTATCAGGCCGCGAAGGTTTTCCAAGATTTTTTACAGTGAACAACTTAGCCTCTATATGCATGATCTAAACTAGCTTCCAGGTAGTTCTATTTGACGGGTGATAAGAACGAAAATCCATTACTGTCAAGATTCTCGAAGTGTATAAAAAAAGAATCTTCTGATGATGGAGAATAATCAATCCACCCACCTGTAATCTGGACTTCGCCAACCCGTTGAGCTCCTCGCTATCTCAAAATTTCAGGTTATGGTAGTAGCGTCAGGACAACAGATCCTCCAAGGAGAAATATTTGGAACGAAAATTCCAACACATGTTGAAATACACAACCTAGCACTGCCCAAATCAGTGAATGGCAACTTCAAAACATAATCCCAATGAAGGAAGGTTCCGAAAATCAAATAGAATTCTGAAGTCGCCTGCCGTTCACCACAAAAAACACTTTCAAAGAGAGCCAGCGTGAGAGAGGAGACAGAAAACCCTTTCGAATGCCAGACCACTGAAAACAGAAGCCTAGATCTTAACATTCCGTGCAACTTCTAGTACTTCGGCAGAGGGCCGCATCAATATCCACCAATGGAGCTGCTACCCTATCATGCTTTACCAAGACATCACACCGGCGTCTCCGGAAGAAAATTCACACCCACAATTCATTACCGGGTTATTCCCATCATGATCCACCTCTCAATGCCTGATGTGAAGCCATCTTCTAATCTGAGTTATGTCCCATGACTATTGGCACCACTGACAACTAAACTCAATAGGAAAACCTATTTTCCATAGCCAAACAGCTCCCAGTCCCATACTAACCAACCACATTTCGCCAAAGGTAGACAATGGATTCCTAACAAGATAAATTATAATACAGTGGCCAAGGCCCTGCTTTTATACCATCAATTCAATCAGGGCTGGTTAGTATCAATCTTTCATTAGATGTTGATCACAATAGAAATAAGATGAACTAAAAATTAGTAGGATACGACGAACCCATACACAGGGTGTGCAGTTTACCCAGTCTCATGTCTCTGAGGAGCTCCTGATTGATGTTGATGTAGCCGACTGATTACGAAGTTGCTATGTAATAGAATCCTGTGTTTGAACAGTGTTTTATCATATAGTTATTAGGTAGATTACTTATCAAGGTGTTTGAATGAGGATATATACTTAACGTAGAAAATGAACGTTACAATGGGAGTATTAGGATGGGATGGCATTTGACAACATAGCAGTCTCGGAGAGCAACGTTTCCCGTTAGACTATTGGGCGCATAATGAAGTTCAGTTCCAATTCTGTCAAGATATTGCAGCGGAGATTGGCGAAGACATACGATAGACGAATCATAATGCCATTCAATTAACGATTGGGAAATCAATTTGTGTACTAGTTTCAATTCAGTTATCATATTCAGAAAGTTAATTATATCCCCTAGTATGGTGAATTATGGACTTCTTATTAGTGGATTATACACAAGGTTGATGTTTGATTCAGTTCTCACAAATTGATCAGAATGCTCATTGTTCCGAAACATCATTGAATGAATTTGTTGAGATGATATTGGGTCTGCTTTTAGCATCATCACTATCAATTCACTCGAAAATTCTTAGTCAATTCACCAGATTTTCAGCTCTATAATAATAATAATTGGGACTAGATATAAGATGCTAACATAGTTAGCGAAACACGTGTCGAGGCGTTAAAAAATCGGTTTGGTTAGTGGTAAAACAGTGTAGTGTACCTACTTATCTTTCAATTGATTTTTTTCACATTTCATATTTTCCTTTTGTTTGTTTGAAGTGCACGCACACAAAATTCTAGCAGCGCTTTCTCAGAAGCTATCTATGATAAAAAACCTATACCTATACTTTCATCACGAATTGAAGTTACATTTTTTTATATTACCCATGTTCAAACTCGCAGTTCCGCGAACAACTTTGCTAATGAAACAATCGCTTCACATCAGTGAAAATCGCAAATAATAACTGAAAAGTTTTATACTTATATAAGGATGATTTTGTATAATGGACAATTTACTGTTTCATCAATAAAAGGACTGATTGTTTTTTCTTGTTGAACCACTCCTTCGGAATCAAAGTACTTATACCAAACTCATTATGAAGCAACATCCTGAAAATCGAATGACTTCCCGCCATTTTATACGTACCTATCGAAGGCGTGGTGATGCTCCACTTATCTGTGCTCATCCAACGGCTCCTAGACTTTGGAACGAATCACAGTTGAATGAGGGAACACATGCGCGTATCGCGTATGTTTCGATCGCATCCTATCTTTTGGTGTCTATTTCGTTCATACCATCGCATATTATTCTGCGCATCTTATAGTCCAGTGAAAATTGTGTTGAATCAAGGATCGGTGAACACACTCATTGCAGTGAGACTCTGGGCGTGAATCATGAGTCTTTGTACAACTAGACGATATATCCCATGTAAATCCGTATCCAATTATCCATTTTCCACCAACTTGGGCGCTCATCAAGTATTCCCAGATAGCACAAATTCCTTTTGAGGCCCTTCTGAGGCGTTCACAATCATGTCCTCAGGACGTCAAGAGCGAGCCTGAGGACATTCTCAAGACGTCCTCCTGTTACCATTCTCTACATACTAATAACGTCTCAGAACATCCCTATAAAATCTTTTGAGACAACCTCAGGACATCATGGTAACAACTTGAGGCGGTTTTTGATGATGTTTCAAGGAGGTTCAAGATTCATGGGAGAATATTATTCGTATACAGAATGAGTCACTATAGTGTGTTCTCCTCCGATATTAGCCAAACCGTCAGATATATAAAATGAAAATTCAAGTACAACAGTAATAGGGTTTCATAAGAACAATCACCTAAAGTTGTTTTCATATCTATAGGGTGTTCTAATTCCAAGATATCGGTTGATGATTGGTTTTTTTCAATGGAAGACCTTGTATATTATTGCATTTTTGAGTTTTCCCTGAAGAGTTGATTCCATCAATGCATCACACTTGGTGTCTAGTGGGAATTATTACAGAGATATAGGGTGTTGACAATTGAGATTCTTCAAATGTAGGATTTTTTGTGTCGAAACTATTCATTAATGGTCAAAACGGCTCACATGTTCCTGTCATAACTTTTGATTAGCTATCTACTGATATTCATTTGGAACAGATACAATAAGCTGATCAGTATTCTGAATGTTAACCCACCCTCTATTTGTTCCGATTGAATGTCAGTAGATAGTAAATAGAAAGTTCATGAGGATATGTGAGCCGTTTTGACCAATATTGAATAGTTTCCACTAAAAAAATACTAAAATTGAAAAATCTTGTTTTTGAACACCCTATATCTCTGTAATCATTCCCGCTAGACCCCAAGTGTGATGCATTGATGGAATCAGCTCTTCAGGGAGAACCTAAAAATGCAATAGTATACAGGGTGTCTCATTTGGAAAATAACAATCATCAGTCAATATATCTTGGAATTAGAACACCCTACAGATATAATATATGAAAACAATTTGATGTGAAAGTTCTCATGAAACCCTATTACTGTTGTACTTGAATTTTCTCTACTTAACTGATGGTTTGGCTAATATACAAGGATAACACACTATTGACTCACCTTGTATTATGCAAATGATAATTTCTTCAAAATAATATGGATATCATGATATTTGCAAAATTTCCCTCTATTTATAATAGGTTCAAATGAAAAACCAAATGAAAAACTTACATTCTATTATTTATAACTTATTCTGAAAAATTTCAATTTCCTTTTCAAAGAAATGTATTTCAGCTTCTTGTTGAGCACTACTAGAAGATATTGCCTATTGATAGTTATATTTCTCCATGTTGTTTTTGATTTCTGAACTCTGGACATTCCTGATGCAGAATAATCAACTGGAAGTTGAAGCCTTCATGCAATATTTTATAGATTCTGAAGAAGAAAAACTATCTTGGAATGAAAATATCATCAGGTTTGTGTTTTGCATAACCTTCTGAAACAAACAATGTATTAATATTTCATGATGTCCAGTACTTACTATCAATGATATGATTTATGTAGTTATAGAGGTACCAACCATTATTGAATCTACTGAAAGTTCAAGTCTGCATATGTACAATCTTTCATAATTTTCAAAGAAGCCAAAATATATTGGAATAAAATATCTCTGCTCTGATGATATCATCATTTTGTGTTATCAATAACCTCCTGAAACAAATAATGTACCTATTAATATTTTATGTTCCAGTCACTACTATATCAATGATTTGATTTAGGTACCTACATTCATTGAATATACTGAAAGTGCAAACATGCATAGGCAATCTCACATAGATTTCGAAGAAGCCAAAATATCTTGGAATGAAACATCTCTGCTCTGATGACATCATCGATCTTGTGTTCTCAATATCTTCATCTGAAACAAATAATAAACCTATTAACATTTCATGTCCAGTACCTACTATATCAATGATTTGATTCAGGTACCTACCTTTATTGAATTCATACTGAAAGTTCAAGCTTCCATACAATATTTTATAGGTTCTGAAGAAACAAAGCTATCTTGGAATAAAACATGTTTGCTATGATGATATCATCAAGTTTGTGTTCTCAATAACCTTCTGAAACAATAAATAATGTATATGAATGTATCAATATTTCATGTCCGGTACTATCAATGATTCTATTTAGTATTTACTCACCATTGTTTCTTGCTACCTGAGAGAAATGTCATCAACAGAGATTATCATCCTTTTGTTATTGTTATATTTTAATTCTGTGCAATAAGTTCTTCTCGCAATCATTTTGTGGAATAGAAATTTAATGAAGGTATTCAATGAATACTCTATAATAATTTTGATATAATCATTGATATATTATGATGTATCTTGAACAAATCATGAGACATAACCTCAATTCTAGTTCTTCTTTTTCTTCCTTTTGTCTTCGATGACACGTTATTTCATGGAATGTCATCTGAAGACGTCCGTAGGCACGAAATTCTTTACATCCTCAGGCTGTCACTGAAAGAACTCATTTAGGATAATTACAGCGCTAAATTTACGCCTTATGATGTTCTTAGGTTGTAGAAAATAGAACGTCCTCTCCAGGCGTTTGGCGACACATTGAGGATGACCTTAGGCGAGTGTGTGCTATCTGGGTTCATTTTCGACCAGCTTCTGTATGTGAATTGTACCAAAACGGACCAACATTGGACTTCCAAAGGACGTTATATGGAACTGTAATACACTTTCATAGGATGTTCATTCTTGTTTTTTCTACATGAATTGTACCAACATGGCTCAAAGTTGGACTTCCAGTATAGACAATACCTGTATACCAAACGGATGTCAGTTGGATCTAGTCCAACAATAAGACTTATTCGTTATATGGAACTGTAATACACTTTCATAGGATGTTCATTCTTGTTTTTTCTACATGAATTGTACCAACATGGCTCAAAGTTGGACTTCCACAGTATAGACAATACCTGTATACCAAATGGATGTCAGTTGGATCAACATAGTCCAACAATAAGACGTATTCAATGTAGAAATAGATTCAATAAAAATACACAAGAAGAGCGTATATCAAACAATGAGCGAAAACAAGAAATGATACATTAAAATATCAACAGAAAAATCAATGAATTTTTTTTGTTCAAAGGAATACAAATTTTGCCCAGACACATTTGGCCTTCTGTTCATGATTTTTTTTCTAGTTCTTGATGGTATTTTGAACTAGATGGCTTCCGTCACATGCCCCTAAGAAAGAAATTGAATTAAACCATGAAGAGAATATGAGAAACTCCCAAATTTGAGTGATTCGAAATGCTACATCAGAATTGAAGTCAAAAAAACAATTTTTTTATTAATCATATAAGATTATATTATGGAAATTATCACTAACCAATCAGTACTTTTGCTAATATGAGGCTACTGAACACTTCTTCCTTTTCTTCCCAAGCCTAAGCATAAGTAGGGTAAACCAGTGAAATACGCCCCACATTTTGAAAAAAAATTATTTTTACAAAAATACAAACTAATCTTAAATTTCAGTTCCATAAACATATTAGCTAAACGGTATATTTCATTATGCTGAACATATTTTGACAGTAGCATCCCAGCAAACATGATTTTTGCGGCCCTTTAAAGGTACAATGAAACTTGCCGGCGAGCGGTAACAGCGGTCCTCTATTGTACAACTAAATTGGGCCGGCTAGCCCGCGTCCCGGCGGCCGACAGCCGACCGCCTCTCTAGAGCCATCAGTATGCCGCTTATTACATTGCAGGGCTTCTGGTGGGCAGAAGCAAGTACTCAAATGTACCGCATTCATGGCATATCTTCGGCCCGATTGAGACTTTTCAGAGACTGCCATTAATTGGCCGCTTGAGAATTTTTATTCCCTCGATAGAGGAGTTCTTCAGGGCCGTTGGTTAACGGGGTTGAATGAATTAAATATTCATGGTATTCTGTTTCTTGATGTCCTATTTTTCAACTAGGTTTGTCAAAAAATATACAGGGTAATGCATATATCTCAGTGAAAATAAGTTTTTTAAAAGGTATCCCAGCTTATATCAACACTTGGAAAGCAAAGTATCTCATTTTCACTCAGATCTTCATCACTCTCTTCATTTTCAAACTGGTTGAAAAATGTGGAACTTCAAAAAACAGAATTGAGGTCTCCCAGTTTTTTGTGAATCCTCTCTGGGTATAACAGAAATGTGGAATTCACTCCTTACCTGAAGTTGTTGAATAATTACATAAAAATCTCGGAGGTAGCATCCTGATATCACAGTTATTTCCAGGAAACTAGCAATATAAATACCCCATACAAAAACAAGAACTGAAAATATCCATGTGTGTATATTATTGCCATCATCTCAAACAATACATATCACAACTATGGAAACATCAAACATCTTAATTTTAGTTCTACATATCACTCTGTATACTCATCATGAAAAGGTACCTACAATTTACAATAATAGGTATTTGTGTTGCATCATGCAGGATAGATATTTGTTTCTCCACTTGTTTCAAAAAGTTGCTAACTCTAGGTCAAAAATTACATCACCTATGTACCTACCTAATAACTTGAAAGTTATGTATGTAGGTAATCAGTTATTATATTGATCAAGTTATTGTCAACAATAGAGTTCAATCCACAAGAAAACAATTCCCAGATATGGAGAACCTCACTCTTTATCATATTGATATGAGTGTTGCCTGGAAGTGAGATATCATATACCATGAAGAAATGTATATCATGATCTGGATCATTGTGTGATTTCTTCATTAATATCTGTGATTGATGGGCTTCTGGTTGTTGATTTTGTAGCTGAAAGATTGAATGATTTCATTCTCTACTAATCCAAAACATGCAACATTATACATACCTACAGTAATTCTTGAAATATAACTGTTTCTTCAAGTAGGTACTCTTTGATTTTCGTTTAGAAAATAGATTTATGATTCATATATGTAATGAAAGCTCATGCATCTTCAAAGTTCTCATATTATTATATTATTAGATTCTTGTGTATCCGCTAAACATGTCCAAACTATTATTGCATCTGTTTGTCCAATGGTGTTTGTGAAATTATTATCTAAAATAGGGGAATTATTAAGCTGTGCAAGTTTGTATATATGTTTGTTCCTCACTCACTCTGTAATATCCTTCCATTCCGTATAAAAATCCACTAGAAAACCAAACACGAACTGAACACAGTACTAAAATCTCTGTTGAGAGTGTTGAAACAACATAAACAAAGAAATTAATATACGCTATACTGAATCATTGTTACCACTGCAAAATGATCGAAATAAAAACTGAGTGAGTGATGACGGCACACTCCGTTGAAATTTTAATGGCCCTTGGACTTGGATACATACATCGGAAGACTAGCGGCTGGGAAACAGAGGCCCATCATAAGTATGTGTACATTCTGCCTCCGTCATATAATCCTTCGAAATTATATGGAGGGCCTTTCGAGGCATGCCGGCATCGACATTTGCCCGCCGTTCTCGCCATGGGCCCGGCTTTCTACCGCCTTTCGATGTTTGCTGGGATACACTGTAGAAAATTCCTCTGATGCAAATCAGGTTGTGAGTGAATTTACTGATTGAAATTTTTGAATGAATTCTCAACTCAAACTAGATATTTCATCAAGTTCTCATATCAATGAGAATGTTTATAACAAATTTGATCGAATCGGTTCATGAATTACCATTCAACACAGTCGAGTAGGGTGAAATTTCAACTCAATCGGGCGTGGACCTAAATTGACTCATTATTGCGTGGACCTTGAGTGAATTTTCACTCAATTTTTTTTTCAGTGTACTTTTCCGAAAGAGTTATATTGAAAAAATAATATGATGAGGCGTTTTCCCCCTTATAGTCGTTAAATACGCCCCACTTGAAAAATATACCTTTTTGAGTTTGAGTGTTTTATTGGCACGACCCCTGCATGTGGTTGAGTGACTCACGCAATCTTGATTGATTCTCGATGTTAATATCAACATTCTTCTATTCGCTAGCGGTTTTTGTAAATCACGAAAGTTAGGGTTACTTCACCATTCCGTTTTTTTTTTAGATGTCCAAGTGCTCATTCTTTTCAGAAATCAATGATCTAAGATCGTATCGGTCCTGATTGGAAAAATAAACATTTTTTTATTCGCCACAGATTTTTGAAAATCACAAAATTCTGGATTCTCCATCATTTTGTTTTTTTTTCAATTATTGGATTTTCGAATGTTCCATTATGTACTACAGTTCTTTATCTTTGAAATAACTCTAATAACTCCAAATTTGATTGAGTTTTCATGAAGCCTGAAGCAAAATAATAATAATCGTTCATACGAGATTAGCACATTCACTCAAATTTCAAAGAAATGAGTGTATCTACTGGACTATTCGTTCGATTTCGATGTTCGAGTGCTCATTCTCTTCAGAAATGAATAGCATAGATAACATCGGTACCAGGTTGGAAAAAATCTGAATTTCTTTGTCTCCAGCGGTTTTTGTAAATAACAATACTTTGGTAGAATCCGACATCTTGTTTTTGTTCATTATGGAATTTTTAAATATTCCTTTGTATACTTACTACAGCCCTTTAGCTATGAAACGACGCCAAGAAATTCGAATTCGGTCGAGAAATGATGAAACCACGAGAAAAAAATAAAAACTTCCGGTTTTTTTGTGACCACCCGATACATATGAGATTCATTCGCACGAAAGTATTTGATACCGAACATAAATAAATATTGTTTAGGAATTTTCCACATTATTCCAGAATTTCATCGAATTCTCATTAGGTTGTGATGAACACCTTCTTGATTTCAATGAATCTATAGTTTCATGAGGGTGATTTATATATCTGGAGAACATAATATGTTCTCCAGACATATTATGTTTTCAAATAAAGGCGGCCCTTTGTCGATTTCATAGACTGTTTAGCGCTTCGTTTCTGTCCATTTGCTACTAAGTGGCCAGACAGGATGTCATTCATCAATAGTTCTTGATACAAAACGTATTAAAGTAGAAAAAATCATTTTTTTTTACTAAATTCACTGTAGTGGAATTACGGAACAAAATGAAAAATAATTATTTCGTGATCTGTTGACCGATTCTGAAATAGTGCACTATATTATAATCAACTACTTATAAGTAGGTATTAAGATTCAATACATTGCCTTCGCTAAGTACTGAATGAATTCAATTACACTCAAACTATTGATCCCTTAGGAATTTCCTGGACAAGGACGATTTTTATAATCAATTCGCAACATTTTTAACGAAAAATTGAATATACAGGGTGACCCACGTTTGTGTTATGACGACTGTGAATAGAATTGGAATACCCTTGACTATTCGCTGTGAGAGGACCTGTTCTATTGGATTCATCATCCGATGAACTACTGAAAATACTGGAGCTTTAAGATGATAAGCTGTAAACTGCTGAGTAGCATACTCTCTGATACTTTATCGGCTGATGCTGTCACTTCTGACATGTCAACGGTTGATTCTGAACAGTTCCATTTCTGACATATGCCACGCTTCTTTGTTAAACATTTGTTGACCAGAAGTCCTGGTTCCTTATACTGTGTTGCTCCCAATGACATTCTGAGTAACAGGAAACCACAACCCCTCGTTATCTGTCAAATAGCAATCACAAATTCAATCAATTCATCAATATAGTGCTCCATCTAAAGAAAAAAGCTGATAATCTTCCTGTATATAAAGAATAATATAAATTGTGATTATATCGCTTTTGATTCGTAGTGTAACAATTCTGATTAGAAAAAAAAAAAGTCGCATCTACACATCTAGACTCTGATGGTAGCATGTCTTCGCCAATAGAGAGTTAACGCGCCATCTGTTGGACATTTTTGTAGATATAAATTAGCCTGTATTCGTGGTATACGCGTCGAATTTTTGTCTATTCATCGATAGAAAAAAGTCGATTTTGCGATTTTTCGACATAATACTGTGTTGTTCTGATGGGTGTGCGATTTGATATAAGTAGATATTTTGGGAATAGTATGATGCTGAATAACTATGAAATGAATTCGGATTGTTTTTTACCGAGGGCATGCAGGAAAAATCAGACTCGTCAAACATATTCTCAGAGATCAGTCCATATAGGTATATCAGAAACGTATATAGGTAGGTATATACCTACCTATACAGTGAAATCTATGAAATATCATTCTTATTTTTGTCTTGAGAAACATGATACTCCTGGTCGTGTATTTTCGGACTGAACTGCAAAACAAAGCGCCTAATAGCATTCATAGTAGGGGAGCTGGCTGCAAATTTCGACATTAATCTGATTACGAAATGATATAAGTATACTCGAATGTTCCGAAGGCATGCAAGAGTATTGTATTTTATCGAACGGCACCTACCTATAATATGCCAATCACTATCCTGAGCAGAATGATTGAAAAATTGCACTCTCCTGATGTGCGGTTATGGGTTGCACTGAATTTCGCGATTTGATAACGGGAAACGAATTACAATAATAATAAAATTGAGTATAATACGATGAGAACATTTAGATATACTTGTTTCGTCTCTTCTAGACACTCGTTTATTAAACACTCGCTCCGCTCTGCTCCGCTCGTGCTTAAACTACTCGTTACTAAAAGGACGTTTATAACACTTGTTACATAATATACTATAACAAGTCACAATATGATAATAAGACACAGAAAAAAACGATATCAATTTTCAAAAAATAACTTACATAAAGGTATAAGTACTAACATAACGAACTAGCACATGATTTTGATGATTTTTCAAAAAATAACGTATACACAATAACATAACGAACTAGCAAATGATGATACTATACTATCGGATAAATATTACTAATAAATACCAAATAAGCTTATTTTTTTTAGATCACAGCTATTCGAACATTTTTAATAAATCGATTCTTCCGCTTTGTAGCAAATATTTCCTTAGTTCTTTTTTGAAAAATGTGATGTTTGTATTCGATTTTATTCTTTCAGGAAAGGTGTTATAATGTTTTGGACTTTTGGAACGAAGTAGAGATAAGAATGTTGGGTAACCACTCTCACCATTCGAGGCAAAATATAATGATTTTTTGACCTGTAGAATATTGATGGGCAGAAGGTGATGCACTATCTATATTTCCATGATATTTGATACTAGGACATAAATAATATACATTTGCCTTATATCTAAGATTTGAGCCTCTGCATAGGGATTATCTGAAGGATATCTACTTTTTTCGAGGAAATCAATTTGAGATATTGTCTTTGTATAACTTCAAGACTATGAATATGGGTTTTCAAGGCTCCTTCCCACACCGCTATATCGTAGCGTATATAACTTTCCGCAAGTGAGTGATATAACGTTCTCAGGCAATGCACTGGTAGGAAATTTTTGAGATTCCTGACATTGAACAATATCGTTTTTTTTTCGGATAGTATCGGGAAGGGTATGTCAGTGCGAATAATTAGCCGATTGAAGGAGGGCATCCCGGAGGAGTTGCAACAGAATGGAAGATAACATGTTTTTTCAATATTTACAGTTAATAATTTGTTGTCTAGCCAGTACTTGATTCGAGAGAAGTCATTTTCAACCTCACATTTCAGTGCACCCCAGACATTTGCTCTATAGAAAATGCACGAAAAAAAAAAAGGATTTGTTGCATTAACAAATTATTTATGCTTGAGTTATTTTTGTTGGACTGAGCAATTTTTTGTTGAATCAACCACATACATGATTATTCCATGGAAGCAGCTTGTTCAAATCAAGAATGTAGTCTAATTGAATCAACAGTATAATATCAATTCCATTAACAAAATATATGGTTTCTTCAAACACAAATTATGTCGATCCAAAATAATGTCGATGTTGATTCAACTATAATTATTTCGTTGATTTGATCAAACAATGATTATTTTGATGAGAATATATCTTTGAAACAACATACAAGTTGTCTTATTCCGATGTATCAATGAACTCGTTTGGAACGGATCATTTGCTTGAATATAGCAACGAAATATGTAATATCAATGGAATATTTTGTTCATTCTCCATCAACTTGAATTTTCGCCTCAAGATGGCGATCATTTCGCCTCGTCTATGCCTGCCGAGTTCATCATATACGTGAAGCCTGATTCTTCGTGTTTGAAATATCAGCTGGATAAATCGAACTTAGGATGATTAACAATCCGAAATAGTTTTCCATCAGCTAAAGAGAAGTATAGACTAAAGATCTATGTTAGTTTCCTAGTTTTGTTTATTCTATTGATGTGAAATTTCAGAAAATTCCCGAATATTGAATTTGGTTCAACAAAACAATTTGTCGAATGGATATATAGTTTCTCTTGAATCAACAAAATATTTCATTGTATTAACCAAATATTTCATTGTATTAACCAAATATTTCATTGAATCAACCAAATATTTCTTTGAATCAACCAAATATTTCGTTGAATCAACTAAATATTTGATTGAATCAATATCTTGTTATTTTGAATCAAACAAAATATTTGTTTGAGTCAATTCAATATCTCTTAATAAACAATTCATGGATGTGCTTGATTGGAGAAGATCCAGAGTTCATGCAAGACAAATTTACTTCATTCAAACTTCAAATTCGCTCTGAAACAAGATATAGATTTACTCATTTCAAGATTATATTTTGTCGTGCATATATGACACTTTTATTAGCTCCATTCAATTAAATTTTGCTTGATGCAACAATTCCTTTTTTTTCGTGTGGCTGTGTCATCTGCGAATCTGACAATATATCTATCATTACCAAGAAAAAGAAATCCATTGATGAATATGTTGAATAATGTTGCCATCTAATACCAATTTGATGATTGAGCTCGAGAACCTACCTGTTCCACCCCTCAATCTGAGGCAAATCCATGACATTGCTTAGGCTGCGATTATTCCGCGGTCATACTTCCGTACGGAAATAAAGGAATTGTTGAATCAAACAAAATTTAATTGAATGGAGCAAATGAAAGTGTCATATATGCACGACAAAATATAATCTTGAAATGAGTGAATCTATTAATCTATATCTTGTTTCAGAGCGAATTTGAGGTTTGAATCAAGTAAATATGTCTTGCATGAATTCTGGATCTTCTTCGATCAAGCACATCCATGAATTGTTCATGAGGAGATATTGGTTTGGCTCAAACAATCATTTTGTTTGATTCAAAATAACAAGATATTGATTTATTAAAATATTTAGTTGATTCAACGAAATATTTGGTTGATTCAAAGAAATATTTGGTTGAATCAATAAAATATTTGGTTGATTCAATTGAATATTTGGTTGATTCAATGAAATATTTTGTTGATTCAAGAGGAACTATATATCCATCCGACAAATTGTTTTGTTGTACCAAATTCATTATTCGGAAATTTTCTGAAAGTTCACATCAATATAATGAACAAAACTAGGGACTCCCAGCATAGATCTCAAGTCTTCACTACTCCTTAGCTGATGGAAAACTCTTTCGGATTGCTAATCATCCTAAGTTCGATTTATCCAGCTGATATTTCAAACACGAAGAATCAGGCTTCACGTATATTGAATTCGAGGCAGCCATAGACGAAGCGAAATGATCGCCATGTAGAGGCGAAAATTTGAGTTGATGTAGAATGAACAAAATATTTCATTGATTTTACATATTTCGTTGCTCTATTCAAGCAAATGATCCGTTCGAAACGAGTTTATTGCTACATCTGAATTACAAAACTAGTATGTTGTTTCAAAGATATAATCTCATCAGAATGATCATTGTTTGATCAAATCAACGAATCGTTTATAGTTGAATCAACATCGACATTATTTTGGATCGACACAAGTTGTTTTTGAAGAAACCATATATTTTGTTGATGGAATTGATATACTGTTGATTCAATTAGCCTACATTCTCGATTTGAACATACTGCTTCCATGGAATGATCATGTATCTGGTTGATTCAACAAAAAATTGCTCAGTCCAACAAGAAAAACTCGAGCATAAATAATTTGTTGATGCAACAAATTCTTTTTTTCCGTGCGTCATGTGATAACGAGTCGAAACAAAAGGCAAATAGAAGGGAATAGTGATCCCTTCGCGGAGATCCAAACGATCTAAGTTTCTGGCGAAATGTCAATATTTCCGAAAATATTTCGCCCCTGTCCAGAGTTTTTATCCGATGGACCAGTGTAACTCATGTGGTGCTAGCACTGTAAGTATTCAGATCCACATGTTCAGTTTCACACTAGTCCTTCGGATATAAGAGAACTATATACAGGAAAATATGTACTCCACCAAATTGAAATAGACCTATCCGAGCGGTTTTCAATGTACTTATTGCATCACAACAGAGAAATCTTGAGTGGGACTTCTTCTATGGGTCACCAGTATAAATTCGCTTAGTATGATAGCACATATAAAGAGATTTCTGACTCTCGATAGAATATCGCATATGAATACCGCTCTACACCACTTTACCCCTCATCATCACTGCTCCCTCCATATATAAATAGATGACCTCCTTCCCAGATACCACAGTCGAAAACAACCATCCTGATTACCATTATGGCACCAAGATGTGGAGTAACTGACCAATCGTCAAGTCGAAAAAGATCCACCAATCGGCAAGAAATATCTGGAAGGGTTGCAATCAGAAAACCAATTCAGGAAACAACGAGCTGTAACTGTGAGGTACTATGAAAGTAATTTTGCAAATGAAATCCGCGTGCGATGTACGAAAAACATCTCCTTAGCTGCAAGTAGTAGCGGCCTACTTGCAGCTAAATGTCCGCGTCATCAAGTACGCATTTCATTTATTGTATTGTTCAAACTGAGACTGCCTTAAACTTTCTGTCGAAAGTCAGTATCGCTGACTATCTAGACCAGTAGGGCTGGTGAGGACTTACACTGTTGGCAGTGAGAAGTCAGCCAGAAAATCCGGGCTGCGGGTCCTATGAAGGCCCAAGGAAATACACAAGAAATCACCAGGGTCCTGTCCTCACCTCTAAGTGTACTGGTATTCGATTCTTCAAAGCATCGAAGATCCCTCAGGTGCCTCGAACAACTGAATCATCTACTGAATCATCAAGTTAAGAGCTTTGAAAGTTGAACATTTTGGACATGGACATGGATGCCATGTGGTCAAAAGAAAATGGAGTTCATATCGTCCACTTTTGTACACCCTGCTCCCCCCTGTAAGGTCGTGATATCTAAAATCAACATACCCTATCGAATAACATCCACAAGAAGATATTTGATATTTCTTATCTTCGTAACAGAAAGGCCTAACAGAAAAATTGGTCTCCACCAACTGACCCGGTCGCACGAAATTCGTGATCAAAAGAGGCCTCATTTTCACATCAAAATATCTCTTGGTAGGGGAAGGAACCATCGGCCATCGGTAAGAACAAAAAAAAATAGAGATTGCTCCAACAACAAGTTTCCGTCAATCACATCATTTACGATCGATCTCAAAAACCAAAATTCATCTCTGCGCAACGTCAGGTTGGCGATTCAAATAACATGGTCCACATATGCAACTTGAAATATCGATCATGATATCGATAGTCGATACAGCAGTCGATTCAACAGTGAATAGAAATGTTTGGATATCCCTGTTCCATTACACGCCTCTGCTATACTAAAGGGGATAAACCATCCTCTACTGGCAAAAATTTACGATATAAATGAACGACAGTAATCGTGGGCATTGGACGAATGAGAAGGTTGATTACGAAGTGTACGAAACTAACCTAACTGTCACCAGTCATGGACATTGGGAATGAAAATATTCATCAATATGGAATTACAACGAGTACCACAACAGCGAGAAAATACATCATCCATCATCAACTCACCCAGTGCATCTCCACCATGCTTCATTCTTACCCATAGTTATACAGAATCCACACTATGGAACACAGAAAGGCAAATATTCACGTGTCATCACTCATTCGAAAAATATCAAATGGAATAAAATTCCAATTCTAACCAGCGTAGGAGGAGAACGTATGACTGCTGAAAGACATTGGGACTGGTGCATCAGAGATATTCTTCTTCCTGAAGCACAAGATTTTGGTGCAAGCTTCCTACTGGTTGATGTTATGAATACTTGACTACATGGGGCCACATTGTTACCGAATTCATAAGGAAGCACCATATTGAAAGACATGTTTGGTCTCTTATTCTGTCTTCAGGTTGGAGTTGACAAGAAGAGGGGGTTACGTGAATAATTTGAATGATTACAGAGGGAGATCAGAATTCAGTATCTTCAACCACCCTGTATTTATTCCAATGAAATGTCAGATGATACTGAAACAAAAGTTGAGATAGGGAAATATGAGTCGTTTTGACTGAATAGGCAAGAACACTTACTCCCAATGAAAATACTAAGACATTCATCACGGTGAAAAAATCCATAGGATTTTTTGAAATTTTCCATTCCTCCTAGATTCGTCGAAATGAATCCTCAAAGAAATTCTTCCGTCAGAACACGACGAGAAATCGTCAGCGGCACTGACGTCACAAGTTCTATAACGCATCATCGACCATCTCTATTGGTATTCAGGAAAAATTCGATAGGTACTTCTTTGGACATTTCAACATTTATCGCTCTCAAGATTTGACTGAATTCAACAATATCATGAATGAACTGAACAGGAAAGTTTGAAACTCACTTGCTCTTCTTTCCCTGAATATACACTGGATTGTGGCATGTTATGACATAGATATCAACATTGAAGTTATGTCACCAAAATTTTAGGTTCATTGAAAAATATACCAAAATAGTTGAGTTAGATTGTTTTATTAACCTAGGTTTGAACGAATAATTGAGTGGTAGACTAAATTACGTCGATGCTGATCAAACCAACAATGTACTACAACCTACTCGATTACTGATCATATCAGCTTTAAACTTGAAGAATCGGAAATGAGGGAAATGAGGAAAACAACCTATACCATATACATACTATATTGATGACATTCACTTCATCAATTATATCAAAGTTTCTCACTAGTTCACAGTAGGATCGATTCTGAATTAAAAGAGACTTTCACTTGATATTTCTTTGAATTAAAACAGCTGACAACACAGGAAAAGCGATTATCACGTCTGTACTGGCGCCGCCAATTGCTATGGTCGAACGTTCCATGAGATTATAATGTATTCAAATGGTGTTTTTTGAAATATCACAGCATCGTTCATCAAAAAATTGATGTATTCTACATATATTGGTTATATGCACATTCAAATTGAATTCACGCATTTGTGTCTTTGCCTATGATCAATAAGGCACCTGTCCTGGAATACTGTTCTCATATTTGGAGTGCAGCACCCAAACATACCCTGAAATTGTTAGATTCTGACAAAAAAGGGCAATTCGTCTCGTGGGTGATGCCTCGCTCACAAACTCACTCACTTTTCTGGAACACCGCAAAAAAGTTGGCGATCTGGCTCTATTTTATAGATTCTGAAATATCAACGATTGTTCCTCCCTTGGCAGTCCCCGCGAGATTAACCCGTCGAGTTGAGGCTTCGCACCCCTTCGTGGTCACTTTGGAGACCTGCAGAACATCTCTTTCTGAATACTCGTTCATCCAACGAACAGTGAGGCGCTGGAACATATTGCCAAGGGAGAGGTGTTCCCCGAGGCATATAACCTCCAGAAATTTGAGAAGAACACCAATTTTTACCTCATTTTCCTTGGTTCTCACGATGTTCTCGAACATCACAGGATATCTCTTTTCGTGGGAACCAGAACAGAAATGAGAAAAATAGATCACATCACGCAATGACTGTGTATACCCAACATTTCAGATTGATATCTCTTTTGGTTCTCTATAAACATCTATAATGAATCGGTTGGTTTGCATCAATAATCTAGCCTTATCTATTCTCCTAGAATACTTTCATCAATACAGTGTTGCCGCTCGTGTCAGAAAGAAGTAGCACCTTTGTAACTTCGAATGAAACCCCTTGTGAATCATTCAATTTTCTGGAAGTACTTTAATTCCCCATCAGGATTATCTAATGTTTCCCTGTTGTATATAGAAATTCGTTTTCGAGTATACCTATCTCCACTATATTCAACATTTTATTGTTATTTTTCAGGTTCAATTATGATCTGAAGGAAGACGAAATGGAATATTCTCATCATGATACCAGGATTTCGAAACATCAATATGAGTTTAGATACATACGTTTCATCAATAACAAATATTCATTTATCTCTGTTTATATTCGGAATATATTCTTTTGTATCATTGTCGTATTCAATTTATGTGAATAAATATTGATTAATATTCAACTATGAGTTTCTTAACTATAGGTGTAGGTACCGTATATTCCTGATGAAAATATCAATTATCATTGGATAATGATTTGTTAACATTTCCATAACTCACTGTTGAAGAATCATTCATTTATATTAGAGGAACATTTAAGTAATTATAGAAGAAGTGAAATTTGTTCATCATTTAGAATATATATTTGAGCCAATAGAATATGCGATTTGGTAGTGTCATAATGGGCGTGTACACCTTAGTAGAACTTTTAACTCAAACCATGTTTATAATGATCCTTTCATACATAAATAATGATTGACGACATAATTTCATCGAAAAATGTATACTGGAATGTGTTTTCCTGGATATAAATAATAGTACCTTCTGAAAACGGACCCTCTTATAACGTAGAAACCTCATCTCGCCATGGTTAAAAGAAAATACCAAACGCCCGACGGAGACTGAGGCAACTGATATATTAATTCTTTCAACTGTGATCTTGCGCTAATTCACTCTGTCAGAAATCATGTATCATTCATCTCTGTCTGGAATAGTCTTGTTTCAGTATAAGGGTTTTGACGTCACATCATCGCTCCGTTTTCAGAGGTCTGAAAAATCGGGGATTTCAATAATTTTTTATAAAACGTAGGGAGCTCACAGCAAGAAACGGTTTGCGGTGATGAGCTAGTTTGGGTGAGTTCTATCGCATTATGAAATAAATTTTTTTTTGTGATATATAAGCCCATCAAATAACTTATTAGTTTATATTCAATGTGAAAACCGAGCTCTCATCGAACCACATAGCAATATATTGAGGAAATATACTAATATCAGAAATCGAAAACCTATCACTGGAATCAGTAATAAAATTATCACGATTCTATTCCGATCAGGATATATATGGAGACACTTTCTGGAAATGATATAAAACAAATCATAAAAAGCTAGAATAAATGAATTGAAATTGATATGACATCACTCGCAGCTGACAAAATGCCCAAATACCTCTCTTCTGATTACCATGAAGAGTTCATAGTTCACCTTATGCGAACGTCAATTCTAATTTTACAGATCAAGCTGTGATGTGAAAGTTTAGTTACGCAGATAGAGTTACAGACCACCTGGTTGGTAATATGACCGTACTTTAATTGTTTCGTGAAAGAAATCATCACGTAGATGATACATAAAAAATTGAAACAATAATATACAGGATGTGTATTAAGTACTCGTAGATACTTCGAAGGATTGATCTGTAACTAATTTCACGATAAGAAGCTCATATGAACATATGCGGATTCGCAACGGCTTAGTTTTTGAGATACAACAAGGCCCAAAAAAATATTCACCATAACTATTTTGTGTCGCTCTGTATATCATTTGTGACTAAGCTAGCCCATCATCCATTCAATTTTACATACATGCAGAAGGTAATTCTAGTGTTTGTTGCTAAAAGCAGCCATTTTTCATTAAAACTGGTGTAAAGTTAAACTTTTGCGTTGGAATGGCTTGTATCAGGGCCTACTCATAGAGTAGGCCCTGCTTGTATTGTCAGATAACAAACTTAGATCATTTACGAAACTTAAATAGTTAATAATATCAACGATAATTGCTAAAAATCCTTTGTATTTCAAATACCCAGCCGTTGCCGACCCATGTTCATATTATGAACTCTTCAATATCCGGTTTCGCGGAATCAAATTGAACATGGTCGATAATGCTTCGTTTCGTTCTTCTCATTGTTGCCTCTTTTTTTTGTGGCATTGAATAATGCTTAGAATTTACACAGAGGTACGATTAACATATCACTATTATCACTGTCATGTACAAACTGTCAAGGTAAGTGATGAAAAAACCTACTCCTGATGGAAAATATTCTTGCATTATTCAATCTTCATATTTTAATTTCCTCATTATAGTGACTTTCAGAGCATTTTTTGGCTATTCTTATAAATAGAAATATGGCTGATTTCATCAACAAAGTGATTTAAACATTTGTTCAAGACTCTAGGAGAATGCTACTTTTGGTCAAACAAGATCATGATAAATAAATACAAAAAGCTCAAAGTCATGTTCATGAATGAACAAGAATGGTAGATTTCGGGAGAAAAACAATTACTTTCCTGGCTAATACCACGCAGAACATCCTCCTGAAATCTATGCATCGACTCGTTTAAACGAATACTGATACTAGTGATCCTTTCCTGAATGCCTATTGATTTCGATTTGGCCAGGCTACGCTAGACAACCACAGACCGGTTTCGAGCTCTTTGTCTCTCATCAGTGCAGTGTAGTCTCCAGCCACCAGTCCTAAGACCGCCGACTCAGCGAAGCCTAGCCAAAGGAAGATCAAGTCGGCATTATATTCCCCTCGAGGCGTCTTTCATCGACAATATGAAAGTAACGCCCTCTGAGTAGAACAGAGGAAAGAATCAAACTGAAATTCTCATACGGGAGTGGCTGGTTGCCCGACTGGCGTGATTTCAACCAAGGCAGGACAATAGACAGTTTTTCGCCAAAGTGCATATTCAATATTTTCGTCGACCTTAAATACTTATATCTTCATCACGGCCCTATTCACACATGAAATCAATAGGATTTCGTGAAATATTAATTTGACAACAGCAAATAACATTTGTAGTCAACTCACTCTCCTGCGGACCAGGGTTGGCAGTTCGATTTCCATTTCATCAGTAAATACCTTTTCAACAATTCAGATCTAATTTATGATATACGAATTCCAAGAAAGGATAATAGAATGGACCTATGACGTGAAAACATCATGTACTTTCAGTAAACAAAAAGTAAGCTATTTCCAATAAAATAGAAACAAACAAAACAAACATTCTCATAATAAAATATTCCTTGTCCTATCCATCGATACGAAAATTAACATAGGTACTCATAAGATTTGAGTATATCAAAAACAGAAACGAATAGTGAAAATGAGCAACAGAAATACAAACGTAAGAAACAAACTGTTATATCAGAGGTCTGCATATAAGAGATTGGATTTGATCTGATTCAGATAGAATTTACGTGATACATATAAGTAATCCATATGGGAATTAAATACATATAATAAGAGGCGGTGGAATATTTATTTCACAAGTTTTTGGGATTTCCCTTCCTCATCTCTGAACGCATTGGGCCAGAATTTGGGAAACATGTGTTTTCAATTCTTAGTGCTGGTGTACCTTTATTAGTTATCCGTTTTGATATCAACAGGAAGATTATATTAGAGATTATGTGTTTTGAGATTTTGTTGTATAGAACTCAAAACAGCTTCAAAAATGCCAATGAAGGCCGCAGGGACGGGCCATGGGGAGACCCAGACAGCACTGGATATCCATAGAATATTCTCTAAATATGCTAAAAAGGAGGAGTATATTCCGAATATTCATCGATTATTCCTAGAATATATACATGCCTCTGGAACATCTGAAAGGAATATTCCAAAGTGAATAGTCGGACATGTTCAGGGAATATTCAGGTATGAATCTTCCAGGAATATTCCCAACTGAATATTCTCTGTTGTATATTCATGAAATATACCCAACAGAATATTCTGTGGGGTATATTCATGAAATATACCCAACTGAATATTCTGTGCGGTATATTCATGAAATATTCTCAACTGAATATTCTGTGGTGTATATTCATGGAATAATATTCAATGAATATTCCTATATGTTTCTCAACACATAAATACCATTTATTATTTCAGAGATGTGAGTATCGAACATCAATTAGATGTAAGGAGATTTTGAAACAAAAAGTGTTTATTATCCGATTTCGAACAATGCTCTCACAAGAACTTGATATGTATAAAATCATTCAATTCGATTACTGGCCTAGTGGTCAAGGCGTTGCTCTGATAGTCTTGGGGTCACGAGTTCGATCCCTACTTGGGTCACTTTTTTTTATTTTAGAATATGTTTATTGGAATATTCCAGGAACGTTCAACATAGAATATTCTTTTGGGTATATTCTATGATTATCTGAGGAATTCCCATTCGCATATTTAGAGAATATTCCACAGATATTCCGGAATATTCCAGATTATTCCTAGAATATTCCAATATTCCGAAAGGAATATGATAGGGAGATTCATGGAATATCTGGTGCTGTCTGCGGGGTCCCCCCCCCCAAGCTTAGGCGACTTGGCAAATTGTGTTTTGGAGAATTTCACAAAAAATATGTTTCATGGAAAATATAAATAAAAAATAAAATGGATGAATAAACACTACGGCAATCCTATACTTCAAACTAGGAATTTCCAACTTCAAAAACCTAAAATTTCGATTTTGTAGTCGGAATTTCCAAGTTTGAATATGAAGCAAAATTACATTTCCAGTTCAAACTAGGAACTTTCAACTGCAAACTCGAATTTCCCGACTAGAGGATGCAAAGCTTGAAGTCGAAGAAATCATATTCAAAATTTTGTGTTGAAAATATCCAGTTTCAATTCCTACTGCGTTCTCTGAATTTCCGACTCGTAGGTAGCTCATAGAAAATGAAATCTTTTTCATCCCAGTTAAATATTTTAAATTTCATGTTCAGATTCCCTTTTCAGAACCTATATGTGAATTTATTGAACAGAGCGTGTCGGAATATCATACAATTCATAAGTGTATGTGTTTAACTGAAGATCAATAATAATGGTTACTATGATAATGAATAAGTGTCAAGATATTTTTCAGTAGGTTATGAAATGTTTCAGTAGATCAGTGTATCAATATGCAAATCTGGAAATCTACTGAAAACTCAGTAGAACTGGCAACCCTGCAGAGGACACAATTGTTTGCGGACGGAAAGGTAAATTCTGATGACGAAAAATACTTGCCTTCGGAAATAATCGGATTTTCTTTCGGAAATTAGAACGTTTAATGTGATTTTTTGTAGAAGTCGACAAAAAAAACTATTTTCGAACCTGTTCGTTACCACCGATACAACAAGGCCAGCAGACTCTGACGTACACAGCTCGTGACGTCACCAAGTGAGGCCAGTGTTTTATTTTATCGCTTGTCGACTAACGCGTCAGTTCGTGTTAATTCATCGGTGATGCACGTATGTTTTTGAAACGGTCCCGAATTCTTTTGTTGTTTATTCATCGAAATCATTGGCGGAAAAATTACTGTTTTGTGAAATATTTTGTGTTGTGATCGGCGAAATAACAATGCCTTTCAAGTGTTGTGTTCCCTTCTGTCGGGGGAATTATGTGGGTGGTTCAAAAGTTCATGCTTTTAGTTTCCCGTTGGACGAGGAGCTATCGAAAATGTGGGTATATGCAATTCACCGCGAGGATTCTACTCCATCTAAGTTCAGTAGTAAACAGAGCTCAATTTATAATGATGAATTATTAATAGAAGACAAATACTCTCTCATAAAAAGTATAAGTAGAGGAAAAATACAAATGCTTTGATTGTGCAGTTAGTTTTGTGTTCGTATATTATTGTCAACAAAATCATCTCTGAATTTTTTGTTTGTTTGTTTGTTCTATCCGTCATTCGGTTGCCCCCTTACGAGCAACCCTCAGAAGTCTTCGAAAGTCTTGTGCGAGCAAGGAATGACGGGGGCCTTACCTTTTAACGTGTGATCCCAAACACTTTCTTGGGCCATCAGAAAAATTTCTGCAGTCGACATGGATCGAACCCACGACCGGCAAGCGAATGCGAATTAGAATATAGACACTCTGTCCGCACGGCTACCTGGCCACAATTCGAGGAACTTTTCTTGAATGTTCATAATAAACGGGCATTTTCAATTCTCATTCTCAAATGTCTTTCTGAAAACGGTCATTTGCCTCGTGGCAATGAATGCAGAATTCATTCCAATGATCAAATTGCAACTATCATATTAACATGAACTACAAACACTCTACTTAAAGAAGTAAAATTGCATTTATCATGATATTCATCATGAAGATATTTGACTGAAAAGTTCAAAATTTCACCTTCTCTTTCAACTGTCTTCTGGATGGCATTTAGAACAAATTTCCCTTCTTTTTTCATCATATCGGACAATTTATATATAATTCAACTATAAATATGATTTTCTTGAGATTAATCCATATTTAGTGAAAAGAAGGAAGAAAATCATTCAAAATGATGGCGTGTGTAATGTCATTCGAAAGCAATCTATTGACATTTGACATCTCGTATTTTGATTGACTATTGATTAAATGGTCAAAATCGGCTAAATGATGGTCGAGCCGCTGGTTAGGCCTCACTAAGTGACGTCACCCACGGAGCATGCAGGCCTTGTTGTATCGGTGGTAACGACCTGTTGCGTGCACTATTTTCTTGGCTTCCGTGTAGAATAACGAATCAATAGACATATTTCTACATTATTTTCTTCTGAACAACATAGTTTGAAACATTTTTGTTCTTATTTGTATTTAATATTGAAAGATAATAATTTGCAGCAGCAGCTGCTGCATTGGAAATTTCGTGAGGCATATTCTCAAACTAGTTATCGCTGAAGATTTTCATAGATTATTTTTTTTATGTTCTGGTTCCCACGAAAACGGATATCCTGTAATGTTCAGAGAGCATCGTGAGAACCAAGGAAAATAAGGTAGTAATTGGGGTTCTTCTTGAATTTCTGAAGTTTATATGCCTCGGGGAACACCATTGGCAATGTTTTCCAGAGCCTCGCTGTTTGTTGGATGAACGAGTCTCTGGGAAGAGATGTTCTGCAGGTCTCCAAAACGACCACGAAAGGGTGCAATTATTGATATTTCAGAAGAGCATCGTCCATGGAAATATCTATGAAATAGAGCCAGATCGCCAACTTTTCTAGGTTATTCTAGAGAAGTGAGTGAGTTTGTAAGCAAGGCATCACCCACGAGACAAATTTCTTTTTTTTTTTTTTTGGAGAGAATCCAACAGTTTCAGCATATGTTTGGGTGCTGCACTCCAAATATGGAAACAGTATTCCAGGACAAGTCGGATCTGTGCCTTATAGATCATAGGCAGCTGACTGGCAGTGAAATAGCTCCTGGCCCGAAACAGAAAACCAAGTTTTTGGGATTCACTTTCAGCAATTGATCCCACGTGATTTTCCCAAGAAAGGTTATTGCTGATAGTAATACCACAGTTTGAGGAATATACCCATTCCTTGAACTGTGGTAATACCAGGCATCGAAATGGATGTCTCCAAAGGTATGGTTACTCCTGACAAGCTTATGTTGGGCACAGTGAGATCGGCTTTTCTAGGGAAAAGGCATGTTTGTGTTTTGTTTGCATTGAAATCTACCAATTTATTGGATCCCTATTCGAGAATTGTTGCCAAGTCCATATTTATGTTGATAAGATTTCTTCCTAGTTCGTTTCTGATTTGCCTGGCTGGTATTGGAGTCCTGGAAGAGAAGGCGGTATGGAGGGTAATATCATCCGCGAAGCTGTGCCAGACTCCATGGAATGCCTTGGAGATATCAAGTGCCACGGCTAAGGTTTCACCATATTTTTCAATAAATTGCTGCTAAATATGTGAGACGTAAGCGATAATTGCGATCAAAAACCATGTAAACTCTCAAATATCAAAATGTCAACTAATTTCTCGTGGAAAAGCTGTCAGTCGTTATCTTGCTGGTATGGTAATGTTCAATTGCATCTATCAAAACCATACCTACCAAGATGTTTATATTCACAGTGTCAACAACGATGTGCTCCTTTCCAGACGATAGCAGGGAAAATGTTACTTTTTCTGGGTACTGTCCCCATCAGTTTCTTGGTGAAAAATGGTAATTCTGGAAGAGAATGCAGTTGCAGGGTACGATTATCTTGTATCATCCACTTCTAGTAAATGTTAATTTTTCTACGAAATATTGATAGAACCAAGTATTCAGCTGACCTTTTCAGAGTAATTGATTCAACTCTGGTTTTCACTGAATGTATTTTGAGAATTTTCATACCCTTTTGTAGGATATTTTGAGCTTCTTTGTTACAGATTTCATGGAGCTGCGAGTCACTGGCATTCAGCGGAGATTATCCTGTATATTCCTTACATAATTTGGATTGAATTGCATTATGTTGTGTTGACTTCATGAGAGTTTATTATCTCAGTTCATTTTGAAAATATTGAGGTAAAATGTCAAACGAGTTGTTAAGTTTCAAAATTGAAATTTTAATTCTCCTTTTTCTTGTTCCATCGTCTCATGTAATTAACCAGTAGTTCAGCGTTCAGCCTTCAACGAGCAGGATCTGTATTGATTGATTATTCATTTGAACCTGGTATCGGTTATTGCAACTGTTGAATCGATGCTGGCTATTTGGTTACTATGATTTCTTGACTTTTATGACATGGACATTTGAATTATTGATTGTCAACTAGAAAAGAGAAAGAAAATTTATCCTTCCAGCCACCATGAAATGTACTCGTATGTGGATGTCTGCAATACACATTTTTGATCATAAAAAACATCTAATCAGAGGTAAATATTCAATCATTGAGAAGATTTTTGATTTATTTAAATGAATATTTTCATGGAATATGGTATGCTATATTTCTGCCATACTTTTAATTTTATCTTCACTTTTACTCTTCTTGTTGATATTGATATCAATATATATAGCTATACATACTCGTCATAATAGTTATTTATGTATTAAGGGAATTATGAGGGCCTTAATTACCGATGGCAAAGTTTGCGTCCCGAGGGCCTCTGGCCCGAGGGACAGCAATTGCCAGAGGTTATTAAGGCTCTATAATTCCCGTGATACATAGATAATTTTATTTCTGACTGATTTCATTCATTGAATACCGTCCCGATTGGAAGTTAGACATGTTTTTCCGTATAGTTCCAATGTCATCAGAACGTCAGATGATGATCTTGACTACCGCGAATAGGAGATTCCTTATTGCTACGTTATTGCGTGGTTGTTGCTATGCATTTCTCATTTAATTTTAGCTAGAGGGAATTATAGCACCTATAACATCCCAAGGGAGTTATGACCCTCCTAATTGATAGTGTAACTAAGATGATATAAGCTTATAATATACCAGTAAGAAATAAAAGTATTATTGAAGATTTGGAAGGTTATATATAACTATTTTGCTGAATGCTTGTTAAGGACTCGAAATAGTAAGCATTTGTGATGATTTTATGGAACAGTCTCTATGGAAAGATTGTCCTTGCTATTATAGAGCCGATTTACTGTTCCTGTTAACACTGGAAAGTGGATGTGAATTTCAAGAAGATAGAAAAATTCCAAGTTGATGTCATAAACTCAATGTACTGGCTGGACTAGGCATACATATAGGTCACCAGACATCTCACCAGACTCGTGTGCCCATGGAATCTAGAACCTGATGGAGCCCAAAGTGATGATGAAATTATTGACCATGATGTAATTTGGAAGCTGGCAATATCTATGAGCTCTGGTCTATCAACATTGTCTGGCTCATTCACAGTCTTGCTGACATAAGGTTTCCTCTGCATATTATAAAGTATTCACTGATCGTTGAAACATTCATTATCAAATATTTTATAATCGAAGATCAAGTACACTTTGGAATCTAGTACGATTGAAAAATCATTATTCAATATTCCTATATCTGTGAAGGTATAATGCATTATATCTGGGGAATATTCAATTGATTTCATTGATCAGATTTATTCAAAGCCCACTTCTCTCTTGCGATGTTATCGGTAATGTGCAGTCAATTTCGGAGAGTCCATTGGGACAACCTATGACATTAAATTTCATCTTGGAACTGCATGCTTCTTTCGATGCATCTCTTGTTTGGCTGCAATTATTCCTGGTATGAACATATCATTGATCTATTCTAGTCACGAGGTTAGTGTTTTTGCGCCAGCGATAGTAGGCTGTCTGTTTCAAGGGAACAGCTCTAGAACAGATCTTTTTTGAGATATGGGGTTTTGAAGACAAACATATCAATCGTTTCCTCCAGATCACCCTGTATGAGCTCTCATTACGATAACACTCGTTCTGGTAGGAAACTGACAAAGTCTCAACATTTCAGAATATACAAGGTACATACATTGGAATTTGGAGTTGAATGAAATTTTTAAGCTTCCCTCAGAATGTAAGTAAGATTCAAAAGTAGCTCACGGAATGAGGAAGTACTTGTATTTTTAGTTTTCGAATTCCAAGAGAATATCGTATTTTAGATGTATGATAAATTGATATTCATCATACAGGACGAGTTGAGGAAACCTAATCACGAATCTGCGATTGGGGACTATAAAATAACAAGTTTCCATCGTTCAAAAGTTTGAACCTCTTGATTGGGTGGAAGTATTGAAAAGGAATATCCTCAGATATATTTATGGACACACAAAAAAGGATACATATTTATATAGAAATACATTGAGAATTCGCATTCTCCATGTGAAGAAAATATTAATTCTTTCTCGGTTCATTCAACAGAAAACAACTACTTTCCTGACTGTATGCCATGACGAATACATCTATTGAACACACACGATGAGAATTTGGAAACAAAATCTTCTGAAATAGAGAATCTGCATTCTCCTCCATATGAATATATGCATATAATATCATTCTGAATATTCAACAGAAAACTACTTTCCTGGCTATTTGCCACGTCGAACATTGAATTATTATATCTGTTGAATATCCAAAAAGAGAGCATGAAAAAACAAAAGCCTCTGGAATTGAGAATTGACATTATCTCTCAAATCGATATAATATGATGTTTTATGATATAAAAATATAACTCACCAATATGTTCAGTATTGAAATGAAAATTGAGATGTGTAGGAGGAGTATACTTGTATGAACTCTGATCTTGATGAGCTTGGAAGTTCGTATCAGTGATATGGGAATTATATCTCTCAAAAATTAATTGAACCTGATCATATCGATCATTATAGTATTAGACTATGGATATTGAAACACTATTCAGATTTTAACAATTTATATTCACGATGTGTGCTCTACAAAAGATAAACGATTAATAATCTATATTCTCCAACTGTCCTCTTATTCATCATGTAACGTAACCATCTGAGTCATGTCTTACTAATATTTAGAATCATAAGGTATCGATGTATAGGGTGGTGCGGTGTATTATTCAGTTTCTAACATCCGGCCATCCTACAAAGTCCTTGTCCTCAAGGTATCGATCTGAAACAAAAATCGGTATTGATGAGTATCTGGACAGTCGGTGTCATTCGGTTTTTTTTGTTTTTTTTTTTTAGGGTACTTCACGTGTGTTGATAAATGCTCAGTGTTTGAGACGTTTATAATTAAACAAATTTCCACGGGACTGCGCTCCTGTGAGACAGTGTTTTAGAAATTCGCAATGATCCAGGAATGAACTTTCATAAGACTGCACATACCGAGGCACATACAGCGATTTGAAAATGTGTTCGTCATCAATTTCTACCGAATTTCTACAGTACTGACCTGTCGAGGCCAGTGTTTTAGAAATTGCCTAGAATAATGCTCTATATAATTTCTACGGTACTGTCAATGATCCAGTGTTTTAGAAATATATTCGTCATCAATTTCTACCGAATTTCTACAGTACTGACCTGTCGAGGCCAGTGTTTCAGAAATTGCCTAGAATGATGATCTATATCATTTCTACGGTACTGTCATTGATCCAGTGTTTTAGAAATTGCTCACCATATGTTATCGGTTCTTGAAACGAATGGTTTCATGTGTTCCGCTGCTATGACTGCCTCATAGCGTTTGGAAGTTTTGCATCTCTCGGATCCCAAATCGTCCTTGACCTTATAACTATCATTTCCCATTACTTCTTGTACCGTGAATGGTCCTTTGAATTTTTCTCTTAGCTTTTTGCTGGTTCCATCACTTTCGAAGTTCATAACTTTGACAAGCACTTTATCTCCTACTTGATAATCTGGGGCCCTAATACGTTTAGCGTTATGGTATCCATCCTGCTTTCTCCTATTGTCTTCTAGCTTCTTCCCGACTTCTTCTCTTAATTTTGTAACGTCAATTGGTGGTGTTTCCATGACATGATTAACGTAACGATCCCCTGTTGCGCTCAATTTATTGCCAAAAAAAACCTCGGCAGGAGTGCTTCGAGTGGTTTTATTAAATGTACTGTTGAGTCCAAGTTGGATTTTATCGATATTTGTGTCCCACTCACTCATTGGTCTGTACGTTGGCTCCAGTTGCTACCACCGCATCAAGTATGGTTCTGTTGAAACGTTCTACCTGCCCGTTAGCTCTGGGCATAGCTATGGCTGTATGGTAGTGGCGAATTTCCTTTTTCTGTGCAGAACTTTCGGAATTTTGAAGATGTAAAAGCCTTTCCAGCATCGGAGACCATTCGATAAGGGGATCCAAAAATACTGATAATATTATTCAACTGATCAATCACTGGTTTACTTTTAGTATTGGGTACTGCAGAAACAAAAGTGAATTTTGTGAAAGCGTCTACAATTACCAATAAATATTTGTTACCACTTTTGGTTTCTATGAATGGTCCAACGTGGTCTATATGCAGGGTATGAAACGGGCGGGCATATTTAACAATAGAAAATAAGAAACCAGGCTTTTTACCTGCCTGTACTTTATGGTATTGGCAATGTAGACAAGATCTTACATATTTAGTAATGAACCTCCTCATTTTAGGAAACCAATATCTATCCATAACCCTAGCTCTTGAGAGTCTTTTCAGCCGAAAAATGGCCCATTTCATCACGGTTTGCTTGAACTACTTGCCATCGGCAATTTTTAGGGACAACTCACCTACGACCATTTTCCGTCAATTTGAATACCCTACCGGCCCTCAAATCATAGTTATTGAAAATATCCTTTTCTTCTTCAATGAGTCCCGATTCTAAAATTTCTCTTATCTTTTTAATTTCTGGGTCTTCATTCTGCACATTAGCTAACCAATCCCCATCAGATATAAGCATAACTGATCCAACATTAGAGTTTTCATTTTCACTGATCACTGGGTTACGACTGAGCGCATCTACATGATGCATTTGTTGCCCTGGTCTATGCTCAATTTGGTAGGTGAATTCTTGAAGACCAAGAACCCACCTACTTATTCTCGTATTAACATCTTTTTTCTTGAGAGTATTTTTAACAGCATTGCAGTCTGTACGAATCACAAATCCAATTCCTAAAAGGTAATGTCTGTACTTTTCAACGCTGGTTACTATTGCAAGGAGTTCGAGTTCGAAAGAATGATATTTTTTTTCTTGTGATGAGGTTTGCCTGCTATAGTACGCCACTGGCTTTTTTCCGCAATGAGTAACTTGCATGAGTATTCCACTTAATCCGTCCCGGCTAGCATCAGTATACAATATTGTTTTCAGATTTGGATCGAATATTATAAGTAGTGGGCTTGATATCAAGATCTTTTTAAAATATTCCACAGCCTGAGTATGTTTGTCAGTCCACGACCATTTCTCACCTTTTCGCAATGACTTCGTTAATATGCTTGACTTCTCAGCAAATTTATAAATAAATTTCCTGAAGTAACCCACCAGGCCTAGAAACTGTCGTAGCTGATGGACATTCTTAGGTTGCGGAAATTGTTTTACTGCTTCAATCTTATACATGTCTGGGGATACACCATCTCCTGTTATTTGATGACCCAAAAATGTTATACTTTCTTTAAGGAAAAAGCATTTGGGCAAATTGAGCGTAACTTTATTATCTGCAAGCAGATGAGATATCCTCTTGAGCGTATTCAGGTTCTCTTCTTTCGTTCTAGATACTATGAGTACATCATCCAAATATATTGTCACACCTGGTATACCAAAGGAACTATTCAATCAATTTATTAAGAAATATCCATCAGAAAATCAAAGTCCTCAGTAGATAATATCCAAAGTCATTCACATAACATATGTAATTCAAACCCGGTTCAGATTTCACAGACAGGAACCTAGTAAGCTTTTCCGGCAGAATTCATCGGACTTGAAAGTTCACCTATGAGGTAATGAACTCGATAGGTACGATTACTGCTGATTCTGCTAACTCGGCAAGTATCGCCTATAAAACAATTGAAGTATAGATTTTCCGGGTCAATCGAACAATCAGAGAATCAGAGTCGGTACGACTAGTGAGTGAGTAGACGTCAACGCCATGACACACATCTCTTCCCCTGCCGGAGCAGCGATTATTGTATGGACAATGTAAGTACATTTTTCAATCAAAAACTGTTTCATTACCTTGTACAGCCCCTGTAATTGTCTCCAACCACGTTGGTAGTTAGATCCAGAGATGTATAGGATTTCACTAGAAGGTGTAGCCATAGGGTCACTTTAATTTAGTCACTTCACTTAACTTTTTTTGTCTCACTTAACCTTTTTTATGTTGCTCACTTGTTCACTGTTTTTTGATCGTTCAATAAAACTTAAATTTATGTTAAACAAAACATGCACTCTTTCCTTGCCACAATCGAGTTACGAGAGTGTGGTAGTTAGGACACCCTCTTGCTGCCAAGCATAACCCCCTAAGATCACGCAGCCGGGGAGGAAGGCCCCGATGGTCGTGACACATGGTGGAGGCGCCTTGTCTCGAATCCTGAGGCTCCATTCTTCATAATGGACCTGAGTAAAATAGCATAGAAAGATATCAGTTTTTTTATTATTATTCTTTTTTTTTTCCTGCTCAATAACGTGGAATAGTAGATGCTCAATTTATATAATAGTCAATAAAACATAATTTTTTTTTTGGGAAATTAGGGAATTGAGGAACTGCGAAAGAGTAATAAAATATTATACGTTTGTACTGATATAGACGGGCTACCTATTCAACTCTCAGAGTTGATAGTTAGCAAAAGTCTGTGCACACATCAAGCTGATATTTTCCACTCTCAAACACAAACTCATTTTTGTATTATGCAATGGCAGTGAAAACCATGTGCTTGTGCGGGTAAAACTGCCATCAGGCTGGTGGAAACTACCATAACATAATATTCTTTTCGAAAACATATTTTGTATTATGCGCTGATGCTGTGAACCATGTGCTTGTGCGGATAAAACTGCTATCAGGCTGGTTAGCAACATCCACAGCATAATTCATTGAAGTATTATCATTATCATTTTCGATTATTTTTCACTATGCCACGAAGGAACCGTGGTAAACGTCAAAGATTGTTAATTAAGAGATTTAAACAGTCCCAAAAATCTAAAATTGTGAAGAATTTAATTGTGAAAATACCCTTGTCGTTATTAACTACTTCTATTGTAAAAAATTTGGCTTTCAGACAGAGGATACAGCAGAAATTTAGAGAACTTTTCGGGGATGAGTAATAATTTTTCTTTTTTTACATTTTTTTTCCTATATTTATTGAGCAAAACAGAGAGAAACTGAGATACAGCATCATAATTTCATAAAATAACTTACACTCTAGATCTTAACTATAATATTTACAATTTTGATATGATTTGACGAAGTACAGTCAACCCTGAGGAACCAAACCTAACATCAAAATAATATGAAACGGAAGAAAAAATTTCAAAAGAAATACTATAACTATATTTTACCATGTATCTTCACCTTGTGTGAATAAGCCTCAATCATCAGATTGAAAGAGTTTCATGATCACAAAAGAATATTAACATTGATATTTCATAAAGTTTTAAATTATTCATTCCTAATCAAGTTTATATAATCATCATTTTATGAGCATATATAATTTCTTTGACATCAATTTACATATAAAATTGTTTTCTTACTTTTTTTCTCAGTCACTGCCAAAAATGAGATATAGAAACCTATCGAAATATTGTTTATCCTATAAAAAATTGTATAATGAAGAATGTCTTAACAACATTAAATATTTGTTTCAAACACAGTCCATTGATCAGGAAAATAAGAGAATCACCACTCGAACCATCCCGTACCTTAATAACCCCTCAACACTTCTCGTTAATATTGATAATAATTGCCATCCTCGACAAAAACATTTTTCCTACAAAAATTTTTATAGGTACGAGTGTTTAATCAATTTGAAGAAGACCTTTACTCAAATAGAACAGTCATTTGAATCAGAGTCAGTCAAAAATAATGAAACATCCTTGACAACCACGGATTATGAAGATCTAATCTCATTCGAAGATGCCGAATCACCGGTCATATCTTCTAATGAGGAAGACCTCATTTCTTTCGAGGATGATGAATTAGTCCCACCTCCTTTAGAGTTTAGTGACGGTAACACCGACAAAGATGATGAAACTGATTCAAATTTGGTTCCAACTTCTACTAAGCATATCACAATACAATGTGCCTCAGGTGGTGAGGTATCTCAGTACTCCGAATTCAAAACAGGAGATGAGGTGAAGGTAGTGTACATGAAGGATCATGGACCAATCATTTTGAGGTGGTTCGGGCCTTATTATATCTTGAGGAGATTGGAGGATGGAGACTTCGAGGTACAAATGGGACCCACTATGTCCAGTGGTAAAGATATTGTACATGGTAGCAGGATACTACCGTACGATCACCCATGGGATCCAGATTCATTGTATTCTGACAAGGATGAGGATATAGAATAAGTCCGTTTTTCGCTTTACCCGCTCACCTAGTCTCACTCCATTTTGAATAAAGTATCACCCTGTATAAATAATTCAACCTCTTGTATTAAAATACTGCTCAAATGACCAATAGATTCCCAGATTGGCAAAATAATATTCCTAATTATTCAAGATTACTTTAAATTAAGTATAGAATATAATTCAAAATCAAATGTTTATTTCGAAGAAATTTATTTTTCAGTTCACATTTTCAAGTAAAGATATAGGTAGTAATTTTCACAACAATCAGCATTTGCCAATACTTTCTTTATCCAATTAAGTGTTTATTTTTGAATTCAGCAACGAAAATATGAAATGTTCAGTTTCTAGAATCCAAAACATGCCCAGCGTGACCTACATTTGATTCATTTTGCTGGAGATGGAAACGAGATAGGTAACACAGATATTACTGCATTGTTGTTGTTAGATATCATATTTCATGAAGGTCACATCTTGTCGAACCATAAAAACAATGCGCTGATATTTTGTGAATAATATACTGTAGGTACCTTGCACAGCTGACTGCTGAATGTTTCATATCCAATCTGGAAAAAGCAAGCGTCATCTGAACTTACTTTTTGAAATACAGAGTGATTAAAAAATTCTTGATTTTGATTGTTTTCTTGTTATGATGTCATAAAAAATATTTTTCAGATGATTTTTTTTTGAGGAAAGTTAATAATTTTTTTATAACGAATATCGAACTGTGGCGATCAATTCTGAAACCCTACTCTTTTACGATTTTAGTTTCGTTTGAATTCATTGTTGAATATTTTGAAAGGAAATATGGTATTTTCAATTTATAATGAAGAATTTTTCATATTTTAGAGTGATTTGATTATAGGTATACAGGAGGTTACGTATAAGTATGATAATTTTTGCTAATTTTGAAATTTAAAAGATATTATTTTTGTTGTTAACACAGACTAGAGTCATTCTTCAGAAGTTTATTTTTTTATGAGAAATTGGTACCTTGATATATTATATTGAAGCAAGTTGTTGAATTTGAATTGAATGATGAGAGAATGAAATTGAAAATATGATATAGAGAGAAATAATTGAATTGATGATATATTAAAGATGAGTTATAAGATATTGAAGATAAATGGTACATTGAAGATGAATAATGATGAATTGAAGATAAATAATGATATATTGAGGATTATAAAGGATATTGATATGAGATGTATCTTGTTGCGAGTTCACTAATGAGTTTAGTAAAGATTACTGAACAGTTCGGCTAGGGACGTTTGGCAGATGCTTTGTCAAGTACAATAGTGAAAACTCACCCTTCGGCCAAGGCATAACACGAGAGTTATGTACTATGTATAAAAAAGAAGATATTATTTTGAGAGTTATAGATGGATTTGAGTTATAAGACGTAATGAGATATATTTTACTATGAGTTTAGTAAGGTCTACTGAATAATTCGGCTAGGGACGTTTGGCAGATGCTTTGTCAAGTACAATAGTGAAAACTCACCCTTCGGCCAAGACATAACACGTGAGTTATGTACTATATGTTATGAAAAGGAGATATTATTTTGAGAGAATTATAGATAGATTTGAGTTATGAGATGAATTGAGATATTTTTTACTGAGTTTAGTGATGGTCACTGAACAGTTCGGCTATTAGTGAATACTCACCCTTAAGGCCAAGGCATGACAAAAAGTTGTCATGCAAGGTTTAAAGATATGTTGCAATCAAGTTATTGCAGACGAATGCAATGAAATCAGTACGTACAAAGAGTGAATGTGGAAGTAATCAAATTGTTGTAAATATCTAGAGGATGTAATTCAATAGTCGTCGATGGTATTAGCCAGGAAAGTAGTTGTTTTCTTATAGATACCTTCACAATTTGATTTGAATGAAAGAAAGGTACTGATTTGGAAATTCGAGTTATATGTACATTATATATGTGGATGTGTTAAAAGCAAGATAATAAGTTTGAAATGGAGTTTTCAGTATATTTTTGTTGTTGATAACCTCACTGCATACCTATACCTAACTGGAGAATGTTTTTACTGGAGTCTTGATATCCAAGTACGTTCCTCCTATCGAATTAAGACATTGGGATAGAGAATAATATAATATGGAAGAAAAGTCAAAAGATAAAGAATTGAAGATGAGTTAGCGGGAAAAACCTTTTTATTAGATTTTGGAGAATTATTAAAACATAAATGAATGAGATAGAAAACATATCATGATAATAGAGAGTAGGAACAGTTCGCAAATAACAAAAGATAACAGGGCAGTAATTCAGTTACTAGGTGGTCATATGAAGAACTATAGGTAAAATTTATTTAGGTATGTCACTATGGGTAGGTATTTCGTAAAGAAAAATGTAAATGTAGATTCAATATGGGTATGTAGTATAGTCAAAAATGGGTATTGTTTATATTAAAAAGAAAGTACACTTACTGCTGTAAATTTTTCTATTGTTCCATGTGAGCCACAAACCGCACGTCAGACCGAAGCACGAGCAGCCCTGTCCAATAAACACCATCCATCCAGTAGCACCACCTATTGAGTTGTTCGACACAGGAGGCTGAAAGCTCTGAAGGGCAATGACTGCGACATACTGGGAAACCTACAAATAAAGGACATGAAATGTGAGAATAAGGAAACATAGGCACAGGAGAGAACAATAAATGAATTGAAAACGTGATAAGTATAAACTTACAACAATGTATCAGCTCCCAAACCATCCTACAGAGGGGCACCAGAAGGCAAGGGGGCCAAAAAGTCAACTATGATCTAGCCAGACATCTGCAGCACAAAGTCAGCCAGAGAAAGTCCTGAATATCCAAACCTAGGAGAAACAAAAGGACACTTTTTTAAAAGAAGCCATCATGGAGGAAGAAATGCGCTTACCAAGCAGAATATCCTGAGATGTAGTAGCAGACCAGTTATAATCACATGAATGCACTAGTGTTCATCATCACTGTCATATTATGGAATCACTAACCGAAATAAGCAACTAGATACTCTCAAAATCCACCAGGAATCAAAAATAGATTCAAACAAACCGAAAAACCGTACCGAACACGCAAACGGAATCTGGTGTTAGGTTAGGGCGTTGTTTCGCGGACCGAGATAAAACCGAAAAATGCTGATTCAGAGATGCAAGATTCTGCAAGAAAAAATCTGTCGATGCAGATGTTTTTCTCTCAACGAAAGCAACAGATCTTGAGGTACGAGATAATCTGTGGTTATGTTTGGCTGTGTCACAGAACACGGAACATAAGGAATGACAGATGCGATGAGCAACCGGGCGAGACCACAAAAATGGATTTTGTTGTGTCAGTCTGTCGGTATCTTCGGATCCGGAAGAGGAGAGAAAATATTTTTTTGTTTCCTATCAAATCGAAACAAAGAACAATAGTGAAAATGTATCAATTGTTATGTCAATTTTTTTTCTTTTTCCAACTCGCTGGAACATTTTCATGAATTTCACTTCCGAATTGGCGCCGTAGTCTCCTCACAACAGTATGAAATTGTCTGCAGAAGCAGCAAATAGTAGCCCTACCACAGTACCACAGTACTACTAACCCTGATAGCAGTGATAGCCCATAGCCAACAGCCAACCATCTGCCCACTAGATACAAAAGGAAGAAAAGTATGTCGAAATTGTCAAGTCATAATCCCGAACAGAGCACAGACTCCTCAGAACACTCAATACAAAAGTCGACAAGGCAGCTGGGGAATAAGCAGCGCCAGCGGCAGCAAGAGACGGTCGAGGATTCCGACCGCTCCCCTCCCCGACGCACGGATAGAGCGGACAATGGGTAGGTCCGTTTAACTTACCGATGGGATAGCAGCGTTGAAAATTGGACAGTGCCGGACTCAGTGCGGAACTGATAAGTGCTCAGTGTAGAAACTGGTTTTGTGGAACATTAGCATAAACTCATATTTTCTCTGATTATTATTATTTTTTTTCGTTGTTTTTCGTTTCAATAATTATCGTCAACTGATTCAGAATTTTATATATGATTTTTTTTTTTTTTTTTGCGTCAATCAACTGAACTTTATTCTTCTATAATTCAATTTTGTATGATTTTTCTGTTCTATTTTTATATACTTGTATATTTATATTCTTTTTGTTTTGTTTTTCACATATAAATAGGCAGTCAGGCAATTCATTATTAGAAGCTGGGGCAGCTTCTTCGGAGGGGAGGAGACGTGTCACACCTGGTATACCAAAGGAACCATTCAATCAATTTATTAAGAAATATCCATCAGAAAATCAAAGTCCTCAGTAGATAATATCCAAAGTCATTCACATAACATATGTAATTCAAACCCGGTTCAGATTTCACAGACAGGAACCTAGTAAGCTTTTCCGGCAGAATTCATCGGACTTGAAAGTTCACCTATGAGGTAATGAACTCGATAGGTACGATTACTGCTGATTCTGCTAACTCGGCAAGTATCGCCTATAAAACAATTGAAGTATAGATTTTCCGGGTCAATCGAACAATCAGAGAATCAGAGTCGGTACGACTAGTGAGTGAGTAGACGTCAACGCCATGACACACATCTCTTCCCCTGCCGGAGCAGCGATTATTGTATGGACAATGTAAGTACATTTTTCAATCAAAAACTGTTTCATTACCTTGTACAGCCCCTGTAATTGTCTCCAACCACGTTGGTAGTTAGATCCAGAGATGTATAGGATTTCACTAGAAGGTGTAGCCATAGGGTCACTTTAATTTAGTCACTTCACTTAACTTTTTTTGTCTCACTTAACCTTTTTTATGTTGCTCACTTGTTCACTGTTTTTTGATCGTTCAATAAAACTTAAATTTATGTTAAACAAAACATGCACTCTTTCCTTGCCACAATCGAGTTACGAGAGTGTGGTAGTTAGGACACCCTCTTGCTGCCAAGCATAACCCCCTAAGATCACGCAGCCGGGGAGGAAGGCCCCGATGGTCGTGACAATATTATAACATTTTCAAATGTCATGTTACCAAATAGTTTATACATGGCTTTTTGAAACACTGAAGGTGCATTGGAAAGACCAAAAGGAACCCTCAGGTATTCGAAATGACCGTTCGGTGTTATAAATGCAGTTTTCTCCACAGAATCCGGATGCATTGGTATTTGGTGATAGCCTGATTTAAAGTCCAAACTACTGAAATATTTACAGTTTCGTAACCTATCGATAAGATCTTCTATTCTAGGCAGTGGGAACTTATCTCTCACTGTTATGGCATTGAGTGCCCTATAATCAACGCATAGACGTTTTTCATCAGATTTTTTTTTGTTTTCCAAAAGTACAGGGCTAGCGTAAGGAGACTGACTTTCTTGAATGATGTTTGCTTTCAATAATACAGAGATGATTTCATTCAATTTCAGTCTTTCTGTTTCGGCCATCCTATATGGATTTCGAGAAATAGGCTTATCTGTTGTTAAAATTATTCTCATAGGTTCGCAATTCATTTTGCTCAAATTATTACAAGAAAAGATAAAAGATTTTGAATTGCCGTGTCCTCATTGAATTCAATTATCTCATTTATTTTATTCACTCCTTGGTTTGCATAAAAAAAACTCAATTCATCACCAATCTTACAATAATTGATTTCCTTTTATGTTCTGTGAAATTTTTACCGATGATGCATTCACTGGATTCCAAATATTCATCAATTACATGAAGCTTACAGGGAAGACATACTTCACCGATCTCTATGGTGGCTTCGACAAATTGCTGAATGTCTATGGCCATGTCCTAAAAATCCGGCTAGGGAAATAGGACGATCTAAATCAAAAGTATGTAGGCCCAGACGCTCAACAGTCTGTCTTTCTAACACAGAACAATCACTTCCGAAATCAATAAAAGCTGACACTTCTTTGTTATTGATTGAAATATTTCTGAAGAATTTGCTTTTCTTTCCAGTTGATATCAACTTGACCTCAAATTTTGACTGAACTTCTCCCTTGAATTCTTTTTGCTGTTGGTTCTTTTTTTTTTTCTTCTGAAAACAGGCAGCTTCAAAATGTCCTGGCTTGTTACAGTATTTACAAGTTTGTTCTTTCGCGATATTTCTGAAGCTACAGTTTTTTTTATATGCCCCGTTTTATCGCATGTGTGACATTCAATTTTTGTTTGAGTTTGGAATTGATTTTGAAATTGCGCATCCCTCGTAGTATTATAGAAATGCGATTTGGTATTCGTAATAGTACTGGTCGAGGTACTGGTGTTACTATTATCATGTGCTCGATCCTTCAAATAATTAGCTAATGAATTCAGTTTATTTATACCACTCGCATTTACTGCGGATGATACAGTTTCATTATTAATTGAGCCCAAGATAAGAGAAATTTTGTCGGTTTCGGAAAAATTTAATTTGAGCTCATTAATTTTTGCCAGATGGTCAAAATGGAAAGAATATAAGGACTCCCCACGTCGTGGTTTATGATTGGCCACGTCCATGAAAAGGGCGTAAGTATTACGATCTGCCTGGAAAACTTCTTCCAATAGTCTCTTTCATTTTGCCCATGAATAATTAGCCCACCCGATTTCATCTTTGATATAATTGTGGTACCATTTCTCAGCAGTACCTTTGAGTTTGTTGAGTGCTTGGAATTTCACTGTATTTTCATCCCAATCATAGCATTTGACATGTTCATCGATAATATTCAACCATTCATGAACATTTTCTTTTTTCGGGTCAAAATCAGGTATAACTTTTGCGAGAATATTGCTATTATTTCTTTCACGAAAAGAATTCAATGCAGTACTCACTCCTATTTCGATGAGCTGTTTGTCAGACAATCTTACTCTTTTGGATCCCCGTGAATGTCTCGACCTTTTCGAACTTCTCTTCTTCCTTAACATTTTCTTTTCTTGCCGTTTCCGACGTCTCCCTGTAGTCTGGCTTGAATTAGAAGTTGTGGAACTTGCACTAGAACCTCTCGTTGAACCACAAGAACTCGATGAACTAGGGCTTCGTATTCGTTTATTTCTCGGCATTTTGGCAACTACACAGTTTCACTATGATTTTTTTTTCACTCCTTAAGCAGTTCTTTATCCACACTTCTGAGATATTAGACTATGGATATTGAAACACTATTCAGATTTTAACAATTTATATTCACGATGTGTGCTCTACAAAAGATAAACGATTAATAATCTATATTCTCCAACTGTCCTCTTATTCATCATGTAACGTAACCATCTGAGTCATGTCTTACTAATATTTAGAATCAGAAGGTATCGATGTATAGGGTGGTGCGGTGTAATATCCAGTTTCTAACAATAGGGAGGCTTGTGTTCTCAATAATTTCAGTATCCAGGATATCCCAGTTATTTTTCACTAGTTCATATAGAACACTTATCGTATTATTGATATTTGTTATTTCGACATATATGTAATGAATCCAGAAAGACCTGTATAGACTGACCCAATAATCTACATTACAAATTGACAATTTTAATGATATAAGCCTCAACACTACACACCACAAACGGCTTACGATTTACTTATCATAATGACAACCGAAACCAAGTCTTATATACTGATGTAATAAAATCTGATTTGACTTGATCCATAATTGGAAGTGCGTGACAACGCGACACACGGACAGCTCTAATCTTCCGGACCTTGCGTGCTCCTTCTGTCTCTAATCTGGTCGCATATCTTGGAAGATTAAGTGGCTTCGGTATATAAAATAAAATTCTACGAGAAACATATTTTTATGACCAGGGATATGATAATGTGTGCTCTCTTCATGAGACATTTTATCGTTCCGATTAATGGTGATTCGCCTATGATCGACGATGACTAACAGGAATTGCACTACTCACGATTATGAGGCGCTCAAGGCAGTTTATATTTCGGAGGTGATCATAATCATTTATGGACATTACGAAGGACTATTCCTATATGAAAAAGCCCCTATATTTAGGTGTAAACACCCCACTCCATCTCCTTCCAAGGTTCGTCTGACCAATGTCTCCGATGACACTTAGGCCTATTGGCTCATTGTAAGACATTACCCCCTAACCTACCCTTGTGGGGAGATGTAGTGACACTATTTATCGACACCCCCTCAGTTATTGACACCTTTTGCTTCACTGAGGCTCCAATAAGAAAACTGTGAAGTCAATACAGATTTCGACCAGTCATAGTGACATCTACATGATCTATCTACAATCTTGAAAAACAATCATGTCGATGGAATAGAAACTGCCCACACAAATGTTTGAATATACCAGTTCCATGTGTTCCATGGTTGAGCCGATTTGCTTAAAGGTGAGGTTGAGAAAACTTGTAGCTTCGTAGGATTGGCTAAACATCAATAAACTGTATTTAATGATGTGTTTTATGTTCTTCATTAAATAGTGATTCAAATGTTTCATCTGATATTCTGGAAAGTATCATATTTACAAAAATAAGGACAAAAAAGTTCTGTTGATAACTGGTACAGTTCGAACGCATATTGTTGCAGTTACCGACACTGATGTCAAAATCTACCTCAATGTTAACAAGATATTTATTCACAATATTGTTTCTGAAATCTGATTCAATTCCGAAATGAATACAGAATAGATTAATGATGAAACATATTTTGCACTGATCAGTTATTGACACCCAATATTAATTAAATATTGCTTTCAATTCATAATTTTCTTCAAGGCACATAGTGTGTCAAAAACTGATACATGTAGGTGTCGATGAATGCTACATACAAGCATTATACAAGGTATAGCTGCTGGAATATGATTCTGTATAGAATTGTTGAAATTCTAACTGCTAATAATTAGTACTGCTATCGATGTGTTATTGTATCAATTCCAAGATGAATATGTTCAATAATCCATTTTTCGATCGAGTTTGTTATATACGACCGATTTGTGTGACTGTCATCACTTATTGGTACTTTGAAGGCTAAGTAACTACTGCCTGCCTTTATAGAGCATGATTCCATAACTGAAGAGATCGATAATGCATACAGTTGGTACCAATTGTCAATGAGAGCGAGACATTACTGTTTCGGTCCACAAGCTCTCATCAGTCGTCCTCGGCTTGTTGGCCTGCTGGTAACTAGGTCAACTCGAATATCGAACACGTTGCAAGTTGCAGTAAACATGGAAAAATCGATTCAATCAATGATTGCCCATAAAGAAATGGTATAAATAATATAAATCTAGCCTTCCTGATACGACATGGAAATAAAGCTCAGGATTCTTCAGAATTCAACAACAGTTTGGCAAATGTAACTGGAAGAAAATCACTTTCATAGTTGAAAGAAGTCAGACAGGAGAGCTTTCTTCTAAGAGTCAAGTAGGACAAAGTCCTGGTTAAGGAATGCCAGAAAGCATTCACTACATGAATAACGACAAAAACACATTATAATTATTATTTTTGGGGCGTCTGTGTCGAAAAAAACACGAGTGTCAAAAGCAGGGGCAGAACTATGTCGATAACTGATGTGGCATTGATTCTTCATTGTCGCTGACTGATTCATTTGCTCCTTTGAATTAAATTGGTAGTTAGCAATAACAAACGGGAAGAAATATGCTCTGAAGTAGTTCCAATTGAGATATCTAGATTTTTCAATGTCCAATAGGAATTTGACACATGACCTTTACTGTCTCAAGGTGTCAATAGCTGGTGACATCACCATATGTCACCTTGAATATCATTATGCTGTTAAAGATTTTACTATCATATGGGCCACATCTAATATCACCATAAATACTGCCACTAACGGTACTAGCGGTCCGTTTGAAAGAGTATTAAGGAGGTCAAAAGTTGGTCCAAGCCTGAAGGCATCACACCTGCATAGGTTTAGATGAAGAAGCTGAATTGGATCTCGCACCTGGAAAAGAATATCCGAAAGGCTAGCCAATCGTGAAACGTGGGGCATAACCAAAACAAGTATACTGGCTGTACGTGACCGTCATACGACCAATAATCACGTATGGCTCTGTAGTCTGGTGGAGCAAAGGCCAACAAAAATGGCCCAGGCTAAACTTAACGGACTACAGAGACAAGCTTGTCTGGCGATTACTTCGCTCCACGCCAACGGCAGCAATGGAAGCCCTTCTCGGATTACTTCCTCTCCACATAATGCTGGAGAGAGAGGCGAGATGGGCAACATACAGACTCCATCAAGCGGTCATCAGTCTACCACAGGCAGTATGGGCATGAAAAGCAGCGAAATGCTAGAGGGTATAATATCTCACATCATTCTGGGAATGTCCTCAGATATTATGCCTAAAACTACCAACCTTCACACGTCCTACACTGTGGTCTTTCATGAAAGAGAAGAATTGGTTTGAAATGAAACTAACCCATGTAGGGTAAATTAATGCAGGTATACCGATGACTTTGGGAGGCGTCGGAGCCGGAATATACGGGATGAACCCATAGTAGTATGAGTAACAGGTCACACGGACCTAGAAGGAAACGAAATAGCGGACGTTCTAGCAAAAGCTGTGGCCGAAATATCGTTAACTGGGCCAGAACCAGTAATCGGTATAGCACATACCACGACCCAGAATGTTATAACATCCTGGGCCGACAACAAAAGACTCGAGTATTCACGTAGTCTACCGGGCCTAGCCCATTCAAAAGCATTCATTGCTTGTACAAGGAACAAACAGAAATCTGACAAACTACTAGAACTTGAAATTGAACTTGCACAAGATGCAGAGTACCGCCTATGCAGGGAGGAGGATGAAACGACTAAACACATTTTATGTACATGCCCTGCAGCGGTCAGAATCAGATTTTCAACATTTGGAAATTCAACAGTAGGGCCAAATCTGATAAATTGTTCTCCCAACGAACTCCTCAATTTCGCCAAGAGATTAGATATACTGGGAGAAATTTAACCATAGGGTGAGCCACATTGTGCCATAGGTCAGAGTAAAGGGCCTGACATGGGCCAACTCACGTTCAACCTAAACCTAACTTGACACCTGTAGGTAGTGATGAGAGCCTCAGGCTGTGCTGATCCGAGTTAACAGGTTCTGGAAATGAAGAAAGTAAATTAGTATTATGTTTATGTATATTCATTTGGAGTCCTATTCTTGTCTGATTCAATTGTTATGGAAAGCTTTCGACTTACTTGTTTTGTTCTCCAGCGGTGATGATGTAAACTAATCTAACCTAACTTCCACTCAGATCTAATAGCAATAATCAATTATAGATCAAAAATTATAGAGCAAAAATTGAGCTGATGGGTTAAGTTGTATGATGTAGTTTAGAGCCAATGAGACTACAGAAATTGATTTTGATTACAATAAATTCAACAAATCCTTCCGAAATTTGGCTAATTTGGTATCAAAAAAACAACTATTCATTCTGTTCATTAAAGAGCCACTTGTTATCGAAACATGAAAGTTCCGCCCAGATATCTTATGAATTCTAATGAGCTCTGATCATTTTGGATACATTGAATCACTGAAAATGCGTAGACAGATCGAAATGGAAAGGCTAAATGGCTGAATCATAATGATTTTTATCCATTGGAAAATAAGAAGTTCAAAAATACACGAATATCGAAGCTGAGAAATGATCATAATCACCATTACCAAACAATGTGAAATGAAATGTGAACAGGCGTGCATACAGTAGTATTGAAATTAGCCGTTCTGGCTCTGGCGCTACGATCTCAATTTCGTTTGTCATGGCGGTAACTTTCATGTATTACAGTGAAGTAATAACAATTATGAAATTAGAAATATTTCATCAGCCCGAATCAATCTCATCATACCCATTTTTCATTTGAAGTGAAATTATATGAGAAAAGAACTATAATAACTGAAGTAGAATTCAGGAATTCTGAGAGTAGAGAGCGTTGAGATATGATCGACACACTGAAATTCATTATGATTTATACATAATATAATGATATACCAAATATATTGTCTTTGTGTGGTATTTAGGGCTTGAGAATCATATATCTTTAAAACGTCTGATGATGAGATCTTCAAGACGTCTTATTCAGGAAGTATGACATGCAGACGTCTTGTGCTATCTGGGTTGTGGGAACCCGTGACGAAAGATGAATGACACCGAGGTTATATGGTGTCAATAACGAGACTTTAGCGTTATTCACAGATATTTTGCTCACCTCGCAAAAGGACTTGTTACTCCATTGATGCATATATGCTTGCAGATCGACCTCCCAGATCGAGAGAATGGAAAGCAGATCATCCACGAGCAGTAACCACAGCAGAGGGGAAATGACTCATCCCTGATGACAGTCCCTTGAAGCTGACACTTTCCCGCTGTAGAGAGGTCGTTATAGTTCTGTCATGAAGCATCGTTCTCATTGGTTTAATTCCTCTAGAGACAGTGGCCTTGTATAGGGAGTGGGGCGGTGCATTGTTGAATGCACTTTTTATGTCTAGGAACGCAGCGACAATTACCTCCTGGGTTCCCAGGGCGTCGTTTATTCCTGAGACAAGGTTATTGAGGGGAAATTCTGTTGATTTGCCAGCCTGGTAAGCATACTGGTGAACATTGAGGGGGTGTTTTGTTGGTTCACCACTCCGTATGTGTCCGTCTTTGATTTTCTCCATGCTTTCCAACAGGAAGGATCTCAGACAGTTGGTTCCGGTGGGATTCAGTCCGTTCCATCCTAGTAATATAGATCACCATAGTCGCAGTCCAGTTGTTAACCGCCCATCTTATCGCCTGTGGTATGATTATTTTGTTGGCGACCATCCAGGCATCCCTGCCAGGTCGTTTGATCCGGCATATATTTGTGACTGGAAGTCGATTGTCCAGAATCAGGCTACCTGGGAAGTGGTTATTAGCCAACAGCTCTAGTGTTTCTTTCCTGGAGGCCGTGAAGGAGCCCTCTGGATGTTCAAGCAATCCCAGCTCCTGTGTCGGATCTTTATGGATGAGGACTCCGCTTGATGTGTTGGACACTTTTTCGTAGAATCGTTTCCATGATTATCGTTTTGCTTCCCGGATACTTTCATTGTATGTGGTTAGAGCAGCCCTAAAGTTTTTCCATTCACCTGATACCTTAGCTCGGTTGAATAACCTTCGAACTTCTTTTCGTGATTTGTCCAGATGTTCGTTTCACCAGGAAGCATTCCGGTTTTCCCTCTTCTCCCTCAGTAGACAGTTTTTATGATACGCTGAGATAAGTGCAGTTTGTAGATGTTCCGCAACAATATCTATATCTGATCACGACTATTTATAGTGATCGGACAGTTTTGGATATGGTTCGTCAGGGAGGAATACATACAAAACGTATTCTTCACTGCCCATACTCCGCATATCTCGGTATTGAACCACTGGCCTGGGGCCTGTTTCAATGTCGAATTGAATGTGTTCATGATCTGAGCATGATGGTTCAGAGGATACCCTCCAGTTGGATGTCTCATTGCTTGAGAATTCTGAGCTGATTGTTGAGTGTAGTACCTCTTCCCTAATACTGGTGACAAAGGTTGACTCAGAGCCTACATTGTTAACTGTAAGCTCCTCTCCTATCAAGTAATTGAAGAGAAACTCATCCCTTATGATGATATTTGTGCTGCCCCATGCTCCATGGTGCGATTACCTTGACAGATATGTTGCTCAGGCCGGTAACTCGACCTATGTTGGAGGATGTCCAGGGTTCCTGGATGAGGGGCCGACCTATCTGCTCCTCTACAAAAATGTTTCCAAGGACGAAGGTAGCGGCCTTGGCGTGTTGCAGGTTTCCCTGCAAGAGTCTGATTGTTGTATCAGCTATACCTTTATTTGCCGTCTTCAGGCGGTCCTCCTCCGCCATCGTTCTTGAAGGGCAGTTTGCTCCCTTTCCCTCTGGAGATGCTGGCATCCTTGGTCAGTGTTACTGAAGGACCACGTTGAAGTCCAAGAGTGGAACTAGATCCAGGTAGTGAAAATGTCAGGTCACGGTCTGCACATCGGTTTAGCAGTTCTGCATAACACCACACATAATGAGAATTTGGAATCGCCTGATCTGAGTCCGCCGTTTTGGTGAAGTACGCAGGTGGATGCCCCAAATTTGCAGCTTCCCTCCAACGAAATGGCGTTGATAGTCACAACCAGAGGCTGACAAATATTAACTAAAGCCCCAAAAAACTATAGATGTGGCCTGATGGTGAAAGGAGAAGAATTCCTTACCTCCCTACTGCTCAGTCAGAACAAGAACGTTCTATGGACATTTTGAGACGGCTCAGCCTGGACATTCAGGGCGTCTTTAAAACGTTAATTTCAGGACGGCGGACGTTATATGGACATTTTGGGAAAGTTCATCGACGGAAGAGGTGAAGAACACAGATGAAATTTCTTTGCGAGGCAATTGACCAGATTGAGACACAGCAGAGGAACCGACAATTTTTTCATAAGTTAGGTGAACGATAAGCAAAGTCATCTTTATATTATGAGTACAGTTTATGTCTTTGAACTTGGAGAAGCTTTTCGAGAATCTATTTATGGCAACGTATCCTTCTGACTCAGACGGTCCAGATGATATTTTTTCAAGTACACACACTACTAGTGATGATGATAGTGATGATCAATTAATAATTAATCACTTAAATATTCGGCTGCTCAGGATTCCAAACTCGATCATTTGAAATGTGTTCATGAATTAGACGGGAACCCCAATGAACTGAACAGATCTCTCGTTATACTTGCGAAAGTATAATCAATAATTTTTATGATAATACTGATGCAAATAACTTCTCGAATAATTTTTTAACTTCACTCACTGATTGGAAAATTAACCGGCAACGCCCGATTTAAGGTAAATATCAAAAATGTTCGCAATTGGCAGGAATTGAAAAATACCTCTTATCGTAATTTTGCAGATCAGAGAGATGAGGCTTGTCTCAATAGAGATTTGGTAATGGTTAGGCAATCTCCAAATGAGAAGCTCCAGCTTTTTTACGATCGCGTACTTCAGCTTCTGAATTCATTGTGTTCATCATATTGATGTTCATGAAATTCCAGGACCCACTTATTGAATAGAAAGGACCCCGCACATTTAGTACGTAAAATGGCTTTCGGCTAAATTTTCTGAAAATTTGATATGTTCAAGACATTATCGTCCTTATCACACAGTCCAATTTACAGATCGATCCTATGACCAGTTTTCGAGCTACAAGGTGTCAAACATTAGATTTTGGCTGTTTAGAATATTTTGCATCAATTTGAATTATGTGCTCTAAGTCGTGATTATTCTTCAGTAGGAATGAACTCTCCACGACTAATATCTACCTCATGAATCCCTCTATTCGGTTAGAGGATAATATATCACATACAGAGTATTGCATTCCATCATGACAAGGTAATATTCTTGGAAAAAGACAAATATTGAAAACATCAGAATTTTGATTTTTACTCAATCACTGAAAACTTGAAAACATACGGCTATAGAATCGGCCAATTATGTGACACAGTATGGGTCTTGATCATAAACATGAGGATTCATATGATTACCTCTGATACCATGTTCGGTTAGCCATATATAGGGTGATGACAATTTGAAAGCTTATAGAATCGATGTAACTCAGGTACAAAATGAGATACATTTCTATAATATATGAAGTGGAAAATGAAATGTCTCATGAAATAACCCACCCACACCAAGCCCCTGATGAGTCACAACCACCCCAACGCATATCATCTCTATAGTAGCCCCTACTTATTGTGATACCTCACTGAATAGCTTGGTGAAAATACATTTCAGTGGTATTTTCATATCTCCAACTGGGTGAACTAATAAAAAATATTCATCACCTATATCATTCTGCTGAGGTGACGTAGTACTTTTTGTAGTATGGGAAAAAATCGGTATTATCGAGCATTATATAAATAACCATAAAAGTTAAATTGCTTATGTGAACAGTTGGCTAGTGAAGCGAGAGAAAACTAAAATCTACAGAATGTTCTAGTAACCTAACCTAACCTAACCTAACCTAACCTGAGCTGGTCAGACGGTAAGGACACAGCTCCATTCAATCCAGCAGAACATCTCCAAGATAGAAGTTGTAAAACTGTGACATGTCCGCTATGTTTGAATTCTCAAGAGAATTTGTATTTTGATGAAAGCTGCTGATAGATATTTTTCACATTGTGGCTCACATTCTGGCGATATGGTCGTATTGAGACAAGTTGTCAGATACCATGATATGACATCAAGCATTGTTATAGATGAACTGATTGGCACAAGCCATGAATGACAGTACATAATGGGTCGCACTGTTGATGGCGATTTCCGAAAATATTGTTGCTTGGGTCTTCGCTGGAATTCAGCAGAGATCGTTCACTATCTATACCTGCTTGAAGACTATATATATTTCATCCATGCGGTTATTTTTGCATATTGTTATGTGCATTACAAACTGTTTTGGAGTCTGAATGGAGCTGAGTAATATTTCTGCATTGGTAATCAGTATTCCTATTGTTTTGGAAAAACTATTGAGATGATATGCGTTGGGGTGGTTGTGACTCATCAGGGGCTTGGTAGGAGTGGGTTTTTTCATGAGACATTTCATTTTCCACATCTTATATTATAGAAATGTATCTCATTTTGTACCTGAGTTACATCAATTCTATAAGCTTTCAAATTGTCATCACCCTATATATGGCCAACCGGACATGGTATCAGAGGTAATCATATGAATCCTCATGTTTATGATCAAGACCCATACTGTGTCACATAATTGGCCGATTCTAGTCGTTTGTTTTCAAGTTTCCAGTGATCGAGTAAAAATCAAAATTCTGATGTTTTCAATATTTGTCTTTTTCCAAGAATATTACCTTGTCATGATGGAATGCAATACTCTGTATGTGATATTATCCTCTAACCGAATAGAGGGATTCATGAGGTAGATATTAGTCGTGAAGAGTTCATTCCTACTGAAGAATAATCACGACTTAGAGCACATAATTCAAATTGATGCAAAATATTCTAAACAGCCAAAATCTAATGTTTGACACCCTGTAGCTCGAAAACTGGTCATAGGATCGATCTGTAAATTAGACTGTGTGATAAGGACGATAATGTCTTAAACATATAAAATTTTCAGAAAATTTAGCCGAAAGCCATTTTACGTACTAAATGTGCGGGGTCCTTTGTATAATGAAGTAACTTCGAAATCCTTTTTGAGTGAATTCAGAGAACCGCTTGGAAATACGATTAGATGTATGAGTCCCAATGACTTGAATGAGGCACCTCAATTCATAACTCAGGAAGGGGACAATCATAATCACCTAAATGATTCACAAAATAATCCTCAAAGTACCAATCGAAATATTACTAGACCTAATTCTCAGGTCAGACCAACTTTTGGGCAACAACAGAACAGCTTTCAGAGATATCAAAATTATTCGAATTTCAATCAACAACCAAATATCAACTCCAGGCTCCACTGCGCATATGGTAGTGAGTACATTACTAGCCTACAAAACACAGCCGAAAAACTCTGAGAGAAAGCTGATGGGCGGTGCCTGAAGAGGATGTTAGCCAGCTCCCTTGAGCGAACCACATCAGTCATTGGATTTGCAAAAAAGTCCCATTAGGGACTAGTTGCTGACGTGCAAACGTACCCCACCAGTACCAGTAACTCCAGGCGGACATAATAATCATTTTCCATCACAACCGATTCATTGACAACCGAGGCCGAATCAACTTCAGAGATATTTCAGAAATTCCTGAACAAATAACTGTAGACAACAGGACAGAATTTGAAACTAACCGAGCTCTTGGCCCTCCATAAAATGAAACTTTATTTTTGCTCTCCAAATCACCCTCAGTCTAACGGTGTCATAGAGAGACGTCATTCCACATTCATTGAGCATAAAAAATTGTTGAATACACAAGGATTCGATAATTATATGAGTTTGAAAATGACATACACAATTTCGGCTTATAATCACTCGATACATTCCGCTACTAAATTCAAACCAATAGACGTCGTAAACGGTCATATCAGTAATGGAAACCGTCTTGATATAAATATCAACCGCATGTTAGTTGATGATTACGTGAATAATCATAAGAAAACAACCAAAATCATGTATTCACTCATCAGTCAGAGCCTCAGGGATAATAAAGAGAAAATAATCTTAAAATTATACAAAATCCGTGATTGCCCAGATTTATTCAAAGAAGCTGATAAAATATATTCGGAAAAGTTCATCAGACAAAAAGACGCGAATAAATTTCATGAACCTACCCAAATTCAGAAATTTGATATTCACCGTAAAGCAGCCGCGACCAGGTTCCAAGCTAAAGCCGATATGGATAATTTGAAACTTTTCGATTGAATAGTTATTAATTATATTCCAGATTCCCACTTGTGATTGGGTACCAAGGAACGATCCGAATAAAAAACTTGGAAACCAACCCTGAACTTCCACCTGTCAAGTAAGGAACAGTCTGTAACGGCCTTCATTTCTGAGGCATTTAGTCTGGAGCGCTGATCTGAACGGAGACTACTCTGGTATTTGACGGAGGAAGGTCTCGGGCGCCAGATTGTTAATGATGAGGTAGTTTACTCTACCTGCTCTGCACAAAATATTTTTGTACAGGGGCCCAAAGTAGCAACAGTGGAGACAGGTACAGAAGCTTTACCTACCTCGGTACCTTTCAGTATAAACCAGGGGTCAATGTTATTGAATCGACCTGGAATCAATAAGGAGCCAAGGGAGTGTAAGCTTCAATGACCAACCTTTGGTTCAGCCTGGAATACTGGTTGCTATTTCTAATTCTGGATAACTACAGGAATCAAAGCAACTATGTTTGTCGACAACGGGTCTCTGGTATTTTAGGTTAGGCTTGGAGAATCATTCATTTAGGGTGTTATTCGTAACGATTGAATATGGCCTGGAATCGATAAAGCAGCCAAGGGAGTGTATGGTATTTCTAGGTTAGACCTAGAAAATTATTTATTCAAACTATTTCATAAGGTCTACCTGGAAAATCGGAAACACAGTTCCGAACAAATTGAACAGATTCAATTCCTATTTATCTCTCCTTTACCTTCGATTTTCTAATTTTCTAATATCGGAATTTTAGTGAGGTTAATTATATTTTTCCATTCATGTCAAAATTTCATGAACCACAGACCACCGCCTGACAGGACACAGAGCACAGAGACACCGGTGCACAGGACTGGAATGCTCAAGACGAAGATAAGAAGAAGAAGAATTGACAACTGGTGTCAGCCGTCACCGTCAGGCGTCAGTCAATTATAATCAGCAATTTGACAAATGGCAATATTGAAAATCACTGAATGAATTATTGAACTATTCGAAACTGAAAACAATGACAACAGAGAAAGCAATATGGAATATGCAATCACAAGAACCGTTTATTCGCAAATACAAATTTCTAGTTTCTTTACACAGGTCGTGTGAGTATCGGTATGAAAAACAACAGAAATAGAATAAATCTTGAACAGGATGAATAATAATGGTGAGAAATATTATACAAACTCACATGTGCAACAGGAAATCACTATACATTGATACTTCACTCTTGCTTTGAATGAAATATTAGAGCACTAGAAGATCAGCAAGAGAACCAAGAGCTTGAAGAGCAGAGAGTTTAGAACGTAGAGCCTGTAGTGTAGAGAAGGAGTAGAGAGTGAGTAGAGTGCCGATACCTTAGCTTTCTTCAGTATTTATATTCCTCATCGACCTCGGTTCAAGGACGCTTATTGATCGGAATCCTCAACTATGCCTGCAGAAACTCACAAAAATGCGGAAAAAAATATATTTAACAATAAATGAGTACATGAACAGAATCTACTATCCTAGCTAATGCTAATGAATGAACTTGTATGGAAAATATCCAATAACAAAAAAGCTATGACCAGGTAAACATCCATCATTTCAACTGAACAATAATTCATTCAAATTTCATATCATAAGCAAAGGGTTGAAATATATTGAAGTGTTCAGGGTTGTAATGATGTTCATCACAGTTTACCATCAGGAAAAGCTTTGGAAAGTCAGGAATCAATAAATCACTCAGCTCCCTCAGGTTTTCAGGTTTCGAGCTTTCGAACAAGTGAAATTCGACTAGAATCAGTCTCAGGTGACTCAGATATTATTCAAAACCAGTCTAGTAATGAAGCTGGTCAAAAACACTTCATTACAAGTCAAAGTGCAAGAGTACATGCATACCATCATACATTTTTTCCACTTGAACCCCATAGTAGACAAAATAGAGAAACTGGAGAATCAAAATGAAAAATTGCTAGAGAGTCTCAGTATCAGTGCAAATTATTCGAACGATGCCTCAGAACATCTGAGAAGTATCAAACACTATGCACCCAAGCATTATTAGAATCTCAGATCTCTAAAACGAGCTTACAAAACTCAAAAACTCGATCAATAAAGATCAATGTCCGTTTGAAATTACTCCAGATAATATTTTATTGATAGAAAGAATGATAGATATTGAATGATACATCAAAAATAACGAAATTACATTGCTTTCACATCTACCTATTACATATTCTGGAAAATTGAGTTATTATCAATAATATTCAATACTTGTACCTAGTCTGAATGAGTTCAAGACTATTTTACCAAATGATATATTTCTCTTGATAAGGGATCTGTACTTCGCATTTTTTGATGATCTTTGTACCAAAATCGTCTCTAACTACTTCAAATGCAAGGAAATCGACTCGTCAGAAGTCGAACCAGATGGCCCAAGAGAAAACCAGACCTACAGAATATCTCTCATCTTCCCTCTATTTGGACCATCATCCTGTATATCCTCGTTGCATCTGGTATTACATATTTAATCATCAGAAATCTGATCAGCATCGGACGAATCAAGAACTCCAACGACCAAAACCAAGGGATAAATAATTTGGCAGAGGTTCAACTTCCTCGTTCCACTGCATAAGTTGAAACTTCGAGGGATGGAATTATATCTCCGGTTCCCATAAGTTTCCTAAGAACTGAAGATTCTGCACCGACGTTCCTCTTTGGTTTCGCTGACACTTCAAAATCCTCTTGTTACATTTGTTCATTCCAACATTCATTCAGATTTATAACTTTGATGAACATCTGATAAAATTCGCTCTCTGCTTTTGTACTTTGATAAATAAATTGTTTCTGAAAATATGTGTGGGGGAAAATGGACATCAATTTGATCGATGAATAAGTTACTGAATAATTTCGAAATGCAATTGTTCTAGTAATGAATTAAACAGGTGCTTAATCTACATTATAAAGCTCTAATTATTATTTATTTGTTGCTTTCAGGTACCTAAGTTTTGTGTTTTGTCAGGTGATTAGTGTTGGTATTGTCCTCATGGGAAAATCAAAGAAGACATTTCTTCAAGTGGAACATTTTTATATAGAAAAGCCATAGCACACTATCTTAATTCAATGTTTTAGTGATTTTGGAGCATTTTTAAAATTTCATATTCTTACATCATATATCATTTCGAAAGAAGGAAGGACAAAATAAGGAATTTAATGAGCTTACTAAACTACAGGGCGTTCCATTTAAAATATTATAAGTTTTAGTTGTATCTCCAAAACCATATTCCGAAAATATTATGCCATCTTGAGTTCAACAAAAAAGTGGCACAGGGACGCAAAACCCGCAAGGTTAGACGAACAGTACTTATCGTTATCAATAATTTGGACTAAAATTACAATTAATTTTTAATCTTTCGACTGCTCTCTCGTGTATATGGCTCAACCAAATTGAAAAAAAAAAAATAATAGATCATGGAGGTTTGAAATACTTCTTTCACATGGTGTAACTTAATCTCTTGAATAGTTCGGAAATCTGAATGGTTTGATCTGTAGGGCAGAAGACTGACAGTTGGTTGAATAATGTGATGTGAAAAATTCATTTTCAAAAATACGAATGGATCTGTCCGACGATTTTTAATTTTTTTTCATGGATTGTTAGCATCTACCAACTAGATGCGCTACTGCTCAGTGGAATGTGCTCAGATTAGAGCCTATGGCAGACGTGTGTGAAGACTGGCTCATACAGTGTTTGGCAGGCAGCCGAATTAAGAGCAAGTGTAACACTTGTCCACGTCATTTGTGCTCGTGTTTATCGGATTGGGATCATAATATAACATCAGAAGTGGATGAATTACCCATGCCCCGGTGAAGTGACAAAATGCAATTATTTCTTCCGGCGATTTTCACTGCGAACAGATAGCCGTGGTTGAGGTATTTAGGTATTTATGTGTGATGCATCCACGGCGTTATGTCACCGTGTTTGGTGGTTATGTGATGTTTTATTGAACTGTGGGTACATGACTTCTTTAAAATAAGCAATACCAATGAACCAACAGTACGAAGGTCCAGTAACAGAGAATTTCGTGTTCGATCCTGAAATCCAGTATTTCTTGCTTTTTGTTTGTCTCGAAAACGCTGATAACGTTGAAATTCCGATCAAATATTATATGATGATATGAATTACAGGTATTGGAATGTACTGAACGTTTGTTGTTCCCGTTTTCGATTGCACGATATTTATTTTGGAATTTCGTTCGATGAATTTGCAATTTTAATTTGTGATGATGGTTATGCTGTATGTAACATAACTTTTGAATGAATATCTCTGGAAATTCGAGAATACAGGTAATGTTCGTTGTTCATGATTCATTCGTGCCCGAGTTGTATTTCATTTCAACAAAAGGTGAACAGTAGATTGGATATTGTGAGATTTGAAGAAGTTTGGATGAGATCTGTAATGATCTTTAAAGTTTGCAATATTTCCGTGAGATTTGCATGATTCATCAACAAATGAGAGATTTCTGGTGATTTTCAATATACGTGAGACTGTCAAAGATTTTCAAGGTTCATTAAAATTGCACGGAGAGATAGAACGAATCTGAAATTGTTTTGAAGAAATTTGTACATATTGTAACACTCTATTGTTTTTTTTTTTAATAAAAAGATGATCGTTGTACGAAAACTTTTAATGCAGATAGGTAGAATGAGTTATGTGAGTAGAACGTACGAAACAATGTTGGCATTGTTGACAGGTCAAGATCGGAGGCTAGACAAATAATTTTTATTTTGTTCATTCGCTCGCTGGCCATTTTCGCGAGAACGGAGCAAAATAGGGTTCCACAGGCAGAGCGGAAAAAATACAGGGTGGTATGATGATGAGTTGTTACAATCTGTTTACGCGCTATCAACTAAGATTTTTGACTGGTGTTTACAATCAGTGTGAAATTTGTTGACTGCATCGATGCTTGATATATCATGCTGAAAAATACTGAAATAAATATGAAGGATATCTGGTTGACTGGCGTGTGTCTGGGAGGAGGTGGCAGGTAATATGGTTTCGAACATGTTTGGCCATGTATGCTGCAGATATAGGAAGTGTTATACCAAGGTATTGTATATATTTTGAATTCATAGCAGTGAGGCAAGTTTGAGGAGAATTGTGAGAATTTGGGGCAATTGTTGGAATTAGGAATGATAATAATAATAATAAAAACAAAAATAAGAAAGGTTGGTTTCAGTTTGGGCTTCCTGGATTTTGAAAACTTGGGCTTTCTGACTGATAAAGGTTGGTTTCAGTTTGGGCTTTCTGGTTTTTGAAAACTTGGGCTTCCTGACTGATAAAGGTTGGTTTCAGTTTGGACTTTCTGGTTTTTGCAAACTTGGGCTTTCTGACTGATAAAGGTTGGTTTCAGTTTGGGCTTTCTGGTTTTTGAAAACTTGAGCTTTCTGACTGATGAAGGTTGGTTTCAGTTTGGGCTTTCTGGTTTTTGAAAACTTGGGCTTTCTGACTGATGGAGGTTGATTTCAGTTTGGGCTTTCTGGTTCTTGAAAACTTGGAATTATTTTGAGCAATAGAGTATTGAATTTTAGAATCAGTTTCATGTAGAAATATTCCACCCATACAATCTTTCGCGAATGTAGGGATATATCAGTCATTATAATGCATGACCTTATTATTCACATGAAATGACATGTTAGATAAAACTATGAAATATTCGCAATAACTTAAGGTTCGTGATAGTGGAATTAGATCAATCAGGACGCAGGGCAAGCTCATTCGAGTTATGAATAACCATACCATCACGCAAATGTTTTCCTGATGTTAAGAGCTTCATACAGGGCGGAATGGCAACCTTCACAGTGAAAGAGAACAAGATTTTTAGATACGGTGACCAAAGTGTGAGCGAAAATAAACAGCAGATATTTTATGAATAGACAGATTGATGTAATGGGGTGTTGTATGATACATAAGCAAGGGCGTCGCCAGAGAGGGGCAGGGTGGGCTCTCTCTCCTAGAATTTAGTTCGCTCACCAGTCATCCTTCTCATTGAAACGACTATTGTATTCATCACATAATCACAAGCCGAAGAGAAGATGTGCTTCAATTCTGATCTATCAGCGTTGATGTTTTCAACGATATACATCAGCTATGGACAGCGAAGCAAAGTCTGTCAGTTTGGCGTGGAATTATTATGGCTATACTTGTCAGAATAAATCAATCATTTATAATGAATATCTTGTAACGCTACAAATTTCCAAGGTCACAGGGTTAAATCTGTCGATGGACAAATTAGCATTCTCCGGTTCACTGCAGAGGAGATGGGAGTGGGTTTGCAGGTGGAAGTTGGAATAATTGAAATGGGCGCCAGGTAATTTATTTTTCCTCGAATGCCACTAAGTAATCTATCAACTCAATTTACCAAACAGTTCCTGATAGAAAACAGACAGTTTCACCAATGAAACACAGGTGTAATATTCTGACAATATTTATTCCAAAAATCCAGCAAGGAACCAATTCCAGAGTCGATGGTGAATTGAAATGGTACACGTACAATTGTTATATTAACCTTCAAAATGTTTAAAGTTAACAACCGCTTGCATACTGTCAAAAAACATATATATATATATACATGGACCGGGAACAAATATTGATTTTAATGCCCTAGTACAATGTTGAACAAGAAAACATCAAAGATATCTGTTTAGGTAAAAATATAAATGGTTGAGCACGTTAACTATGTTGGAAGAGAAGGTCTACTTTTCCTGATAATTTATTAGCGGAAATTAATTATATTATTGTCACGTTTAATCATACCACGAGTTTCCACCGTTAGCTTTGGGCCCCAAGCGAAAAGTGCGACTATATCACGACTACCAGTATTAAACCAAAACAACTGGACTTATCAAGTTCGCAAACACTGTTTTTAATTTCCGCTGTACAGTCACTAATAAAGAGGGTTGTCACGTGTTCATACCAACCATGAATACCTAGTGGGTATATAGCCCCCACTATACCAGATCTATACACAAAAAAAATAATATAATTATCCGGTATGCATGAAGCACACTGAGGCCGGGGGAATTACTACCTAGCAAGGTTTCACAGCAAATACTAGTTAGTAAGCGAAGCATCAAAAGCAAATCTTTGACATAATTAGCGAATTCAGGTAGCAAATTCGATTATAGCAATAAGTCAGTAGTGACTCATAAAAAGCGACTTAACATAGCTAGCTACAAGCAATTTTAAGTATGTAGCAATGCCGGTATAGGTTAGGCCTAGAGGGTACTTGCGTGTCTGGAACACACAGTCTCCAATGTCGTCTGCTAGGTCAGGTCACGCCCCCAACGCCAAATAAAGTTGAAGTCCACAACCGCAAGATGAAGTTGAAGTCCCCATCAACAGCTATATCATCTGTTCGATGATCCAAAATTGACTCTCCAGCCCCATAAATAAACCCTTTGAGAAAAAAACTCGAATTAGAATGGTAGACGTGGATGGAGTCATCCCCAGAATCGTACATGCCTCCCACTCAATAAAAAAAACAAATAATATCAGTGATAGGTGAGTAACACTCGGAGTGTCGACGTGAATAACAAAAAAAAGAAAAACAAAGGAAGTCCAAATTATCTAATAATCAACCCCCCTTGTAAAATTTGATCACCTGCATCAACGCCACTGACTTCATCTCCACGTTGAAGTGAATAAAAAAAATTAATACTGAGCTATGATTCGATTTAAACCTCATGAAAATGATTTAGGATAATAAAGGAAATAATAATAATCACCCCCTGTATATTAGAATTGATTACATGTGATCCTAGACCCAACTAAATAAAATCTTTCATAATCTATTCCTTTGATAAACAAATAGGGATAAACTGAACAGATATGGATATCACCCCCCCCCACGGACTAGTTGTTAACCCGCTTCAGGAAGGCTTTTCCTAAATGGGATTTAGAAAATACACCCTGTATACTTGTATAATAATTTTGAATTTAACTGACCACAAATTCGGCAGCAAAGCTGAACGTGGACGTTGCCCATCCATTATCTGCAAAAGTGCCTTAAAAAAAATATTCACAAAATCTCTACAAAATATTTACAGAATATTTACAAGATATTCCCGAGCAATCGGCCAAAAATATGCCTTAGTGTACACGAAATTTACCAGCTTCTTCAAGTACTTTCGTTGTTTTTTTTTCCAATATCAACAATAAACAGGACCACCCTGTAGGCTTTCCACTTTCAGGGAAAAATGAAAATAATAACTAGCAACTGGCTTCTTTGATTACATTCAAATTGGAAGTGTCGCAAAATTCATGTTTAGGTGCTGCTATTTCTTTTCAACATAGTTTCTAGAGTAAATAGCCACTATGGTTTTACATACCTTCTTTAGCTGAAGGGTTTTGATTCACTTAGATGATGAAGTCCTGCCAAACCAAAACACACACTGCGCTGCAGTATGTAGATAGTTTAGGTTTTATTGATGCCAGATGTGTGGAAAACTGGCGGGTATAGGCCCTGTAATAATGAGACATTGAAGCCCTACTGCCAAGAGAGACAAGGTGATGCATTACTTACGGTTAGGTTCGTTGATTCCTCAAAATGAGAGTGAAATCGCCACAGTATACAAAAATACGTTCAACCAATAACTGAACACCACTTGGGCTGCAATTTTCACTAAATCTTCTGGCACAGCAATAATCCCTCGAAAGGATGATTTAAAAACATCAAATCACAAAATACGCTGCACCGAAGTGAACCATTAAAAATCACAAAAGAGAATGACGAAACTGTCAAACTCTCAATTTGTGAAGGGGAAAGGGGGTATATCTCAACACCTTGGTCACCTGGTCAGCTTGCAACAGGTGCGAAGGTTTTACCTGTTTACCTGGAAGGGCATCCTTGTCTACCTCTGCTACTTGATAGAGATGACTATAGGAAATAGAATATCGCGTGAGCTCCCCGCGGTGGAGCAGACTAAGGAACAGACGACCATGCGCCGACCAATCATCGCGGGAGTTACTAGGTGACATCATCAGTTAGGGTTTTTCGTCTACCACAATATGAACAGAGGACAGGTAATACGAGAATCTACGAAATTCAATTGCACCTGGAATTGATTATAGAGGAAAAGTTGAGAAATACGTATAAAATACTATGAAGGAGGTCGGTTATTTTGGTAATTTCAGGTTGGCTGCAATGAGTAACTACAGGGTGGCAACTCTGCTGAGCTCGTCAGACTGTCAACCAATGATGTCAGATTGACTTCGAAGTTATTTTCATTTATCTGGAAATTATTGACAATAATAATTTCCATCATGATCATCAGATCCGCGTTAGCATAATTAGACAAGGTGAGTACCAAATCATAACGAGAACATCTTGTCCCATTAATAAATCCTATCATTCCGACGTCCAGAATAGTTCAGGTACACACAACAAATGAAATAGCTATACAAACATTAACAGACTTCCTATTTTTCAAGTACTGGACCCAGATGTCTTGCATAATACCATGAAGGAAGACTGGCTGGTTGAATTTATCACCCCAAACAGCAATAAAATTATTCCTGGGCCGTGCCTAGATGAAACTCTACCACCTAACCTAGAAAACAGAAAATACATGATTTCTACCCAAAGTGAGCTAAATGGCACCAATTTAGTCGCCCAGCTTTTAGTGAGGTACCTCAGGACTATCATGGGATACTCAGAACTCAACATCTATTTTCCATAAACCTAACACAGCTGACAATGAAGATTCTGATTCGAAGAGGCTGTGTATGGTCATCTAAATGTCTTCTAGGTCAGACCTCAGGTAATTTTCTTGTCTGATAACTTACTTGCATTACAAGACTGATCTGTTGTAGGTTCTCCACCTCAAGAATATCAGTTTGATAATAGGGTAAGCTCTGGAAATCAACAAATGGAGTGAAGCAAGAATAAATAATACTGAGCCCAGTGACTGAATCAATCTCATGGTTGAAGTAAATGACACAACACAAGTATTGTATTCCTCGGTATTGTGATTCACCTTAAATAATTATGCAAATAAAGAAAATATACCGAATGTCAGAAATAACCCGTTACAAACACCCCCCTTGCCTGAAGAAAATTTACTAAGGTAAATTTTCATCAGCGCTAGCTGACGATTTCAAATCCTTCGCGTTCCATATGCCCTTATAGTTACCATCTTTGTCTCGAAGCTCATAAGTCCATGGAGAAACTTTCCTCTTAATATAAAAAGGTCCAACATATTTTGGGCCCAGCTTCGAAGTATAATATTTGGCTGCATCTGATAAGGCGAAATTTTTGCGCCAAACTGGTTGATTTGGTAAAAATTCCTCGCTTCTCCTGCGGAGATTATACGCCTTCTTACACCTTTCTGACGCAGCAACTAACCGCTGTTTCACTTCCCCGAATAACTTACTGAACCCTTCCGGTCTTGCAAGTAGTTGTTCAGGCTCCTCTTCCCGGACCATATCCCGTTGTTGAAACACCTCCCCACTTAGAACCATGGGACGTCCAAAATTTATGTAATAGGGACTGTGGTTGGTCGTCTCACTGCGAGCCGTTCTTAAGGCACAGCTAATCTTGGGCAAATTGACATCCCATGTTCGGTGGTTATCTGACGCATATATGGCCAGCATCGTTTTCAGGGTCCGGTTGACCCTCTCCGTGGGGTTAGCCTGGGGATGGTAATGGGCATTATACCGAATTCGGAACTTGTACGTTTCTGCCAACTTCTGAAATTGCCGAGAGCGAAATTGCGGTCCATTGTCGCACAGGAGGACACGAGGAACTCCGTAGACCAATAGTACCTCTTCCTCGATTTTCCTGGAGACAATTTCGGCAGTTGAAGGTCTTAACGGGAACACCAGGGAATACTTGCTGAAATAATCTGTTACCACCAGAATGAATTGATTACCTTTCAGCGATCTCGGGAGGGGTCCCATGAGATCGGTAGATACCATCTCCCAAGGCTGTGTCACCTGAGGTTGAGAGGTCATCATTCCAATCGGTCCTTTGAGATCTGGCTTGTGAGCAGCACAAGTCAAGCAGCCTCTGACCCATCTCGACACGTCATATCTCATCTTGGGCCAGTAAAACTTTTCTGCTAACCGATGGAAGGTCTTGAAGACTCCCATGTGGCCGGAGGTGGGTAAGTTATGGGCCTCCTTTATTAACGATATCCGCCCATTTTTCGGGACTACTAATTTCCAGCAAAGTACCGGATCGCTCAGGCCGGGAATGCTGGGCTTGACGTATTTATAAAGTTGATCATTACAGACTCTCCAATTCGGCATTTTATGCGGGCTTTTGAGGACTCGTTGTTTGATTCGGCGGTACCAGGGATCTATTTCGTCGTTTGGGCTGTCCCCTATCTGAACGGAGTCCACTACCGGGACGGATCGCGAAAGTGCATCCGGTATTACCAGCTCTTTACCTTTCCGATGCACAATCTTAAAGTCGTATTGCTGCATCCTCACAGCCCATCTTGCCAATCTCCCAGCGGGATCCTTCAGGTTCTGCAGCCAAACCAACGAATAATGGTCCGTTATCACAGTGAACGGTACAGCTTCAATGTACGGACGCAATTTCTCGACCGCCCACAATACTGCTAAACACTCACGCTCCGTGGTCGAGAAATTGCGTTCTTGTTTCGTCAAAGACCGACTCAGATAGCAGATCACGCGTTCTTCGTCGTCATGACTCTGAGTGAGCACTGCTCCTAATCCGTACCCTGATGCGTCCGTTTGCAGGACGAAAGGAAGACTGTAATCGGGGCAGCTGAGTACTGGTGCTGCAATCAACCTCTCTTTCATTTGATGAAATGCCTCATCACATGCTGCATTCCAGTCGAATTTTCTCCCTTTTCTAAGTAACGCTGTTATTGGGGAAATGATCGTGGCATAATCAGACAGGAAGCGTCGATACCAGGAGAAAGTGCTTACTAAACTCCTGACCTCTTTGATCGTTTTGGGGACTGGAATCTTGAGCATCGCCTGTACTTTGTCAGGGTCTACGTGAAGTCCGTTCCTGTCGACCACATATCCCAAGTACTTCATTTCTGGCCTACAGAACTGACATTTATCAATGCTGACCGTAAGGTTTGCTTCACGTAGCCTCTTGAACACCTCCTCGAGGACCGCAATATGCTTCTCAAATGTCTGGGTCACGATGACCACGTCGTCGAGATAGACGAAGACATGGGGTTCGAGCTCAGGCCCCAACACACGATCTATTAGACGCTGCCAAGTTGCCGGCGAGTTGTGTAGGCCGAACGGCATTCTCCTAAACTGGAATAACCCACGCCCGGGCACGGTGAAGGCAGTGTATGGTTTTGAACTCTCTGCTACTGGGACTTGCCAATAGGCAGATTTTATATCCATCGAAGAGAGGTAATGGGCCTCTCTCAGCTTATCCAGGGTATGAGAGATATACGGCAACGGATATCCATCGCGTTCTGTCACTGCGTTCAGCTTCCGGTAATCCACGCAGAATCGGTAGCGGCCGTCCTTCTTCTTAACCAAAAGAATTGGTGACGACCAAGCGCTATTCGATTTTTCAATAATCCCGTTCCTCAGCATTTCTTCGAGCTCGGTGTCGATGTGCTGCTGGATTACCGGCGACACAGGGTAGTAGCGTTGTTTGATTGGTGGCGAGTTGGTCGTGATGACGTGTTCTGCCATGGTAGTACATCCCAAGCGGTCCCCCATCAGCTCCACGTTGCGATCGATTACAGCCTTCAATCTGGCTTCCTCTAGAGGTGACAACACGGTCTGCCCACGCAAATGGTCCACGCTATCTAGATGGCACGTCTCGGTCGAGAATCTCCATTCATCATGCCGTAAGTCCGGCACGATACCCATTGCCCGCCAGAAATTTGCCCCAAGAATCAAGGTGTGGTGGAGGCTCGGTATCACCAATACCTTCACCAACTTCACTCTATCGCGCACACAAAATGGCACTTCACACTCCCCCCTACTTTCACACATTTGTCCATTGGCCACTGTGCAAGTGACTTGGCGTGTCGTATCGAGCGGAATACCCAAATCCTTCACCATATTCCATCCCTGACTACCCAGAATCGTAACAGATGCTCCCGAATCCAGAAGTCCTAACAGGCATCGCCCCATAATTGTTACTTTTAAAAAAGGTCTCTCATCGTTCTCAGCATGATCGAGAATGTAATCTAAGATAGGTTGGAGATTGGTCGAGTCTTTGGGAGGGACATTCTTACCCCGACGAATTAAGGATGTCCTTGGCCGTTTCCCTTACCAGCACAGTTCGGACAATTCCTCTTCGTGAACCCTTCCTTCTTGCATCCGAAACAGAACAGCTTTTTAGGGGCCGCGCAGCCAATGGCTCGGTGTCCAGGTGTATTGCACCTGTAACAAACGATTTGTCCTTTCTGTTCGCTGGTGCTGGCCTGTGCAGCAGCTGCATCCACGACACTCAAATCTTCCATGACTTCCACGAAAGCCAGGTCTTTTTCCAAAATATTTGATCGGCGAGAGGAAGGTTCAACGTAGCTATTAATGATGTCTCGTCGAGACTCCATTCTCCGACAGACTGTCCTTAGTTCTGCTATACTGGTAGGTAATGGGTCTCTCAGACGGTCTTGATAAAATGGGTGAATGTTTTTCATTATTATGGCCAGCTTTGCCTCTTCGGTTACTGGACAACGCAAACGGCCGAAGTAACTTGTCATGACTGCCACATATACTCCAATGCTCTCGGACGGATGTTGGGTCCTTTTAGACAATTCTTCAAACAACGCCTCCGTGTGATTCGCCGACAGGTATTCTTCCCGAAATTCTTCCACTAATTCATCCCAACTATTCACTCGGGTTCGGCAATCTTTGTAAAATTGGTAGGCCTTGTCTGCGAATAAATCCATCCCGGAATCCAACAAGGTCGCTTTATTAACATTTCGGGCCAGTCGAAGTTCTTCGACATTTTCCAAAAAAGCCGATATTGATCCACCCTTGCCGTCCCCTGCAAATTTTCGTATATTCCATTTATGAGGGGGTATCATTTTATTTGAAAAAGTAGGTTGATTATCAATATCCCCTGCCACTGAGGAATGGGCTGCTGCTTGAACGTTCACCTGGAAAGACTGTGCGCTAAGGCGGCTCTCGAGTTGATTTAAGCCTGGGGGGATTGGTCTAGCTGCCCTCTCATAGGCGTCCACAATCTGATCATACTTACTCATTAAAGACAATGCCAGAGCCACTAATTCGGCTTTAGTTTTCTGCTCGGCTTCGCCGCTGGCACTGATCCTGTCGATTCTGTCCAGAACATGAGCCAACTTCGTTTGAATTTTCAGCGCCTCTCCACTAGTCTTCAGCCCATCGAATTCGTTAAGCAGCTTCAGGATTTCATCGAACTTTTTCCTGACCGCTGGTTCATCCTCTTGGAACGTGAAGGGGTAATCGGGGTAACGGAGACTATCCCCACTCTTCTCTAACTGTAGGGCCATCGACAGTCGGTGTCGCATTTCTTCACAACTCCCTGGAGCTATTCCGCGTACTATTAACTCGTAAGTAAGTTCCTCTTTGTCTAGTCGATTCACTACCAATTTTCGAGACATCTTGGCAACTGTCTCTTCGATATTACACTATACACAATATATTGAAGGATATCAAGCACACACGAAACTATAGTCACTACTGAACATTCAAATCACTATTCCTTCCACGATTGGACTACTAGGAACCTGAGAAAACTAGCTGCGCCAATATCGATAAACCACTCATAAATAGCAAATTTCCTCCACAATAATTTCCGTCCCCATCATTCAAATGAACACAAACAAAACTCACAGTAGTCAGTAATGATATTCAATATTTGAAGGAATTTGCTATAGTTTCTGGTCGTTCGCTACCCACTTGTTCCTTCGGAAATCATAACATTTCCACCATCGACTTTGGGGTATTAGCTTCTGTTTATTTTTGACACGGTCAACTATTGTTTGTTCCTTGCTAGACCTCAGATGATTCCAGAAAAATTAAAAAAAATAAGTTGTCAAAATTTTCGAAATTTTCAAAATTTTCAAAATTTCCAGAATTTTCAAATTTCACAAAATTTCCAATTTCTTTCAATAATCAGGCCCCACGTTGGGCGCCAAAATGTAACGCTACAAATTTCCAAGGTCACAGGGTTAAATCTGTCGATGGACAAATTAGCATTCTCCGGTTCACTGCAGAGGAGATGGGAGTGGGTTTGCAGGTGGAAGTTGGAATAATTGAAATGGGCGCCAGGTAATTTATTTTTCCTCGAATGCCACTAAGTAATCTATCAACTCAATTTACCAAACAGTTCCTGATAGAAAACAGACAGTTTCACCAATGAAACACAGGTGTAATATTCTGACAATATTTATTCCAAAAATCCAGCAAGGAACCAATTCCAGAGTCGATGGTGAATTGAAATGGTACACGTACAATTGTTATATTAACCTTCAAAATGTTTAAAGTTAACAACCGCTTGCATACTGTCAAAAAACATATATATATATATACATGGACCGGGAACAAATATTGATTTTAATGCCCTAGTACAATGTTGAACAAGAAAACATCAAAGATATCTGTTTAGGTAAAAATATAAATGGTTGAGCACGTTAACTATGTTGGAAGAGAAGGTCTACTTTTCCTGATAATTTATTAGCGGAAATTAATTATATTATTGTCACGTTTAATCATACCACGAGTTTCCACCGTTAGCTTTGGGCCCCAAGCGAAAAGTGCGACTATATCACGACTACCAGTATTAAACCAAAACAACTGGACTTATCAAGTTCGCAAACACTGTTTTTAATTTCCGCTGTACAGTCACTAATAAAGAGGGTTGTCACGTGTTCATACCAACCATGAATACCTAGTGGGTATATAGCCCCCACTATACCAGATCTATACACAAAAAAAATAATATAATTATCCGGTATGCATGAAGCACACTGAGGCCGGGGGAATTACTACCTAGCAAGGTTTCACAGCAAATACTAGTTAGTAAGCGAAGCATCAAAAGCAAATCTTTGACATAATTAGCGAATTCAGGTAGCAAATTCGATTATAGCAATAAGTCAGTAGTGACTCATAAAAAGCGACTTAACATAGCTAGCTACAAGCAATTTTAAGTATGTAGCAATGCCGGTATAGGTTAGGCCTAGAGGGTACTTGCGTGTCTGGAACACACAGTCTCCAATGTCGTCTGCTAGGTCAGGTCACGCCCCCAACGCCAAATAAAGTTGAAGTCCACAACCGCAAGATGAAGTTGAAGTCCCCATCAACAGCTATATCATCTGTTCGATGATCCAAAATTGACTCTCCAGCCCCATAAATAAACCCTTTGAGAAAAAAACTCGAATTAGAATGGTAGACGTGGATGGAGTCATCCCCAGAATCGTACATGCCTCCCACTCAATAAAAAAAACAAATAATATCAGTGATAGGTGAGTAACACTCGGAGTGTCGACGTGAATAACAAAAAAAAGAAAAACAAAGGAAGTCCAAATTATCTAATAATCAACCCCCCTTGTAAAATTTGATCACCTGCATCAACGCCACTGACTTCATCTCCACGTTGAAGTGAATAAAAAAAATTAATATTGAGCTATGATTCGATTTAAACCTCATGAAAATGATTTAGGATAATAAAGGAAATAATAATAATCACCCCCTGTATATTAGAATTGATTACATGTGATCCTAGACCCAACTAAATAAAATCTTTCATAATCTATTCCTTTGATAAACAAATAGGGATAAACTGAACAGATATGGATATCACCCCCCCCCACGGACTAGTTGTTAACCCGCTTCAGGAAGGCTTTTCCTAAATGGGATTTAGAAAATACACCCTGTATACTTGTATAATAATTTTGAATTTAACTGACCACAAATTCGGCAGCAAAGCTGAACGTGGACGTTGCCCATCCATTATCTGCAAAAGTGCCTTAAAAAAAAATATTCACAAAATCTCTACAAAATATTTACAGAATATTTACAAGATATTCCCAAGCAATCGGCCAAAAATATGCCTTAGTGTACACGAAATTTACCAGCTTCTTCAAGTACTTTCGTTGTTTTTTTTTCCAATATCAACAATAAACAGGACCACCCTGTAGGCTTTCCACTTTCAGGGAAAAATGAAAATAATAACTAGCAACTGGCTTCTTTGATTACATTCAAATTGGAAGTGTCGCAAAATTCATGTTTAGGTGCTGCTATTTCTTTTCAACATAGTTTCTAGAGTAAATAGCCACTATGGTTTTACATACCTTCTTTAGCTGAAGGGTTTTGATTCACTTAGATGATGAAGTCCTGCCAAACCAAAACACACACTGCGCTGCAGTATGTAGATAGTTTAGGTTTTATTGATGCCAGATGTGTGGAAAACTGGCGGGTATAGGCCCTGTAATAATGAGACATTGAAGCCCTACTGCCAAGAGAGACAAGGTGATGCATTACTTACGGTTAGGTTCGTTGATTCCTCAAAATGAGAGTGAAATCGCCACAGTATACAAAAATACGTTCAACCAATAACTGAACACCACTTGGGCTGCAATTTTCACTAAATCTTCTGGCACAGCAATAATCCCTCGAAAGGATGATTTAAAAACATCAAATCACAAAATACGCTGCACCGAAGTGAACCATTAAAAATCACAAAAGAGAATGACGAAACTGTCAAACTCTCAATTTGTGAAGGGGAAAGGGGGTATATCTCAACACCTTGGTCACCTGGTCAGCTTGCAACAGGTGCGAAGGTTTTACCTGTTTACCTGGAAGGGCATCCTTGTCTACCTCTGCTACTTGATAGAGATGACTATAGGAAATAGAATATCGCGTGAGCTCCCCGCGGTGGAGCAGACTAAGGAACAGACGACCATGCGCCGACCAATCATCGCGGGAGTTACTAGGTGACATCATCAGTTAGGGTTTTTCGTCTACCACAATATGAACAGAGGACAGGTAATACGAGAATCTACGAAATTCAATTGCACCTGGAATTGATTATAGAGGAAAAGTTGAAAAATACGTATAAAATACTATGAAGGAGGTCGGTTATTTTGGTAATTTCAGGTTGGCTGCAATGAGTAACTACAGGGTGGCAACTCTGCTGAGCTCGTCAGACTGTCAACCAATGATGTCAGATTGACTTCGAAGTTATTTTCATTTATCTGGAAATTATTGACAATAATAATTTCCATCATGATCATCAGATCCGCGTTAGCATAATTAGACAAGGTGAGTACCAAATCATAACGAGAACATCTTGTCCCATTAATAAATCCTATCATTCCGACGTCCAGAATAGTTCAGGTACACACAACAAATGAAATAGCTATACAAACATTAACAGACTTCCTATTTTTCAAGTACTGGACCCAGATGTCTTGCATAATACCATGAAGGAAGACTGGCTGGTTGAATTTATCACCCCAAACAGCAATAAAATTATTCCTGGGCCGTGCCTAGATGAAACTCTACCACCTAACCTAGAAAACAGAAAATACATGATTTCTACCCAAAGTGAGCTAAATGGCACCAATTTAGTCGCCCAGCTTTTAGTGAGGTACCTCAGGACTATCATGGGATACTCAGAACTCAACATCTATTTTCCATAAACCTAACACAGCTGACAATGAAGATTCTGATTCGAAGAGGCTGTGTATGGTCATCTAAATGTCTTCTAGGTCAGACCTCAGGTAATTTTCTTGTCTGATAACTTACTTGCATTACAAGACTGATCTGTTGTAGGTTCTCCACCTCAAGAATATCAGTTTGATAATAGGGTAAGCTCTGGAAATCAACAAATGGAGTGAAGCAAGAATAAATAATACTGAGCCCAGTGACTGAATCAATCTCATGGTTGAAGTAAATGACATAACACAAGTATTGTATTCCTCGGTATTGTGATTCACCTTAAATAATTATGCAAATAAAGAAAATATACCGAATGTCAGAAATAACCCGTTACAATCTTGGTATGATTATGTCTTTCATTATAAACTCAATACAGCAATACCACTCTGTTCATAACTTCGTGAATAATGATAAGCACCTGGTTGCACCTATGGAATTTCATGAAGCGGCTATACAGGTGAACATACATAATATGAGCGACTATTCTGTTCGACAGCATAAGAGTGCTATGATTGTGAAAGTTTGACACTAGTGAATTTTATATTTTATGTCAGTCACTTGAAAATTGAAATGTCTCGGTTTGGGTCTACTTCCACTACAAAAATCAGCAGTGATTATGTAAGCGAATCAATATCAGAAAATACCAAGAAGAGTATATATAGTCTGCCTGCAACAATTTTTGTTTTTTTGCCAGCAAAAAAACTATGCATAAACTTTACAGGTAGTATACTTCTCTGAACATAAACGTAATGCAGGAAAGCAAAGCCTGCAATATTTTCCTGGAACAAAAATGGAAAGTTCAGAAACACTAACTCTAGATGAATTATATTTTCATACTGTTCAAGTAATAATAAATACTTTTATTTTCTTTGATTCATCTCGAGTATCTTATATTTTGAGACAATTCAACTCGACCATATTATGAACATTAATAATCAGAGAATAACTCCCGAGAGCTCTTGCTCGAGATTAATGTTCATATGTGTAATATCTCAAGTCTAGTCTTCAGATTTAACTTCGTATTCAAACCCAGTCAATGATACGTGACGGCCTTTATTGTGCCATGCTCTTACAACTGACAAACTATCATTCTTGCTGTCTGTTTGACAACTACCTAAACTCAATATACTGAGCGCCCTACATCTCTTCCTTTCTATAAAAACAAACAAGCGAAAACAGAAAATGATCATCGAGACATCTAGAAATAGTCAATTTCAATTTAACCCGTAGTCATCGTACTTCACTGGTGGCGACGATTCCTTTGGGAACGTATCGCATCTTGTAGGGGTTGCGGCTCAGATACAGTTCCGATTTTTTTATCGCTTGGAGCGCACGAGAGGAAATCCCTATGTTCAAAGAACATCCTGCGTTCCTAGGGAGGATAGGGACAGGAGGTAGGTATTGGATTTTTTTTTGAACTTCTGGAGATTATATGTTGTTGGGAATACTTCCTCAGGCAATGAATTCCAGAGCCTAGCCGTTCTATGGATGGAAGAGCTGGTGCTGGTGCTGGGTTGGGTGCTGGGTTGGTGTATCTGACCTGGTCTGACTAGAAGGTGCCTCTGAATGCCGAATTTCGTCGTGCTGTTGGACATCCTCATCCGATTCAGGAATAAGGGCATCATGATTCAAATCATCCAGATTTCTATTTTGGATCTTCTGGAAGGAAGAGGAATTTTTTTTAATAGCTTCCCTGTTGGATCTTCTGCAGCCACACAATTTCCTTCTTTCCACACAACTGTGTGTTTCACAGGTGAAAATGGCGTGGACAACTTGTTCATTTTATGTTGACGTACCAACACTAGATTTCCTGGTACAATACTTGAAGGGTTTGCACGTCTTTTGGAATCTGTGCATCTCTTTCCTGTTTCCTCATAAGCTCTATCTCTGTCCCTTATTTCTTCATCTTGATAATTTCTATCGTGAATGTTCATTTCAGATAGTTTGGTTCTAACCATTTCTCCTCTGAACACATCTCCAGGTGGAAAGCCTATTGTGGTGTGTGGTGTGGTACGGTACGCTGCAAGATATACCAACAATTCCCGTTTCCAGTCGAGTTTGAGAGCTTGTGCAATGCGTAACCGACGAAGAACACTCCTATTCCGCCTCTCCACTTCTCCGTTGGCTTGTGGTCAGAGTGGTGTAGAATGCCTCAGAGTGATACCATATTTATTGATAAATTTCTTGAATCAAACATCGATTAAAGCTGGTGCATTATCACCTAATAACATATCCATAGGACATTCTCAACAAATTACTGGTAGTAGAACCTTCATGGTGTTTTCAGCTGATGGAGTTCTTACTATTTCAACTTCCAGATACCTGCTATAATAGTCAACGATGAATAATAGGTAATGACTTTGAACGTAAACGGTTGCATTCTTAAAACCCATGTTTGAATTCGTGCACTGGTCTTATGCTTAGCAGAATAGATTATCTCAAGAGGCTTATGATTCGAAATTATTTCAAAATTTTTCCCTATCAGATACATGTACAAATGCTCACAGGACCATATTATATCCTTTTCCGTTTGTGAGTACCTTTGCTCAGTTTCAGTTAGGTATCTACTGGCATATTTGATGACCACTGGTTGACGTTCACCTCCTACCAGCTCCCAAACCAACTGAACTGGCATCAGTTACAAGCGTTGTGGGAGCATCCTTATTATATAAACCTGGTACCGTGGGAGCAAGTATCCTATTCTTCAATTCTTGGAAAGACCTGTGCTATTCAGGACCCCACTCGAATTCATTATTCTGTTTCGTTAGTTTTCGAAGTGGCTCACTGATAGTACTGAAATTGGGAATGAAGAGTGCTGAAAAATTCACAAGTCCCAAAAAATTTCTCACTTCTTATTCTCTGTTGGTTGGTGGTCTGGTTGATGATCGTGCTCGACTTTCGTTCGACCACCTATTCGAATATCATCCTGAGAGTTTGCAACACCATCAATCCATTGCAGCAAATATGCTTCAATTCTTTGGAACATCTCTGGGGCGCATCTGATTCCGAAAAATAGCCTTTTATATCGACATAACCCCAGGCTGCTGCTAAACACGGTGATGTCCCGTGAGCTTCCATCTAACTCTATTTGATGGACACCCCACTTGATATCAACACACGAGAAATATTGGCAGCCATTCAAGTCATGTAATATCTCCTCAAAGGTGGGTATTCTCTACTACAAATGTGTTTGTTGAATTTTTCCACCACTAGCAATATATTTAAATCATATTCCAGTGATTGATGGCATACTGCAGGCACTATATATCGATGATGGAAAAGTTCATGTTCATTGCTGTCTCAATCATATAATAAGTATGTTGCACTTGCATCGTGCTGGTACAATAGTGAATTAAGATCGAACTTATTTCACGGCATTGGGGAATCAATGAGTACAATCCATTTCACAAAGATCACTGAGGCAGTACTGGTACGATGAATAAAGGTTCAGGGTTCCTCGATGGCATTGAGTCATCAATGAAATTACAATGGACCATCAGACTATCAGTTGCATTTTATTGACAGCAAACTTCCGACAATCGACAATGATGTTTTCACTGGGTCTTCCATTCTGTTTTTCATATCCTTCTGCGCATGAACCGTCATTTGTTATTGTAAGTTGTGAAGTGAACAACTGAATAAATCGAAAGTTGTATCAGTCCATTATCATATTCAATCTCATCAAATCGAAATAACGAATTTAGTTATGAAAAAACTCCACAAAATTCTTAATCACACGACATGTTTCGCTAACACAGAAGCTTCATCAGGTGAAAAGCTGGTACAACTTTCAGTTAGACCAAGGTTAAGGTCAAGGCCAAGGTGAGTTTATTTCGTTGTACTAGTTTCCCACCTGATGGAGCTCCTGTGTTGGCAAAACATGTCGTGTGATCAAGAATATTGTGGAAATGTTATCGTTCGTGCATTTTTTTAATTTTCCATGGATTTTCATCAAGTAACGACCGAGTCAATTCAGAATTTGATTATATATAAACTGATACTCTTTTTCAAGGATATCCATATATGGGGATATGTTATAGTACCTCTACCATGAAGTTTGACTCCTAGAAGCAATCTACTTCTACCTCAGACTTGAGTCTTCGTTTCCACCTGCCTATTGTTGCAGCAGACTAGGTAATATGCAGTTATGATTCATAGCTTACTTGGAATGCACGAGTAATTCATTCCAGCTACATGCAGACAATATCATTCAATCAACAGAAACAGAATACGTGAACTCTTCGCTGATGGATATTTAACTGAATACGAGAAGTTTTTTGTAGTAATTATTATTATTATCATTATTATCATTAGTGAAATAATATTTTTTATACGTCACCTCACAATTTCCTGTATGAGAATAAACCACTTAATTTTCATTGGAAAGGCACTGAAAATACTTCAGTCAGTCAGTCATCACTGGGTCAACAATGAACAAGTACTGCTTCGCCAATATTGGCGTTAAGTTGGCCAGTGGGCAACTTTCGTGATTTACCATTGAAAATTGCCAATATAGGGCCGATGATATTTCACTTTGATGACATTGCTCTAAGAGTGATGGCACAATATTTGGGTAGTTCTGTGAAACTGAAATGTGGACCTTCATCACTATGAAAGCACTCATATTCAACTCTGATTGAAATCTTGTCACCATGACATCATTATGACAAGTCGTTATTGATAAATACCTACTAGATCCGAGTGCCATTTCTGTGAATATCGCCTCAGAACAGTGAATTCCGGTTAATTATAATATGTCTGGCCAATCAAATAAGATCCAATTAGCCTGAATAGAAAAAATAATTGATAAAAATCTAAAAATTGGTGGAGACCTTCATCTTGGCTCACTATTGACTGTTCTCAAAGTCCGGACCCGTATCAGCACGGCTCGGTCCGCCATCTTGGAAAAAAGGTACACTGATTTATTTTTTCCATCATATTTCCGTAACCGTCCATCCCATCGTATCAAAGGTTATAATAAAAATTTAAGATCTTTAAATTCTCTATGAAAAAGGTTCCATTAACTTTTTTTATAATATCGATACTTTTGTGTCAAATCACCAATGAATATATAAATGATGTTCATTATTCTCCATTTTACGAATATTTTAGGAATTACAATGTTCCATTAAATAATCTTGAATGATTTGTCCTATACGAATACTTCTGCCTACTCTGTGACGACACAAGGAGAGGAAAAGAGAAGGGGTCATGAAGTCCTGACACGTGTGCACATGTCTGCACTTGCACTTGCACTTCCACTACTTCCAACAACTCATTTGCAGGTCATATACAAAATATGCTGTCTTTTTTTCATGCTGGCCACATCCTTCACGCTAAAGCATGCCATCTCTATCTTCAAGATAGAGATACATTTGAAAAATCATATGGATATTGAAGAATACCGTAAATTTGTTGATTTTTTACAATCAGACGAACAGACAAATTTTGGTCAGACTTGGTTATTGAGCAAACTTTGATGAGAAGCATGAAATTCACCGGTGGTCTAACATGTTGAGGCTTCAAAAACATTATTCTTGGCAAATGGACTCTGGCAATGCCTGCTCTTCTGGACATCTGTGACAGGTTAGAACAATTTTGCGATGTATCTTACATTAGTGGCGAACAGCATGCCGATTCAAAGGACTCACGAAAAAAACGAGATGACGAGGATGTGAAACGGTTGTAACACTGGCTATCTTCTCATGATCCTTTTCCGAATTCAGATAAAATTTTCTCAATAATTACCGGAGTTGTTGGAGATAGTACTATCGACAATGCTCTTGAAAATGGTGTACACACGGTATTAAGAAAATAATAGGAAACAATTTCGGAAACGTGAAGTTTAAGCGTGCTGATAAAGTTCATCCTCTAGCAACTCTCAACTCTGCTATTGAAATCATCGACGTGATAGTACCAGTTGATCCTCTGATGCTATTCCAAAGAATCATCATTGCCAAAAAAGATTATGAACAATTATCCGGTTATCTTGAATACGAACTGGCATCTTTATTCAACGAATCAGGTATGCGGAAGATGGCAGATATGTAATAGACGGTGGGTATCTCGTGCACCGTGTCATTTTGCATCAAAATCAGACATATCAATCAATTTGCCTAACATACGTGAACAATTTGAAGAAATATTTAGGAATAACTAGCGTAGATATACTCCTCGATGAGACAATTGTTGCCACTGTCTCACAAGAAAAAATTCTGGGCAATGAAAAGAATAAAACTCAATTGATTTCGATGTTATCAAAGAGATTCGAGGCTGGAGGATTCACTATCAAACATGCCAAAGATGATGCCGATACTCTAATCATCACAAAAGCGATAGAAGTATCATCCAAAGAAAAAGCTGTGATTGTTGGTGAGGATATAGATTTGCTCGTTCTACTCACTGCTTTAGCTCCACAAGAACGGTATATTTATTTTCTGAAACCAGGAAGGGGCAAAGTCGAATAACACGAGCTGAGGAACGATTTTTCTTGGCTATGTATGATGTATGGTGCACCTGTGACTGATACCTCTTTGAATAAACATAGTTTCAATATCTTCGAAAAGTCAGCGTATAAAAACAAATTGAATTTGGCTTCGTTGCCTCCCACAGCTGCAGCAGCTCAACAACACTCTTTCCGTGTGTGGGTACTGCCATGGTACATGTATGAATTCAGATACTTCGTGTGATACTGAAAAGGAGATAGACCATGAAGATGAAAACTTTTTCGTGTTTGATGCGGAGGACAGAGATGATGATCATTGATCTGCAGTACCTCAGTCATCTGCTCGCAGGACAATTAATTTTTTTTTCTATTTAAGTACTTGTTCGAATAAAACATTTTTGTATACACAAGGAAATATTATATAAGTTTCCAAGTATAATCACTCCAAATTATATCGTTTCTCACAAATTCTATACAGAGTGTATTTTTTTCGGCAATGAATACAAATATCCAAATATTTAACAGTGTATAACAGAAGAAATATGGAGAAGAGGAAAAAAATGTTCTCAACCTTTTTTATGTAGAATTCAATTAGCTTCATTTTTTGTAATGACTTTCAATACGATAGAATCAACAATAACTGAGATATGAGAGAAAAACTGGATTAGTGTGCTTTTTTTCCAAGATGGCGGATCGAGCCGTGCTTGTATTGGTCCGGACTTTTGGCATAATCAACAGTAGGCCAAGGTTGATGTTTCTACCAACTTATAGCTTTTTATCAATTATTTTTTCTATTTTTTCTAATATGACTGAACAACTAGTGGTTCATGAAATGACAAAAACTACCTTGATAGTAAAAACACACTTTATTCCTTCAGAAGGAGGGAATAATGGTAGGTTCTATAGCTAGTGGTAAATAAAACTTTTAATTAACTTGCAATGCATGTATGTGAGTATGTTTGTTTTGGTGAAATTTTTGAACTCGATTTCAAAGTACTATCTTCAACCAATCGAGCTAGAATTTCGTAAACACGTTTGGTTCAGATGACAATGCACGATAAGGTGTGTGACGTTATTCTTAAATCAATATGGCGAAATAGTTATTATCAGTGGACTTCTACAATGTGGGTATCAAAGAAAGGGGCTCGTTGAAAGCCATTCAAAAAATGATGTGACGTCATTCCAAATCTAATATGACGGACCATCCAAGATGGCGGGATAGTTATTTTCAATGCACGTTCAAAATATGGGTATCAAATGAGAAGGCTTGTTTTTTTTTTTTTTTTTTTTTTTTTTATCGATTGGAGCGCACGAAAGGGAATCCCTATAATGTTCAAAGAACATCGTGCGTTCCTAGGGAGGATAGGGACAGGAGGTAGGTATTGGAATTTCTCTTGAATTTTTGGAGATTATATGTTGTTGGGAATACTTCCACAGGCAATGAATTCCAGAGCCTAGCCGTTCTATGGATGAAGGAGTCTTGATAAAGTGCTGTTCGACATCTTTCGAGGTTGACAACGAAAGGATGTGCTGACTGGGCTTGTCTAGTTCGTCTGATTGCTATTGCTAGTGAAGGGATGATTGCAGAGATTTCCGAAGAACATTTCCCGTGGAAGTATCGATAGAAAAGTGGAAGGTCGCCGACCTTTCTACGGTGTTCCAATGATGTCAAAGAGTGAGTGAGTGTGGCGTCACCCACCAGGCGGATGGCTCTTCTCTGGATAGAATCTAAGAGCATCAGCGTATGTTTTGGTGCTGAACCCCATATGTGGGAACAGTATTCTAGAACAGGCCGTATCTGCGCTTTGTAGATCATGAGAAGCTGTTGAGGTGTAAAGTAGCTTTTCGCACGGAACAAGAATCCGAGTTTTTGTGAAGCAGCTTTTGCGATGGATCTGACATGATTATCCCATGAAAGAGTGTTGCTGATGGAAATACCGAGCATAGATATGGTGGGCTTGGTGGGGATGGTGGAGCCAGACATTACAATATCGGGCATACTGAGTTCCGCCTTTCTAGAGAAAATGCAGGCTTGAGTTTTGGTGGCGTTGAATTCAACTAGGTTGTTCGTTCCCCAGGCTGTGATTTCAGCAAGATCTTCATTGACAGCATTGACCTGCCTGCGCCGTGAGTTCTTAGTTTCCTGGGAAGAAATGGGAATTCTGGAAGAGAACGCAGTAAGGAGGGTACTATCATCTGCAAAGCTGTGGATGGGGCAAGTTGTTACTCCCAACAGATCATTGATATGAAGCAGGAATAATGTTGGTGCCAAAATTGATCCTTGTGGAACGCCGGAATTGATGCCAATGGTATCAGACGATACACCGTCCACCACCACGTGAAGCGATCTGCCTGAAAGAAAACTCGATAAAAGATGGCATAGCTGAGGTGGTAAGCCGTATGATGGTAGTTTGTGGAGGAGTCCTTCGTGCCAAACACGGTCGAATGCTTTCGATATGTCCGACAGCTAGAGATTCCCCGTGTTTTTCTATTGAAGATTGCCATAAATGGGTGACGTAGGCAAGTAGATCTCCAGTAGATCTTCGGTGGCGAAAGCCGTATTGTCTATCATTGATGATTCCTGAGCTCTCCAGATATTTGATAAGCTCAATATTGATGGCTTTCTCCATCACTTTGGAGATCACTGATAACAGGGCAATGGGCCTGTAGTTGTTGGGCAGGTTCTTGTTCCCTTTTTTGGGGATTGGTTGGACTCTAGCTGTCTTCCAGCATGATGGAAAAATACCCGACCTGTACGAGATGGTAAACAACTTGCAGAGAATCGGTGTTAATTCTGGTGCACATTTTTTGAGGATAATGGGTGGAATTCCATCAGGACCGTTAGCCTTATTCGTTTTGAGACCAAGCAAAATTGTGCGTTGACGAAAGACGATTTCGGGCATTCGACTCTCAACGGGTGGAATGTCTGGCGGCAGCTTTCCTTGGGAATCTAAAGTAGAGTTTGCTGCGAACATCTCAGCAAAAATATTCGCTTTCTCCACGAAAAATAAAACTACGTCATTCCGAATACAATATGGGTATCAACTGAAAGAAGTCGTTGAGAGCAACTCGAAGAAAATGGACTATATGCAGAGAAGAGTCGACGATGACAAAATCAGTTGTTTCGCTCACCTTCAGCTTCTGGAATAACCACCTCGAGGGCTACCTTTTCGTTCAGGTTCGCTTGTGGACGTTCGTCCTGGATTCCAGTCAATTTACGTATTATACCGGGTGCGATCATTTTATAGTTGAAAACTAGTATGGAAAGTTCACTAGTATTGGTGCGGTAAAAATAATAAACCGACAAATTGTCTCTCGAGTTGATCGATCACGTCTCGATAAATCAAGAGAATATGATAATCATTCCTGTGTCCTCCTGGCCGTTTCGATAAACAGAAAACCAAACTCGGCATTGCATTCACGCTGATTCTATGAAAGATTATTAATGATTTGCTCAAATTTTCCTCAACTTCGTTAATATGGTCAGGAGCAGGGTGCGAAGAGCAACTCTTGCATAATGTTTATAGATCTGAAAGCACAAAGTGAGCTGAAGATTTTACAAGCAGAATCATTCGGAATTCCCTATTCTCCTGATAACCTGCTGACACGAACTCGGTCCAGTCATAGAAGTGTGCTGTTCAAGAGGATTAAGTCAACCTATTCTGAGGTCTACTGTCCTTAAGGGGGTCTAGTCAAAGAGGGGTGTTATCCAGGTGAAAAATGAGTCTAAACCAGGGCCTTCTTTCCTGACGAACTGGGTCCAATCATAGAAGGGTAGGTACTGTTCAGCGGAATTGAAGGAAGGTTGGACCCCTTTCTCCTCGGTATGTATCTCTTCAATCTCTTATAACAGGACCTCTGTTATATCAATCAGTCTCACCACAGAGTCAACAGTTTGGAGTGGGCATTTGTGGATTCAATTGCCTGATGCGTATATGAATAAATAATTTTTGTTGATATCTCGTTAAACGTGATGCTCCTTATATTGGTATGTTCACATATCTGGAATCTCAACAAATTATGATTCTTTGGAAATCCAAAACCGGCAGGGACACCAAATAATACGGAATTTTTCATCTACAAGTTATTTGGATCATGAATTCACCTTGGACCATTGTGTAGTGCTGTCGATTTCTGAAGGGTTATACAAAATTTTGGTAGTTAGAACCCAGTTTGGTTCATCATTAAAGCTTGCATCATGGGGATAAATTGTTCTCGAAGATATACATTATTTCGAATTCCCCATTTTGGTCAGTTCTTAGAGGAATAGAAGACGGTTGATTATATCATACAAAAAGAACGATGGACGTGTGCCATATTTCTACTTGATAATGCCCCAACATCTATGTACATGAAATATATTATAACCATCATTAACAGGATAGCACAATGTGTAGTTTCAGAATTGTGTAGTTTTCTGCGATAATTTAGTTACAGTTGAGCTGCAGAATTTGAAAATCTATCCCAATGAGCGCATTCATTTTGTTCAATCAACTATCGGAATAGCTAAGACTAACATTTGCGGTTTCCATATCGACTCTACATACGAACAGAATGTAAGGAAGATTGCTTTATTTGCTATACATTGACATAGACCCCCTCACCTAAGAGCTCCATAAACAATATCATGAGGTCAAAACTAAACGATCTGATCTGTACAGACTATCTGAAAGTCATGGAAACTAATAGAACTTGGATTTAATTGAAAAATTAAACGATTTCAAACTGAAATATGTATAATGTATACTCAATCAACATCTGTGAATAGAAGGGTGTAGAGGAAATATGTGGAAAGAGAATTCAACTCAGACTCCAATGTGGCATCATTTCTCATATGTGATTGGAAGTTTATTAGAAAATAACAATGAAACAATGCGCAATCTGTTTTCAAATTCAACTCTATGATAAATCATGAAGTCAGTCGTCAATTCCGAACAACATTGAAAGAACAAATGGGCAAAGTAGCTGAAGTTCTAAAAAAATATTAAATATAATTAGAATGATTATAATTATGATTTCGATGTATCGATATTATAATATGAAAAATGAATTGTTTATGATATCTGATTCTGAGATATAATTCTTCAGATGAGATATGTAATCTATTCCATTCATCGTTCAAGAATCCTCTGAGTTGGCGAGAAGATTTTTGATCAAGAAGAAAATTATTGGTGATATCTAACCAAAACTAGCAACCTACGTTCCTGGCTACTATATCACATCATATTTTATTATTCATGTCAAATATTGGAAATATCTACCTAACTATTGTTGGAATATTCCACAAAAACTAACTTTCCTGGCTTGTATGGTGCATAGAAAAATAATAATAATGATAATATACCTTTATTCACAAACAATAATTATTGAGAATTCAAGTTATTGGTGGAAAATGTAGCTTAGCGATAAGTGCTATGCACTTGTTTCGCGAAATAACTTATAAAATGCTCAATATGGAATTCAGATTTGAATTTCAGAATGTGAATATAAAAGGTAATGACTTATGTCAAACAATCCTATGTATGGAAAGATATAACTATTCCAGAATACACTACAGTTTGATAAATCAAAAAATATATCCCACTCTGAGAAAACATATTCTCTGCAACATTTATTGTGGAATAGTATCCATTCATAGTAACAGGGTGGTTGATACATCCAGTACTATGGCAGACCAGAGAATTCCTCGACAATCTCAATCTGGAAATATCCAAGGCACTGACTCAAGCAAGGGGAGTCTGAAGTCAAGAATGGCAATATTTTATCTGAATCTGAATTATTTAAAGCGGTGCTTCAAATTGTTGCCATCAACATAGATTCTTCACGAAATATTTTAATAACTAAACTTCGACAAAACGAACAGTTATTGAAGAAAAATTGTATTCTGGATAAAATGTTCAGAATTACAACTATCATCTTCTGAACAGAGATTTCATCTCCTTACAGTTGCTTCTGAGACATTTCTCAGCATTTTTGGGGTTATACTATTGTTCTCCTTTTTTATAACAATTATTTGCGATGGAAAAGTGTACACTGAATGATCAGAAGTAAGTGGAACTGCTAGGCCATTTTCTCTTCAGACTACAGAAAAAACATTGATAATGGCTGAAACTAGTTCGAAACGAATTCGAACCAATTTAAGTAATACATGGTTCAATTCAAAATCAAGGAAAGTTTTCAGACATTGTGAACAATTGATCACGACTGTAAAACAAAGTTGATGATGGTTTCACAAATACGAAAAGTCGAGTAGAGGAATTAATATCACCAAGTTGAATTTGATCAAAAGTTGTCATGGGAAAGTATCTCCAGTTTTTCTGTATCTCTAACAGTGACGTGAAAAAACAATTTTTTTGATACAGCAAGACCACTAAGAACAATTTTTAGAATTTACGAAGGCCGTTGATATGACTATCTGAAGGCATCACATTTTTCCTATTCAATCGAATTAGTATATCCTCCCGTTTCCGACTTTCCCATGCTGTGCTACCTTATCTTGATGGTCGAAGTCTTTTTCAATACTCTCACGTACACATACCTCTATAGTTGTGAAGAACTTTTCATCCCATGTATATGTTGTATTCGTAAATATCTATATATTCAATCAATTTTCCTGTAGCATATTAGATTTTTCTCTGTACATAAGAATATCGACCGAAGTGTCTTGAGTTTTTCCCCGATAATGGTTTTGTCTACCTCTTAACGAAATTCCAACTATATATTTCCAACATTGAACTCTGATTAACATCTGGCTAGAAGGGTAATACTAATAATTGTTATTTACTGGAAAACTTACCCTTCTAGCTTAATGAAACAATTTATCACGGGAAGTTATTCTCAAGCCTCCTGGGTGAACGGACAGTATCAATTTGAATCGTGTCATCCCTGTTATACCTACAGTTATAATACTTTCATAACAACAGCACTTGAATCGATCAACTTTTTTCCACAATATACAATTCAACAGCTATCTGTGGAATTGCCACAACAATCAAACATCCTCACAAAAAAGACTCTTTGAGAAGGCGTACGGTTCATCCTAAACAGATACGCCAAATAACAAATGAAAACCCCTGTGGGGGAATGTCACAAAAAGTTAGTTTCGAGGAAAACGCATTTGGAAGTTTAAAACCTCCTCACTCTTTGGAAGTTGAAGGAAACTGAAATCAAACCACCTGGATTCAGTTGATAGAGTATAATGAGCAATCACATTGGGAAACTAGAAATAAAAATCATATTTGAATGGGAAAATTATCGAGAACAACAAATAAGTCCAAAGATTCGAGGAAGAAATAGGGAATGAGCGGTGAGTTGTCATATGGTACAGCTAGCATCTCTATATAATCTGATCATTTTCTATAAATTCTACGCGATATGAGTAGGAATCATCATGTAGCGATTTCATTATTTCATTCCCTTCACTCAGACGTACTCGACAAGCCCAGTCAACACACCTTTTTGTTGTCAACCTCGAAATATGTCGAACAACTCTTTACCAACACTCGTTTATACATAGAACGGCTTTGGAATTCTTTGCCTATCAGAGTATTCCCAAGAATTTATAATTTCCAGAAGTTGAGAAAAATTCCAATACCTACCTCCTCTCCCTATTCTCCCTAGGTACCCACAATGTTCCCCGAACATTATAGGGATTATTTTTGGAACGTTCCAAGAGATAAAAATAGGTGGCCTTATCTCTTTTTTTTTTCTCATATTTTGTTTGCCTGAGAGTTCTTTTTGACCTTTCGACAGTGTGAAAACAACCTATTAAAATCACAATGGAATCTGTATTCAAGCAAGCAATGAGTTTGGACGTTCCCTATTATTCACATTTTTTGAGTGGACATTCCGCGTTTTCCCCATGTGAACGTATTTTCGAACGAGCATATTAGCTGACTATGCTGCGTTATTGCTATGGACTTCTGTTTATACTAAAATATAGTGGTTAGGCTATCAAATGCCGGTGTCAAGTCAATTTCCACTATATTGTGACATTCCCCTTTTTCCCCTGTGGTTCTCAAATGACTTCATGATTTGTACCTATCTATGATTGAAGTATTCATACTATGATTCCTTTCATTATTTATTACCACATTGAAAAATTTCATTTCTACCTTTTTAAAATTACTCTGACTTATGGTACACTCAAACTAATCACTCATACTATCAATACAACTTCATACTACAAAATGAAATGTTATGCATTTGACAACTCTCATATTTGTTGAATATAGAATTTCAGCAAACGAGGGAGAAGGTTCTATACGTTCATGATGCAACATCCTACATCTTGGATAACCGCGCCCATCCCTTCCACTACAGTATTTTCTGAGGAATAAAATTGACTGAAAAATCTTGTTTCCGCTCACACGAGGGGGTGGCTGAGGGTAAGTATCTCTAAGTGGATAAGTGGTTAAAATGCACTAACCGCTCCGATGAACTTTGCTCATATCTACGAAATAAATTCCAGTCGACCTGTTTCAAAGTAGGCCCTGAATTGCCTGATGTGAGTCTTTAAATATCTTGGGCGATTGAGAGAAGGGACTGAAATATTAGACGGTATATTAATGTCACATTTTATGATTGCGAAAGCTTAAGTTTTATGAAATGATTCGTATATAGTAGAAAGAACAAATTATGGAATGAAAGGTTAACTTGATGAACTCGAAGAATATTTGAAAAATACATTGACGAAAGGCATGAGGGCACTGATGTGTAGGTATGTACATACGTTCAATGATCCATTGAAGTAGCCCTTATTACTACGAGAAGATACTTATATAGTCAAAATGAACTTCAGTGTTAATGAACGCTGTTCACCGTATCCCTGACTACAACCTAGGTCCTGAAATTCTTTGTGTTTTGCTGAACAATTCAGTTGTTCTTGTATATCGTGCATCGGAAATACGTCTTTCAAAGTATTTCAATCAACACGAATGCGATGATCCCCGTTCTCCTTTTTGACTAAAATTACTGGGCTTGCATAGTCTGACTGAGATTCTTGAACGATTCTTGTTTCGAGTAGATCTCTTACTGTAGCTTGCTCAATTTTTGTTGCTCTGAAAGAGAACCTTTAGGGTCGGTAATAGACGAGCTTAGATTCTTTCAACGCGATACTCATTTCAACATCTTTCACAATTCCCAACTCCTTTGTTGTACTCGCAAAACAATGTTTTCACTTTCTGATCAATCTATTGAACTTTTCTCGTACTTTTAACACTCGTGACTCATTCAAATCTACTCCTTTCAAATTGAAATCATCATCATCTGCACTTTCACAAGTAGTCAAAGCTAGATTCGATTCTTCCACATCTCCAGTAATTACTTCCAAACATTCCTCTCGACGAGCTGATAGCTGCCCCTGCTGCTGCTGCTTGTTGAACCCTGGCATACACACAATCGACTATCCAAGTGGAAAACATTCTGCTTTGTTGAAAACACTAGTACCTCCAGAGACGCTGCTGATCAGTACAGATATAAGTTGTATTTCTCCTGCAGTTAGTGTAAAGGGACCTTACGTTGTCTTCGGACGTTCTTCAATTTCGGCATTTGTTATATTCCACAAACATTATAGGGATTCCCTCTCGTGCGCTCCAAGCGATAAAAAAAAAACAATGTTCGCGACGCCATCACTAACGAGTACCGATATTCCAACCGAATTGAGTAATGATCACCCCATATTCAGTTCAATTCCATCAAGGCACCTCTCAGAAAGAGCTGCAGACGTTTTAAATCATACACCGCCAAACTGAAAGAAGAGGGAAACTGATTATTGTCCATCGGTGCTATGAATCTAGCGAACAACTCATCAGGTGTAGCACTTGAATGCCCGAGAGTTTGCTTGCAACTCCAAAGGCATTTATAACGCACGATATGGTTGCATATTATGAAGTCCACACTGTTGAGTCAGGGCAAGTTTGGAATAAAAGTAATGAGTCATACTTTCTTCGAGGCGTTTGTACCTACCCATCAATTTTTTCAACAACATAACATAATCATTGCACCCAGTTCTTCTCGTAATCTTTCAACCTAATGTATCACTCACGCACAGATCTCTTCAATATATTCTGCATGTAACATGATATGTGGTTATCGGTCCACCTGTGGAGTTGTCCAAGTTCTTCTATTTTTGCACCCAGGATTTAACAGTCATTGTTTTATGATCGAGGTCGAACTGCGGCAAAATGTTGCCTTCGATAATATTTGGTCCCAATGGCCAAAATATCTACAAGATCCAAATCTAGACCATTGAATCGAGACTGGTACTCCTGGATCTCTCCACCCCTTCCTGGCCAGACATTTTTTTTATATATTCTTCAGTTCCATTATATCACACTCTTAACTTTTCTTGGTAGGCATACGTGCTCTATCACACTCCTGATATTTTGAGAGGATACAATTTTTGTAGAAAGCTACTACATGGAGAATCCAACTAGAATATTTTTCAACTACGAAATAGCCACAAGTGGAATGGAATGTTAAATAAATACAAAAAGCTCAAAGTCATTTTATGAACATTGTGTGGAAATGACTTTGAATTTTTTCTATTTATTTCAAATATTTTTGTTATTGGGAAGCTTTATTTATTTTTTTTTTCGTAAATAACGTAACCGAATATTTCACAATATATTGTTATTCCATCCATGATTCCGAATCAAATTCATGTAGGTATATATCATATCCTATATACTAAATGAATCGTTTTGGGATGTTTGAGTTTTTCTAGCAAAAGTGACTAATGCAGCTTATCAAACTCACTCCATATCTATGTGAATTACAATGTTCAGTTCTCTGCAGAGTAACTAAATCCTGAATGTTAAAAGTTAGATGGATCACTCATCATAATTACAACCCCTAGATAATTCAAAAGGCGCAGAGAGGAGTTTGTAAAAATTTTGAATAAGGGAACCCAAGAATTTCTTCCCATGATTCGATTCTATTATAATCATGACAGCTAGTTTTATTCAACTTATCCACATCCAAAACTCATTAATTCAGAACCATTATGTCTGTGCAAACCGAAAAATGTTTTGAGACAGTGGATTTCGTTTCAAATCTTTTCATTATTAGAAGAAGGAGTGTAATGATTCTAGGTCAGATAAGGTAACGTTAGAAGTGAGAGAATATATTCGGCCTCCCACTTCGACTCGTCAGGATCTTTTGCGGCTCACACGGATTCATACTTTACCAGTGATCTATGATTAGGCCAGTTAGAGGGCGTAGGTGATCACTGCTGTAATTTTAAACTAGTCAGGTGACATTCTTCGAACGATGTATGAATGCCTTAGAATGAGCTATTCTAGCCGAAGTCAGGAATAATGATCATGAGAAAAGCCTTAATTTCGAGTGACAACGGACAATAAAAAAACTCTACCGCCTGGCGCTAGAGTCGAACTCACAACCTCTGAGTTAGATGCCCAACGCTCTGTCAATTTATTGAGCTAACGGGACATCCGTCGATCAATCAGCAGAGAGGCCTAGTGGTATCGCTGACAGGATGGTACTATACAGTCTCCATTTTTCCCTGTTTGTCCTCTGTCACTGCCTTCAATGTATACGGAAATGTCCGCAATCAATCTATATATAATAGTGAATGATGATTTTTGTCGGCTACTTGACCGAAAAAATACATATAATAATGAAGATGATGGAAAGCCCTAATTCCGAGTGACAACGGAAAATGAAAAAACTCCTCTGATGGCTTCCCTACCGATGAATAGACGGATGTCCTGTCAGCTCAATTGGCAGATCGTTGGGCATGTAACCCAGAGGTTGTGAGTTCGACTCTTACGCGGGGCGGTGGAGTTTCTACATTTTCCGTTGTCACTCGAAATTAGGGCTTTCCATCATCTTCATCATTATATGTATAATTTTGGTCGAGTAAATAACAAAATTCATAACTCACTCCTATGTATAGGAGTCTAAAATACTTTTTGCAGTCTAGGTGATTAGTAAACTGTTCTGGTGCGATGAAACTATTTGCGGCGCTCTCCCTTGTGAGGGAATCTGCCATTCAATTAACTTCCATACCAGTGTGGCAAGGAATCCATACCAGAGACAATTTGTTGAGTGTTCCAATTGCGGAAAGAATTTTTTGTCAGTTCAATACCAGCCTATGTAGACGTCGATCAGTCTGAGTTGAAGGATCTCAGAGCCGCTGGGCTATCAGAGAATATTTCAATTATTCTATATATGTGAGGTTTATTTGGACAAATCAATGCTGTGAATTTTCGCCTGGAATACGGTTGCGTAGGGACCAAGACAGGTTGATTTCTCTGTCCTAGGTTTGCTTCCGTATACATCCGCACTAGAGCCTGTAGGTATTTTCGACCCATCTGTAAACCAACACTTATATGCTTCCAGTATTTTTTGCTCTAGAGGAACCAGTTAGTACTATTCGAAAGTGGAGAGAACAATCATCACATATTCCCAGTGGATTTGTTCGGGCCCTGAACTCCAATATTATTCGCAAATTCTCTGACATGTCCATAAGGATAATCTGGCTTCGTTGAGAACCTTATTCAAGTGAGCATTCTACCTGAGTTATTTATCGAGGATTGTACCTAGATATCCGACTTCCGCGAGTGGAATAACCTAACCATTGAAGGAGAGTGATGTTAGATCATCTAGGTTCCTTTTTCTGGCGAAGGCGCTAGTTTTGACAGGTATCTGTTTCCTCTAGCAACAACGTTTTTTCAAGGATATTAGAGGCTTTCCTTCTAGTCGTGTTCCTTGCCAGAATGACAAGGTCGTCTGCGTGAGCTTACAGCCCCACTCCTCTTCGGTCGAGGATATAAAACGAATTTATACATTGAAGTGAGTGATAATTTTTGTAGGTTATATGGTGGAAAGCCCTAATTTCGAGTGACAAAGCTCTACCAATTGAGCTAACGGAACATACGTCGATCAATCGGCTGGAAGGTCGAGTTCTCATCACACACCAGGCGGTAGAATCCTTCCAAATCCCAGAGTCACTCGAAATCATGCACGTTCGTCCTCTGACTTTGTCTTTGTTTATATACGAAAATACCCGCAAGCAAACTATACATAGAAGTGAGTGATAATTTTTATCGGTTACTCGACCGAAAAGATACTTATAATAATGAAGATGATGGAAAGCCCTTATTCCGAGTGACAACGGAAAATGAAAAACCCCCACCGCCCCGCGTGAGAGTCAAACTCACAACCTCTGGGTTACATGCCCATTGCCCAACGCTCTGCCAATTGAGCTAACGGGAAATCCGTCGATCAATCGGCAGGAAGGTCGAGTTCTCATCACACACCAGGCGGCAGAATCCTTCCAAATCCCAAAGTCACTCGAAATCATGCACTATATGGAGCATCGCTAGCAGGATGGTACTGTACATTCTGCGTCCTCTGGCATTGTCTTTCCTCGTATACGGAAATGTCCGCAAGCAATCTATACATAGAAGTGAGTGATAATTTTTGTCGGTCATATCGTATCACCTCCTATAAATTTTAACTGCGTACCTATTTATATAAGCATAATAACTAATGATTGATTATGTTGAATGATCCATCGTTAGCCTTTTGTTATGTTCTGGTTCCCACGAAGAGGGATATCCTGTAATGTTCAGAGAACAACGTGAGAACCAATGGAAATAAGGTAGGAATTGGTGTTCTGCTTGAAGATCTGGAGGTTATTTGCCTAGGAGAACACCTTCCTTGGCAATGTGTTCCAGAGCCTCGCTATTCGTTGGATAAACAAATCTTTGGAAAGAGATTTTCTGCAGGTCTCCAAAGTGACCACGTTAGGGGTGCGGAACCTGAACTCGACGAGTTAATCTCGCGGGGACTGCCAATGGAAGAATAATTGTTGATATCGCAGAAGAGCATCTATCTAAGAAAATATCCATGAAGTAGGGCCAGATCACCAACTTGCCTACGGTGTTTGGGTACTGCGGTTCAAGTTTCGTTTAGCTGAAATCAGTTATGGAAAATTTGTTGCTATGGCAACCGTTGTCATGGTAACAGGTAAACAGAAAACAAAATCCCGTGGTGAGGAAATGCATGGTTGCCAAGTTGTATCGGGTTTAGAATAGCTGAAATCAGTTATGAAAAAACTGTTGCCATGGCAACGATCGTCATGGTAAGGAGTGAACAAAAACTCGATTCCCGTGGTGAGGAAATGCGTGATTGCCAAGTTGTATCGGGTTTAGTATAGCTGAAATCAGCGCAATCTTCGACCCTCAAATTTTGTTTCACAAAAGTTCTTGCTAGTATTCAATCAATAACTTGATTCGAATGAATACCCCTTTTATCAATTTCTTGAAGACTGGTCGTCGTTGATTGATTCCCAAATCACTACTTCTCTGACGATCATATATGGAAATAATGTCAGGAAAAAAAGGCTTTGTTATTGAACAGAGCTAGACAAAATAGCTAGCGACAAAATAGTGCGGAACAAATAGTGCATAAGGAAGGATACTACTTTTTCTAAACAATCTAACCTAACTCGGCTTAAATGAACCTTCTTAGAAAAAATATATTTCTCAAAATCGATCAGATTTGGTAGCAAGGCATCGTTCGTGTGTGTTTAAAGACTGCATAAAAAGGACACTACTTTTTCCAAACAATCTAACCTAACTCGACTTAAATCAACCTTCTTCTTGAAAAACATATATTTTCCAACATCGTTCAGATTTGTTGGCAAGGCATCGTTCGTGTATGTTTGAAGACTATTGCTGAATCAAAATGTGCGCGTGAAGAAAGGTATGGGTGAATCGAAATGAAGGCAAATGGATATGTGGGTGGGCCTAACGAGATGTTTCCATCTGTATTAGACAATCAGTACCTGTACTCTCTCTTCCTATATCCTGCGCGATACCTCGTAATGAATATTAAAATGGCTCTGTTTCTTTTTGATTTTGTCGAATAGCTCGGCACGCGAAGGATGGTTACATTGAAGAGTGTTTTTGAAATTAATGAATGAAGCAATAATTCTCCGATACAACTTGGCAGCCACGCATTTCCTCACCACGGAAATAGTTTTGCCATAACTGATTTCAGCCAAATTAAACCCGATACAACTTGGCAACCACGCATTTCCACACCACAGGAATCGGGTTTTTGTTTACTCCTTACCATGACGATCGTTGCCATAGTGACAGTTTTTCCATAACCGATTTCAGCTATACTAAACCCGATACAATTTGGCAACCACGCATTTCCTCACCACGGGAATCGGGTTTTTGTTTACTCGTTATCATGACGATCGTTGCCATGGCAACAGTTTTTCCCTAACTGATTTCAGCTATACTAAACCTCATACAACTTGGCAACCACGCATTTCCTCACCATGGGAATCGGGTTTTTGTTTACTCGTTACTATGACGATCGTTGCCATAGCAACAGTTTTTTCAAAACTGATTTCAGCTAAACGAAACTTGAGCCGGTACTGCACTCTGAATATGGGAACAGTTGTTATATATAATCATCCTATTACCTTTGATTTTATTATGTTTCGTATCATTCCGTATCTATTGATATATATTGTCAATGTCAGTCATTATTAGTCGAATAAAGCCTATTTCAGTTCAGGTTTATTTCCACAATTTATTCGACTAATAAACCTTCATAAGATGGATAAATTACTCAGACCGGAAAGATTAGAAGTTGAGCCAAGCTCCAATACTGCCGCTCAACAGTGGACACATTGGTTTCGATCTTTCGAAAATTTCATTGAAGCAGTCAACGCTACCGATAGCAAGATTCAACTGAAGTTACTGATAAACTACATAAGCCCCAATATCTATGGATTCATCAGTGAATGTAAAACCTATGATGAAGCTCTTCTTATCCTGAAAAAGGTCTATATCAAGCCCAGAAATGAAATATTTGCACGACATACTCTCGCAACAAGACGACGACGACAAAACACCGATGATTCTATTGATCAATATCTACAAGTTTTGAAGGAAATGAGCAAAGAATGTAATTTCAAATCCGTATCTGCCGATGAAAATAGAAGTAATTACATCAGAGATTCCTTCATTACTGGTCTCAGCTCAACCCACATCAGACAACGACTTCTTGAAAATGATACACTAACCTTGGAAGAAGCATTCGATAAAGCTAGGGCTCTAGAAATGGCTCATCATCATTCCGAAGCTTATGTTTCTTCCTATGGATCATTTAACGCTGCAGCTAAAATCGAAACTGATCACTCACAACAACAAATACCACCAGCATATTCAGAATCACCATCAACATCTGCTACTTCTGTGAAGGGTTTCTTTTGTGGATACGATTATCATCTGCGTAATGTGTGTCCAGCTAGAAATAACAACTGCAATGGATGCGGAAAGAAGGGGTACTTCTCTAAAGTTTGCAAGTCTCGAGGTAATTCTTCAAAATCAACCAAATGCACGTCATCAACAATACTAGCTAATATTATCTCGGCTGCATCTCCCGCTTGTCTGTCAAGAGCCATCATTCAAATTGACGTTAATGGAATCAAAACAGATGCACTGATAGATACAGGAAGTTCCGATAGCTTTATATCCAATAAGATAGTCCGAGCAAGAAAAATCAAGATATTTCCTTCATCATGTAATATAGCTATGGCTTCTACGTCTAAAGTTTCTCAAGCAATTGGATACTGCATTGTTAATATCAGGATTTCGGAAAATATATACGAAAATTTCAAATTACTATTACTAGACGATTTGTGTGCAGATATGATAGTTGGTCACGATCTACTCAAAGAACACTCTGGTGTTGAAATGTCTTTTGGTGGACCAAGAAATTCTTTAGCTATATGTAATTTAGCTTTAGCTAACGTTGATCCAATTCCACTATTTTCAAATTTATCAAACGATTGTAAACCGATTGCAGTCAGATCTCGCCGATATACATCTGAGGATTCTAAATTTATAGAAAATGAAGTCAAGAGATCATTGGAAGAGGAGATCATCGAATCAAGTGACTCACCGTGGCGTGCACAAGTTTTAGTCACATCAAGCGAGACTCACAAAAAAACGTATGGTTATTGATTACTCACAAACAATTAATAGGTGTACATTGCTTGATGCTTATCCTTTACCTCGGATAGACGATATTGTTAATGAAATAGCTAAATATGAAATATTTAGTTCAATTGATCTTCGTAGCGCTTACCACCAGATTCCCATCAAAGAAGACGAGAGAAAGTATACTGCGTTTGAAGCTTGCGGCAGCCTTTATCAATTCCGAAGAATACCATTCGGAGTGACCAATGGCGTAGCTTGTTTTCAGAGAACCATTCAAAATATAATCAAATGTGAGGATTTGAAAGATACTTATGCGTATTTGGCGGATCAAACAAGATGGAACACGATCATAATCTACAACTCTTTTTGAATGCTGCAAAGAAGTATAATTTGACGCTTAATGAGAAGAAATGTGTGTTCTCTACGGACCACATAAATATTTATTGGATACAGTATCACAGGAAAAACTATAAAACCAGACCCAGAGAGACTCAAACCATTCTTGGAACTCCCAGTGCCGAACAATATAGCTTCACCTCGTCGCATAATGGGAATGTTTGCTCATTAATCTCATTATTCAAAATGGGTTCATAATTCCTCAGAGAAAATTCAACCACTAGTGCAGTGTAAAACATTTCCCATGTCTAATAATGCTATTATGGCATTCGACCTTTTGAAAAAAACGATTGCCAATGCCGTCGTGAAATCAATTGATGACTCCGTTATGTTTACTGTGGAAACGGATGCTTCAGAATTTGCTATCGCAGCTCAACTCTCCCAGAATGGAAAACCAATAGCGTTTTTCTCAAGAACATTGTCCAGTACTGAAAAAAGGCACTCATCCGTTGAGAAAGAATCATACGCTATCGTGGAAGCCCTTCGAAAATGGAGACACTTCCTCATTGGTCGTCATTTTCAACTAATCACTGATCAAAAATCGGTGTCTTTCATGTTTGATCATAAGGTTTCCAGCAAAATCGAAAACGAAAAAATAATGCGGTGGCGCCTAGAACTATCATGTTTCAGGTATGATATAATATACAGGCCTGGAATCGAGAATACTGTAGTAGACACATTTTCGAGGATAACATCGGCATCATCTCATAATGAAGGTAACCCTGTATAATTTACATAATTCCCTGATGTGTCATCCTGGAGTAACGCGATTGAACCATTGGATTTGCTGTAAAAATTTACCTTTCTCAATAGAAGACATCCAAAAAGTTACAGCATCCTGCCCCATTTGCGCAGAAATCAAGCCTCGATTCCACAAAAACCAAGAAACTCTGATAAAATCCACATCTCCCTTTGAAAGATTGAATATAGACTTCAAAGGCCCTCTTCATTCTTCAACGAATAACAAGTACATCCTAACCATTGTTGATGAATATTCACGATTCCCTCTTACTTTTGCTTGTCCAGATATATCTTCCACAACAGTTATTAAATGCCTACGTCAAATCTTCGTCATTTTTGGAATGCCATCCTATATACATTCTGGCCGAAGAACCTCTCTCATATCTCAAGAGCTGAAAGAATTTTTAAGGGCACACGCTATAGCATCAAGTTATACTACCGTTTACAATCCATAAGGAAACGGCCAATGTGAGCGTTATAATGGAATCATATCATGGACGTATTATACGTCCATGAATCATATGGAAAACAGTTCAACTATCCCTGAAATCACAGAAACTTCGAATCGAGCAGTGGGAATTGGTGCTGCAGGAAGCTCTTCATTCAGTAAGGTCATTACTATGTACGGCTACTAATTGCACTCCACATGAAAGGATGTTCAGTTATGCTCGCAGATCATCTAATGGTTCTTCAATTCCAACATGGCTCTCTGTTCCTGGACCCGTTTCTCTTAAAAAACATGTGAGAACCAATAAATATGAACCTTTAGTTGAAGAAGTACAACTGATCGAAGCAAATCCAGATTATGCTCATGTACGTTTTTCAAATGGAAAAGAAAATACTGTTTCAACTCGACATTTGGCTCCCCGAGGAGATGTGACTTTATTGGATGAATCAACCGAAGATTCTGCACGTGGAAACATCGACCCGATCTTGAATGATGAAACCGATCAAGGATCAACGTGTGGCCAAGAATCCAACTCAACACAAGATTCATCAGATGATAATCAAGTGGGAACGCCAAAAAGAAAAGATGAACTTGCTGGTGGTCGGCCAACTCGAAATAAATATCCCCCTACGTATTTGGAGGATTTTGTGAGGACCTGAGGGGGGGTGAATGTTATATATAATCATCCTATTACCTTTGATTTTATTATGTTTCGTATCATTCCGTATCTATTGTTATATATTGTCAATGTCAGTCATTATTAGTCGAATAAAGCCTATTTCAGTTCAGGTTTATTTCCACAACAGTATTCCAGGACAGGTTGGATCTGTGCCTTATAGATCATAAGCAGCTGACTGGAAGTGAGATAGATGATATTGTGCCCTGCATTATACCTACATTATGTTGGTCCAATCTTATGGCGCAACTTCACAATATTATATTCGACACAATGAAATGATAAATATTGATTCTTCAATGAATCATTTATATTTTTTCATCAAATATATATTTATCTGAACATTTTAATTAAGGTCGTTTATCAAACCAACGATGATCCTCACACTTCCGATATTCGAAATCGTCTGCATAATGCATTAATCGTATTTTAATTGCAAAGCAAATATAGAAAGCTCTTTATTCATCAGTTATGACACCAATTTATTCGTTTTTATATCAATACAGTTAATTGGGGGCGGATGTAGATGTTTGATAGTTCATGGGGGTGGAGTTTGGTCACTCGGCAAATAGAGTACTAATTTCATACATTTTTATATCGGTATAATTGGTGGCAGCGGAAGAGCGTTCGTTTTTGAATTCGTAATATCCAAGTGTCACCAATTACCAATAATTTGACAAGATTCGAAAAACGTGGACGTATGAAAGGTAATTTTGTTATCTATAGTAGAATTTACTGATATATGATAACGAAATAATATATGTCCCAAAAGCATGTAAATCTATTATAGTTTATCGATAACGAGATATAGAATCTATGTTGCTATTATCCTGGACATACTTCCGTCATGTGATAACGAATTGAAACAAGAAGCAAATAAAATGGGATGATGTCGCCTTTTTGAATACCCAAACGTGCCGCGATTTATACTGATCTAAGTTAGTGGCAGAGTGTCAATACTTCCGAGAATATTTCGCCCCTCCTTTAAAGATAATATTTGATATACCAGAGAAAAACTCAAGATGTGGATTAGATTAGAATGATACATAGACCTATTAGGTCTATGGAATGATACTTGTAGTGCGAGCACACTGAGAGAAATTAGATATTGAAAATATCTACCAGCTCTGATTGTAATAACCATTATAAATAAATCTCCTATTCCTGATTATTTTATTATTACAACAGTATTCTCTCCATTCTATAGTTATTAAAATCGCTTTCTTGAACCATTTGTAACACCCTTGAATGGACATCCTACCATCATAACGCAGGTGTGTTATGACATGAGAATTTTATAAATTCTAGTCTAATTAGATTTTTTATTGACATCGCTCGTTTTATGAATTATGCTTATTGGTGAATTCGGATAATGTTTGTTCTAATAATCATAGCTGTTTGGGATTCTAGCACTGTACGTTAACGAATAACTACAGCAATTCACATGTATGACGGTTGATAGACAATCATTCGACTATTTTTTTTTATCGCTTGGAGCACACGAAAGGGAATCCCTAAAATGTTCAAAGAACATCGTGCGTTTCTAGGGAGGATAGGGACAGGAGGTAGGTATTGGATTTTTTTTTTGAACTTTTGGAGATTATTTGTTGTTGGGAATACTTCCACAGGCAATGAATTCCAGAGCCTAGCCGTTCTATGGATGAAGGAGTCTTGATAAAGTGCTGTTCGACATCTTTCGAGGTTGACAACGAAAGGATGTGCTGACTGGGCTTGTCTAGTTCGTCTGATTGGTATTGCTAGTGAAGGGATGATAGCAGAGATTTCCGAAGAACATTTCCCGTGGAAGTATCGATAGAAAAGTGAAAGGTCGCCGACCTTTCTACGGTGTTCCAATGATGTCAAAGAGTGAGTGAGTGTGGCGTCACCCACCATCAGGCGAATGGCTCTTCTCTGGATGGAATCTAAGAGACCATCATAATTCGGCTCATTTCGCTCTAGTTTTTCATTAGTTTTGGGACTGACAAAGCTACAGATCGCGTTCCTTTTCACTTCTGTTCTCGGTCATGGGTGCCCGTGTTCAATTATTGTTCAATGGTTTCGATCGTCCCAATCGATAGAGCCGTCGTGTCTTGTGGGTGAAGGCGTGTGATGTATCAAAATTTTGTTTTGGAGCTGGCTGTGAACCAAGCTGTGAAATACACCGTGCATTGTATTACTGCAATGAAAAAAATATTCCCCACACCCTATTTTCACGGCCTAGAATTGGTTTATTTCGAAGAACAAAATGATCGATGAGATTCTGAATTGAAATATCTGGGTTTCTGTGAGGAAAGTTTTATTGACAATTCTCATCATAACTCCGTAGGAAGAGTGAATGTACGTATTCAACTTCCCATTTCTTTATAAATTCGTCAGTGTGCATAAAGATGATATTTTTCCGAAAAAAATAAATGAGTAATGTCGAAAAAACTTCCAGAGAAACCCAGATGATGAAAAGTAAGTGTGGATAGGATATTTATTTTCATTGCAGTAATTCAAAGCAGGCACGGTTTCATATTGCATACCATCGAACAATGTTGATTAGAACACCTAATTACCACTGTTTGATGAATATTCTAGAGTAGAAAAATATTGGGGTAACTGTTGAGGATGAGCTATATTACAAAAGCATGTAAAAAGTCAGGTTTTATTCAGATATCAGATAACTATAGTGAAATGAGACGAATAACTGCATTACCTCAAGATAGTTGTGACAGCAATTGAAACAGGCTGTTTTATGACAATATTCTAATAACCACTGTAAATTGAATTCATTCATATGGGAATAATTCCTATTCGACACTATGTGTTGTCATAGAAACTAGAACAAGTGGTAGTTATTCAGTAGCGGTGTTTATACAAGTTTGCAAATTGAATATGCTGCGATAACTACAAGCCACCTGAAAATTCACTTTATCTACGGTAGCAAATGAACACATCTGTCCCCTATGTATAGCAGATATCGTAGTAACGGTTATTCGATTTCCAATTATGATAACTCAAGTTTTCTTTCAGTGCACCACATGAGTTTCACACTGGTCCATCGGATATTTTCTTTCGACGAGGTCGAAATATTTACGGAAATATTGACGCTCTGCCACTAACTTAAATCAGTTTGAATCGCGACACGCTCGTATATTCGCAAAAAGGAAATTTTTTCGTTTATTTCGCTTTTTGTTTCATTTCGTTATCACATGACAGACGTATGTCCGGAATGAAAGCAGCAAATGAAACGCTGTGCCGTGGATTTGGCTCAGGCTAAGTGGTAGCAAAGGTGGGTTTTTGAGATCTACCATTCAATTGATATCAGATGGTATAATTCTCATCTAGATATCAAATCGCGAAGTCGAGTGCAAATTTCCGCACAGGAAAGTGCAATTTTTTGATAATGTTGCTTATGATAGTGATTGGTACAACAGGTGTCGTTCGATGAACTCCAATGTTTTCTTTGGGACATATATCATTTCGTTATCAGATGACGGTAGAAATCTGCAGCCGGCTCTCCTACAATAAACCATTCTCAATGAGTCTGACAGCATTTCCGAACTGATTTTGAGACTATCTCGGCATAATTGTTAACTACAATAATGACAGTAATGATAACAGTGATATTGAGGAAAAATAATGACAGTTAACGATGGCGTTGTTATATTAAGTGTTGCAATGGTATTATTCGCATGAATACGTGTTGATTACAAAAAAACAAAATTTTTGGGACATTTCCGATCTTGTGACGAACGAACTTATGAATGAGCAGAGGTTTTTAGATATCATGATAGCTCATGAAATTCTGAAAATCACTGCAACTTTGTTTTCGTTCTTATAGATCAGAACGATCCAGAAGTGCCCCCTCACGCCCCCTTGAATTGAGGGGTCTGAAAATTCCGAAATTGTCTCGAGATAATGACCAGGGTGGTTGATTCACATGAGATTTTCTTGTTTTCAATAGGATTCAGCTATGCCAGCATCGAACTGAACAGGCGATTTTACCAAACTCTAAACGCTTTTTCAAAAAAAGGGGAATTGTCATCCTGTTGAAATTGTTTCTGATTTCAAAGCGATGTGAATCCTTTGCCTAGGATTTGTTCAATAGTATAACAGGGCAAAATTGTTTGAATATTTCCCACGGAATGTTCGAGTCCGCAGTGATGCGATAACATTAAAAAAATCGAAAAAAACAAATTTCATCATTCAGTAAGAAAATGGAATAAGTTCTATGAAATACGGGGGCACACAAAAACACTTTTTCCAAACACTTGGTGTGTCATGACAGGAATTTCGATGTGTTTTGAACACTGAATCTCAAAGAGAAAGAACACAGCTTTCAAGTACTGCTTTCTGAAGAAAAAATTTCAATAGTTGATAGGAATCGCCAAGATGGTTCTGAAAATACCATATTTGATGAGTCTTACAGTCTTTATAACTATACCCAATATATTTTCCCCAGATTTGGTATGGAGGTTGAACTTGAGACATTGAATTCATTGACCTATCGGGCGAAATGGAAATCCAGGTTCGGCTCCAGGTAAAATTTACATATATTCTGAATACAAAAAACACAATGATGTATTCAATAATCAACAAAGTTCATCAAATAAATCGTGAAGAGGAGAGAAAACTGAATTAGGTTTGATACTTTTTGTTTCCCCGTCAGCAATTCTATCGTTACACTCATGAACAGAAAGTTGCAAGTATGTTAATTTGCAGAGTTCCAAAATTAATAAACCAGTTTTAATAATGTTTCATTAATTCAATCATCTACTAGTTGAATATTCACTCAAAATAACTAACTCAGATAAGAAACTTATCGTATTTACTGCTACCAATTGTAATGGTAACATTTTGAACCAGAATGTTGAAATAATTATGTTAATTTGCAAGATATTTTCTGATGTTTGTCAGTCTCAAAACTATTCCAACTTATATGAATAGAAATTCCAAAACTTGTCAATTCGAAAAGTATTAATATTATTAAACTGCGTCTCTACGTTGTCTGTTCCCATTTCCATGTAAATAACTAGCGAAACTCATTATAAGTAATCACCGCCTATTGAGAAAAATATAGTCAGGGAAATTCAATATTCTGTCCTAATAACGAGCCTACAGATACCATTCGGATCTGTTCTGGTATCTAGTTCAATAATCCCTTGAAGAAACTTACTGAGATTAGGTACTTCTCGTATCTACTGCTACCAATTCTAATGGTGACGTTTATCGAATAATTATAATAAAAACTATACACAAGGTATACTGCGAATACAATTTTTTGACAATTGTTCTACATGCGGAAATATTTATACAGGTGAAACCAAGAGACCTCTTTCAGTAGGGACGAAGGAACATAAATACAATATAAAGAAAAGACACATCGGCAAATCGAAACTAGCTGAACATATCCTTACTGAAGATGGACAACATATGGCAGAGTGGAATAATATTAAAATCATTGGAAAGGAAGATAACAACCAGAAGAGAAAAATCAAGGAATCTGCTTGCATTCTTCTTAACAGAGACAATAGCATTGCTTCCTGTTCCAGTTGATATGGATAGAACATAGTATTCACTACTGAAATCTGAAAATGAAGATGGTAAATTCAAGATTAATTAATGAAAACATCCTGTAACTAATTTGATATTTATTCTATATACCTTCATTTCACTTCTCCATACCTTTCTCAATACAAATTGTCACTGACAAGCTAGTGAATTTTTCTTTTCGGCTCTCTGGATAGAAAAATTCTTCAAACGCAGTGAAACGCAGTTGGGACAAATCAGATGATTTGCCCCAACTACACGTATATTGAAATAGTATTCCTATTTTCATTTTATAGAGACGAGGAGAGGAAATCCCAAAAAAATCTGGAAAATTTAACTCTTTTCGACTTTTGAACGTCAATTTTTCCGTATAAGTGATATCATTGCTTCATATTCTTTTACAAATCCAGGAATCACAGTATCCACTATCACTCAGATTCAGACAGGAATCTCGAATCTCGGATGGGAGCGGAGAGGAAGAAGCGGGACGTCTCCTTGACAACCAGCTTCCAGGGAGTCCAATGCTCAGTTTTCAGTCTGGTAGAGTCACAGAACATCGATTGCACCCTTTTTTTGGTCGGAAACTGATTCAGATTCCAAGAGTACAGCGTCGGAGCCGATGTCTGATGTATGTGTACTCAACGAGTTAAAGCTATCTATATAGGGTGATTCATAGGAAAATTGAATTTCGAGAGAGGTCACCTGCATAATATATCAGTCCCCCTTGCAATAGTTCAATTATTACAGACATGTAACAAAATGTGTTATATAAATTTTACTCATTCATTTAGTTTTATAACCAACGAACCACCTAGTATGTTATTCAGATATCTCTTCCTAACGAATTATTCAGAAAAAATCCATCTCCTGATCAATACAAATTCTATAACTCACTTGTTTTGGAATCAGTACAAAAGTGTTGTGAAAGTTGAATTCCAATGAGAAAATGTCATTGTGTATTCGTGATTCCGTAGAACACTCAATTATATTTTTATAAACCCTTTCTTCTGCTGACATGTTCTTTTACATATATCTCGAATGACTTGTATTTACGTTTTTCATTACCAATCTCATTGTTGTATTTTTGTAATTATCATTTATTTATTATACTCAGGTGAAAAGATTCAATCAAATTCACATTCCTCACAGTTATGATAGCTAATAATGATATACACTTATACTATTCGATTTAATTGGTGATCTACCCAGATAAAGAGTGTTGTTACATGAGAATGTTTTCGATTCCTGATAATCCAGACTTGAATATGATTCTGATGACCAATGCGTCAGTCATTTGAGTATTATAGGAAGAGAATTATAATGTGGACCAGGTAGAGATATATGCTGGATGTTCAGATGAAATCCATGCGTTTCGACAATGAATTAATGGTGAGATTTCATAATATATACTTCTGTGTCCTCTCTAATGATTATACTTGATCCTCGCTACGCCCCTGAATATGCTTGAATAAGCTATACGACTAACGTTGTCAAGAAATTACTAGCAATAGAGAAGGATTGCTGAGAAATGTACCTTTCATATCAAAAATATATGTCAACAAACATATGGGCGCGCAAATTTCTCTCTGAAAACTGCCACGAGTAGACAGGATGAAGATTTTCAGAAGAAACACGTATATGTCGAGGCGTTGAAAAATCGGTTTGGTTAGTGGTGTAAAACACAGTGTAGTATGGTATTCTTTCGTTGTATTTCCCTACCAGTGGTGACAATGAAGGGTAACACATTTTACAGATAAATATTCATCTATGTATTATCACACTCGAACAAATAAATACAAAATAATGCAAATATCATCAATTAGTTCAGCTAGTATGATGAATAAACTGATAATTCTTATTTCAGTTCGTAAGAATTTGTTGGTCTGTTATATTGGTGGGATATCTTGCGTACTCATAGAGTGGATGAAAAGATTATGTTAGTATTATTATTCTCTTTGATAGTTCAATTTTCAAAGCGCTCTATCATACAAACATATTTCAATTCACCAAAAAATAACAACCTAATATAATTGTTGAAAATTCATAACTATCAGCATTTAAGCGGATTTCAATAGCCCGTAATTGTTGATTAGTTTTGCTACGACGAAAGGAGAACAAAACGTACTAGTCAAACCATCTGTATAGTTATAAATGATTTCCTTATCAAAAGTAACACTAAAACGAGTCTATATTATCTATTTGCTGAAGGATGTATAAGAACAATTCCATATGAAAAAAGGAGAGTTTGGAATTAAGGAATAATGAATAATCGATTCCCTTTCATCTAAGGAGTGGGTATTACCAAATAACGACAGTAGTTTTGCTACTTTTATTACAAACACAAGCCGATGTCAGCTGAGTAACTGTAATTCATTCGGACAACAGTTATAGGGATTTTGGTGGAAAAACTGGATAATTTACGACAGCAATAGAGTCATCGACATCTGCGCGAAATCTATAAAATTATTGTACCGAGAATCTCGGAAAGTTTTCCTGGTTTTCTATGGAAGTTTGGGAACGTATCGTTCGTCCGTGAACGAGTTATCAATTGTTAGGGTTTGCCATTGAATGTCACTTTTTTTCTTCAATTCGGCTGACTCTTTTACAGTATGTTGCTAAGGTATAGATGTGAGATGGAAGATGAAGAAAATGTTCACTAAAGTATATTGAATCTAGATTATGTTCGATGATAGGATCAATATTTCTTCACGACAAAATAATGGAAAATTCGCATGAAGAAGTCAGTATATGATAATTATTGATTCAAGATAATAGTGATATCTGTTACAAGGATGGATATTTTTTTCACAAGAGATTTCAATTTTGAGAAGAACAAAATGCTCTTTTAGAGAATATATTTATTCAGAATTACAAAATATATCCTCAATCTGAGTAATCCCCTTTTGAAAAATATATTTACTCGGAACAAGAAATCATTTTCAGTGAGTGGGATCAAACCATTTCGTTTGACTCGTAGTTCCGGATACAAAATGTTTCCAAGTCACTGCTACACTTGTGAATACCTATACACTCAAGCTATGCTGGTTATCTGTAGCATCAACCACATTACTTTCAGTTGAAGAACAGATTTCACAACCTGTCCCTCCGAGAGCTGACGAGCCTTAGCAGCCACAATATCAGACATACTGCAACATCATCATCAGCTCTTTGAGCTGGGGTAAATATTGATACTACTCGTAATACTGCAGGATGGACACATTCATCTACTGTATTCAATAGATATCATTAGCTGCCGGTTATCAATAACCCAGAAGATTTTGAGAATTCTTTTATTAGTAAATACATCATGTAACTCATTTGTATACAAACATCATCACTCATCCATATGTCAAACTAGGACAAAATTTTCGAAGAAAAATAATTTGCATTTTCATGTTGAAAACGAGAAAGCCAAGTACAAATTTGATTTTTTTCAATATATCTATATTTCTTCTCTTCAGACTTTTTTCAAACAAGTACTCATTGACAGCTTATGGATTTTTATCTTGGGCTTCCTGAATATAAATTGAACAGTGACATTTTGGGGCAAATCATCTGATTTGTCCCGCTACACATATTTTGAAATTATACTTATATTTTCATTTTGTAGGAACAAGAAGAGAAATCCCAAATGATCGAGTGAAATGAATGTAACACCTGCTCGATTTACCAATAATCAACCTACAGACATTATCTGGAATAACATCAGTTGGAATGACATAATGAATGACCACCTCCTCTCTATGCGAATAATCATCATTTCTATAAACCTCCAATATTCGGTAAAGTAGCGACACCTCGCGTAGTGACGCGTAAACATATTCCTTAGCAATTGGCACTCTAGCAAAACCACTGTAAAGCTGCCGTGGGTTGAATAAGTTCGATTTATAGCTGAGTGGGGGCGATATTAGTCCAAGACCTCGTGAACCCGTCATCCGTCATATTATAAGGGTCTGTCCAAGGCCTACTTCAAGTCACCAGGCCGGAGCATCGCTTTCGTGACGTCACACGACTAGCAGGGACAAAATCGAGGCGCTGGAAATTGCGTTTCCCAATTCATTGATGTACATACCAGGATACCACTAATTTACGATTAATAGTTCAAGAAATATAGCATATCAAAATGAATTGACTACATTCATAATAATTGTCGTTTTTTAAACAGCTGCTAGAATTTCAATATTTGATTCACAGGAATGATTTAACCATGCAAAGGTTTCTCATAGTATCCAAATTGACTGTAATTTTTTTCAAAATTCCCATCAAGAGCCAATAACAAACCGATATTTCAATTCAAGTAAAATGGCGATTCAGATGATTTTTACAGACTAGTTCAAAAAGTTTAGACGGCCCCCATGCTAAACCTATTACTTAGTTGTGGATATATGCTGTCACTGACTTTTTTGTTGTAGGTTTTATTGCCTACATTTCGATATGATACACTTTTATTGTATCTCAGAGGTTCTAATGTTAATCTGGACACACCTTGATGACGTTAGCCGAGTAGAATTTTATTACGCAAAACCTCTGACAGCAAATTATTTATTTTCAGCCATATTTCAGAAATAATCTCATATAAATGAAGAAAAATTGATTTGAAGACATTTTCAAAACATGAAAATTGAAAAGAACAAATAATTATTAGTTCTCATACACACAATACTGAACTAAAGACATATTCAACATAATGAAAGAGAAAAAATAGCCAGATATTACAAAATAACATGTACTCATAACAAAATAAAAAATGGGCTGAAGGGGAAATTAGGTAGGGAGTTGAAACTCGTTAATCTCAGGGGTGCTTTTGGGTTACAGGTGTCCTCATAAGAGAGTACTCGAGACTTTCCCAGATTTGTATAAACTTTATTCGGTTTACGTAGCAGACAATTTGTGTTTTAACACCCTGTAAATGAGAAACATTATAGCGGAAGTATATCACAAAATATTAACAGGCGGGTAAAGCGGCCACAAAAAAAAAAACAGACTCCACGAACATTTTCAAGACTAAAATACATTTTTAACAAAGATATAAAAAACATGTTCACCTACGTCGAAAAAAATGTTTCCCAACCACCCGCTCGGAGTGTCCGGATTCATTCTGACAAGCCATGTTAGCCATGTAAAACACGACCCCGTATAAAGGCGGTATTTCACAGCTAAATTGGACAAATATGGTAATAATGGCAATATTAGTTTTCCTTACCTATAAATGAGACCAGCCGACACTTTGAACACTTATTGAAGAGTTTAAATGCACAACATAGGCTCTCTAGAATAGCAGAGTGCAAGAATAAAAAATTATCAGTATTGCATATGTTACTTCTTTGGTGATTTAAAATAGAAGAAGCTAGTCTGATGCATTCACTCACTGCGATGAGGATTCCTGATAAAACAAAAGAACAAAAAAAGTGTTTCCTACCAAAATATAAGTTTTAATTATCTACCGAAACGGTACCGGGTGCGCCATCTTCCGACGGGTGAAGGGATCAAGGGATGACTGTAAGCACTCGAGAAAGCGTCCTTCTCCGAGGCGCGCGGAATATGCACGAAATCGTGTCACAGAGACCTGTTTTGCCACAGTAGGTATAATAGTAGACAAATTTTTACGCGCTCTTTATTTCTAATTTATTCCGGACTCATTGTAGGTGGCTCAATAATTTTCTCACTTTTTAATTGATGCAGTATCCTAGTTTGACATACTCATTTTAAACCGATTAAAAAAAGGCAAAAAATAGTATTCCGTAGTACAACGTCCTGATTTTCATTAAATTTAAATTTTTTCACAACATCATAAATCGGTACTGGTTCATCCTAATGAATTTATTTTTTTACCGAAAGTTGGGTAGGTAGTTCATCAGGGATCAACTACGATTGAGTGTGCTTCTGATTTTCAAAGTAAATTAGCTATAAACTAGTGTGACGTCAGCATCAAGGTAGAGGGGATAGACTACGGCCCGGTGAGATAGAGTAGGCCCTGGTCTGTCTCTACTCTGTAATTGCATGGCTAGATATTTGTATAGTGATAAATAATATTGTATCAGCAGAGAGAATCATGACCTTTGCCGTTACCATCGCCCATATCATTCAAAGTGTAATAATTATTACAAAGCTAAACTTGGTGCTGTTAACTTGAAATTTCATTCTGATAAATCTGATATTACCTACTTATTTTGATATTGTAGAATTGAATAGACATCAGGAATTGACAGAGGCGATTTTGAGAAGCCAGAAGTACCTGATACCTGCCGAGTCCCAAAGTGGAGGAAACCTATACTTACTTACTTACCTTATTTGAATGTAATGAACAAACATGGTATAGTATATAGTAGAATATGTAGGTACTTGGTTGTTATATGTATGTTGTACATACTAACTGGCCATCAACCTTACGAGAGGTACTTCAGCTGATAAGTGTTCTGAGTAGGCCCTTTACTAACTCCATACGTCACCTTATAAGACACTGTTAATTGAAACGCAACAGCGAATTGTGCGGAATCATCTCCGGCCAAGGCTTCGAAAATTATAATTTTAAACTCGTTTTATAGGTATATATGGAATATGTATGCTATTATTAGTATATATAGATACCAGTGGCGGCTCGTGACTTTCATGACAGAGGAGGCTGGATGATATGAGATTTATTGTGAAAAACAACTCTCTACTCACCCAAATCAATAGCTTTAATGATATTCTGTTTACCAGTTACGTTTGTTTTTCACAATCAATCCATCTTCATGAGACAAAGCACTGAATGGGTTCACCAAAAAGTATTCCACTAAATCGCAATCGTTTAAAACACTCATTTTTCAGAAATTTATAGAGCCCCTAACCATTAACCCAACATAAACATAAACAATGCCCACAATTCGCGACGCGACACGACAAACACGTGCTATTCGGGCGTATTCGGGCATTTGCATTGCGCGAGTGGGTTGAGATTGTGAAGGAGTCTAGCCTTCTATAGATGTTGCCAAGTTAAATATTTTACGCATGATTTGCAGACTTCGACGTGTGATGCGTGGGCAAGCACTGTTGCCAATTCAAAAATATATACCTAAAAACAGGAAATAAAATCAAAATCCATGTATTTTGGTGTCCTTTCAATGAGAAAGTATAGATAATATCAGTACAAGGAAAATCTCTGAGGAGGCTCAGCCTCCGTTGCCTCCTCTGAGGAGCCGCCACTGATAGATACATATATTTTTGGATGTATGACAAATTGATAATCATCATACAGGACGTGGAAATAAATTCTAAATTGAGAACATATTTCTTCGAGACGAACGAAATGCTCTTTTCATGGATATTTATTCAGAATTACAAAATATATTCTCATTTCGAGTAAATCTTTTCGGAACAATATATTTTCTTGGAACGAGAAATCATGTTTATGTGTACAATACTGAGGTTTTCATCAGGGTGGTAAGAAGGATCATACCATCATGGTTGATTCGCAGTGCCGGATCCAAAATGTTTTCAAGCCATGAACTGCTATAAACTTGTGAATATACAATAATGCTATGCTGGTTATCTGTAGCATCGACCACATGACTTTTAGTTGGAGAACAGATTTCACAACCTGTCCGTCCGAGAGCTGACGAGCCTTAGTAGCTACAATAGCTGACATAGGTACTGCAACATCATCATCGCCTTCTAGAGCTGGGGTAAATATCAATACAACTCGTAATACTGCAGGATGGACACATTCATTCATTGTATTCAATAGATTTTATAAGCTACTGGTTATCAATAACCCAGAAGATTTTGTGAATTCCATCATTAGTAAATAATTGATTTTGAACATAATATACAATTGAACAGGAAGCAATGCTATATTAGCTGGTACAGATAGACCAAGATGGTATTCACTACTGATGAAAACTGAAAATGAAAATAGTAGATTCAAGATCAATTAATGAAAACATCCTGTAACTCATTTGTATACCAACATCATCACTCATCCATATGTCAACATCAGTATGAGAACTGGAACAGAAGTTTTGAAGAAAAATCTTTTGCATCTTTATGTTAAAAACGGTAGCAGATTCGTTCCCAAAACGTCCAAAGCTAAATAAAAAATTCGATAGTTTTTCAATAAATTTATATTTCTATTGGATTTTTCGTTTCGGCTTCGTGATAGGAGAATTTGTTGAACGCATTAGTGACATTTTGGGGCAAATCATCTTATCTATATATATATATTTATATAAGCAGAATGGTAGTCTTTTGCTGACTAGTTGGTTAAAAACTCTTGAATTATTTGGGACCGCAGCAAAACGAAGGTGTACCTTTATAACATTATATTTCTGATATTTCGACAATGAATATTGTAATCATCAGGGAGCTACAAATTTGAAAAAACTACTTTTAAAATTGTTCTGTAAAATTATTAGTTGAATACTTAGAATGTCAGTGAGAATGGTCGTTAAAATATGATAACTGTGGTTGATTCACAATACACAATAGTAATTTGTAATACATTGGATCAGTGGAACAAATGAGATCAATTTAAAATTTTAAAATTGCAAACAGTGAAATGAAATTTATTTTTTTAAATTAAAATTTTATAAATTATATTCGGCTGCCGAAACACATGGCCATGCTCGAATCTGTTGAGAAATTTGCGGGAAACTTTTATTAAGGTTAACATTGACATATATTGTCAATTGACAATGAGTCAGTCATTTGTCAATTGTTAGTGTTTATGGGACATGTAGGTAGATACCTCGAGATTTGTGATACATTTTGGTACAGTTACCTACAGTTACTTCTAAAAATGAGATATTGTTTAATATTGCAATTAGTTATTATTGATTGTTATAGATTTTGAATAGGAAACCATATTGTTGGATGTACTTGAGGAGTTGAAATGTCATTGAGAGCTCTGGGGTTCTTATCTAACAAAAGTAAGTAACACTAAATTTCACTTGAATGATTCAGATCTGTTCTTTTGTTTAAGCTATTCATAGATTGGGCTATGAATGTCATTTCCAAGAATATTCGTTTCACATTATTTTTCTTTTTTGCTAATGCCATCGAGATTTTATTTGAATTTTTGTGTTTTTTTTCATTATTTGAGTATTTTCTCAATGAAACAATCACTTTTCCACAAATGAAATTACTGAAAAATTCGGGGAAAGATTATTCGTCTAATAGTCCTGCGAGTCGTATTTGCGAATACACGTTTATTGTTCATGTCTCAATGATATATTATTTATACCAAATTCGACTGCTTGTTATGTGTGGTTTCCAGTTAAAATCTGAACAACTATCCATCGTTCTTTGTTGGATTGAATGAATTATTGTGACATTGAATTTTAATAACTATATAGCAGGCATAAAGAAGCGTTCTTCCCTTTTCAATATCATTCGTCTCTTTTCAATCACATGTAATGAAAAGAGACAAGTGTTGCGGGGCAATGTTAGGATTTTTAGACATTGAGGTCCAATGTTGGGCAATGTACTTACCACTCGCAGTCTCGCCTTGAAGGCTATGTGTACAGGGTATCCCAATTTGGGCACTTTTGCGGGGTATCTCCCTTATCAGTAAAGATAGAGCATTGCGGTTTTCGCGACAGTGTGCTACTTTTTTATGAAATTAATAATGGCGCAAGCAGAATTGTGATAGCTCTTCCGGTTGTCGAGATACAGGGTGGAATTGAAAAATATCACTTTTCAGGCACCCTCCGTGTCTCAGTTATCTTTGAACTTATCGAAGGAGTTAAAACTTGTTTTTATAGAGTTTTTCTCGTAGAATCCAGTGGCGTAGTTATTTTTTTGCTAGCACCTTTTGTTTTTTAGTTATGGAGCAAACATATGTTTTTTTAAATGGAACACCCTGTATATTATTTCATATATACATTGAGCATGAAGTGGGCTTTCCGAAAATATATAATTGTATACAATTATTTTCCATTTAAAAAAACATATGTTTGCTCCATAACTAAAAAACAAAAGGTGCTAGCAAAAAATAACTACGCCACTGGATTCTACGAGAAAAACTCTATAAAAACAAGTTTTAACTTCTTCGATAAGTTCAAAGATAACTGAGACACGGAGGGTGCCTGAAAAGTGATATTTTTCAATTCCACCCTGTATCTCGACAACCGGAAGAGCTATCACAATTCTGCTTGCGCCATTATTAATTTCATAAAAAAGTAGCACACTGTCGCGAAAACCGCAATGCTCTATCTTTACTGATAAGGAAGATACCCCGCAAAAGTGCCCAAATTGGGATACCCTGTACATACAGTGAGGACCCAAAGTCCGTCACCCCCTCTCCGTAACTCCTTCATTTTACATTATAAATAATGTCAAGAGCTTTCAAAAGGTCACGATAGAAAATCGGAATGCATCGTGTTCCATTTGTAATGGTTTCCTAGTAAATAGACAAAATGATAATCAAGTGTTCATAGTTCCCGAATTATCTGTAAAAATAAAACTTAAGCCATAGAATGGATCGAATGAAACCCTTCTACTTATGCATTTGATATTTTTTCTTCAGGTATAGCATACGATTTTTTTCTGGTTGCAATGCCTCTAGGTTTTCCATATTTCCAATATTTACTTCATACATATTATAGAACTTCATTCGAAGACGCTTTGGTAAAAGAAGTAGAAATTGTTTTCCAATTTTTTTCATGTTGATAATATATCTGAGAATATTTCTTTTTGGTACTTTCATACCCGCAATTAAGGAGTTCAAACTTGAACGATGGGAATTTGATATTTTCAGATACCTCTAATCACAGATTCTTGATTGCCTAGGATATGCCGACGACCTGGCGGTTATCGCTAGAGGTAGATTCGCAAGTACGGTCTCGGAGCTCACACAAACCGCTCTTAACATAATTGACAATTGGTGTAAAGAGGAGGAACTCACCGTGAACCCTCATAAAACCACTATAGTGAATTTCACGAAAAAGAGAGTACTGGAAGGATTAAAGTCACCAGTACTCAACGGGGTAGAAATTCCGTTCGCCCTAGAGGCAAAATACTGATTTATCTTTGACCATGAGTTAACATGGAATCAACACCTACAAAAAATGGTTCAAAAAAGTACAGTAGCCTTCAATCTGTGCAGATGAATGTGCGGAAAATTTTGGGGACTGCAACCAAAAATGACCACATGACTCTATGCCAGCGTCATCAGGCCTATGATAGCATATGGGTCAGTAGTTTGGTGGCCAAAGACACAACAGGCTGGAGTAATTCGAAGGCTCAGTGCGCTATTCAGAGGCAAGCGTGCCTGAGTGCCACTGGTGCAATGAAAACCACTCCAACAGCCGCTTTGGAGGTCCTCTTGAACCTACCACCACTACAAATATATATTCAAGGCGAAGCCAGAGCAGTCGTGAGTAGATTGTCAAGGGGTCAAGCACCCATAAGCAACGCGCACGGTAAAGACTATTTGGAAAGCGACCCCATCATGGGGATGCCAACGGATGGCATAATTCCAAAATATAGCTTTGAGAAAACTTTTAAAATAAGTATAACGGACAGAGAGGCATGAAAGGAAGGACCTCCTATCATTGCAGACATTGTTGTCTATACGGACGGCTCCAAAACTGGGGAAGGATCAGGAGCTGGTATTTATGGGGCCAAGCCAAAGACAAAAATCTCACTGAGCTCAGGCAAATACGCGACGGTGTTTCAGGCAGAAATTATTGCAATACATCATTGCGTGAAAGAATTGATAAGGCAAGAGTTCAAAGGCAAAACCATTGCAATCTATTCGGATAGCCAGGCGGCAATCATGCAGTCAACTCTATGCAAGTTAACTCAAAACTAGTATGGGACTGCTTAGAAACCCTAAATGCACTGGGCAGTCAGAACAGATTGACTCTAGCATGGGTACCAGCACATACAGGGTACGAGGGCAATGAAGAGGCAGACTCACTTGCCCGAGCAGGAGCAAACAAAGCTCTTAATGGCCCAGAATCCTCCTGTGGTATTGCAAAACCTATACAAAAGACTAGTATCAAATCTTGGATGCAAACCAAATCTCAAGAATGGTGGAACAACTCGCCAGGAATGAGACAGGCAAAAGAGTTTATTAAAAAACAATCGCCAACATTCACAGAATATCTACTAAGCCAGAAACGAAGTTCAACTAGAATACTAGTGGGACTTCTCACAGGGCATTGTAGGCTCAACAAACACATGAGAACGATAGGTCTGACTGAAGAACTGCTGTGCAGGTTCTGTCAAGAAGAGGAAGAAACAGCAGTACACATACTTTGCCACTGTGAGGGCTCGTCAAGACTAAGGTTCCTTACGCTGGGTGAGGAAAAACCAGGAGCCCAGAGATATCCAGGAGATCTGAAAGCTAGCCTATGGAGTCTCATAGAGAAGGCGGGGCTAGCCGAAGAACTCTAATCGATTTTGAGGGCAGACACAATAGATCTGAAAAGGTCGCAGTGTGGAGGCAGATAGCCCGAAGGCCCCATTCCAAATCTAGTCTTATCTAATCTAGGTTTCTGATAGATAATCCGATTTGTCCACACACATAACTATACATGGTCACCTTCAATACCTATTTCTAATTGTACCGTAGTTTGAGGAAATTGGTTTATACAGGGTCCCACTGGTCTCATAAATACAGTATCAATATTTCCTTGACGGTAAAAGATAGAAAGTTGATCAAATTGGACAGAATTTCCATAATTTGCACATCTTCAATGAGATAACGCTATTATTCCAGATTTTTTGGGATTTCTCTCCTCGTTTCTATAAAATAAAAATATGAATATAATTTCAATACATACCACCTCCTCGATTAACCTACAGACAGTATGATAACGCTAGTTGACCTTCAAAGCGTCGTACTCAAGAAGAACATTCAGAAACTAACTGTTCCAAAAAACATGCTGGAGGTTATGTTTCGTTTCACCGTAGTTGGTATTCTGGTCTGGTATGTTTCTGTAGCTCCAGAGGAAATTCTAAAGAGAAGTCAGTGCCATATGTTATATATAGTGCATTCGTTGAATTGAATGCTTTATAAATTCATTTTTATCCATACTATCAATTTCTGAAAAATCTCCTGGAACAGATAGATTGGTATTTTCCATTTTAAAATTAAATACATAGGGTCGTGATCCACGTTTGAGATATAACGTTCACGACAATTTTCTAAATGGTACGTGCCCCATATTATTCAATTTTGTAAATCTCCATGGAAAGCTGAATTCGAGAATATATTCACATTCAGAACGCACAGAGTTGTCAAAGTTCATGTTCATTCAGGTATTCTTCCGAATTCAATAAATAAATATGTGTGTATTCAGATCTATATGATGTAAATACAAAATAATTCGAGAAATTATGTCATCGTTTTTTTTTTTATTGACATTCACATTTCTCGATAGCACTGAATTCAATAACGGGCGCACTGATGTACATACAAACTCTGAGTGTGATGATATAGTTTCGAATTTAGCCTGCTATGAGAATTATACAAAAATTCAATAATATACAGGTTGTTACAAATTCGTGGCTATAAGCATGGGGATATCGGTAACCGAATTAGGGCAAAGTTCCACAATTTCATGCTTAACAAAATGATGTGCATTGAAATTGGAAAAATTCTAATTATTTCCGGAGATATCCGAAAAAAAAAGAAAAATATGCGAAATCGGTTTTAATCATGACTCCGTTTATTTGAAGATATACATATATTCACTACAGAATGGAATTGTCGAATTGGAAAATCGACGTTCCTTCTTCGAGCCGGCCATCATCAACTTCAATTTTGCAAATTCAGACCTGTTTTTTTATTTCATTTTTCGATCGTTCTCGATCTCCTTGAAATTATGGTGTATCTAAACATCAGTTGAGATGTCCTTGTCCAACACATTATTCAGTGCGAAATATCCCCTACATATTATTATGATTGAATTGCTCTTCTTCTGAATGCATTATTATAGTTGTTCGAAAACAAAAATGATAATTGAGCAATTGTTTATCTTTCAATGAAATAATATTCATCAATCATGAAAACACAATTTAATCAATATACAGAAAAAATACATTAATTTTTCTTTCATAGTAATAAATAAGTGCTCAAAAATATTTCCGTTTCCATTCGAGCATTCATTTGCTTCCTTGTAAACTCTTCCAACAAACCTTTCAACATGATCGCCTTTGTGAAGATCAAAAAGCGGTTACATAATTGGCTGCCGCAGGTCTTCTATGTATAGGCACCGAACATCAAAGTTGATGTTCGGTGGTATAGGCCATATGGAACCGTTTTTGTGAATGGTGTTCTTTATGGCGCCCCCAAAAAAATTAGTGGCGGTTTTAGAAATAGCAAATAAATACCTAATTGGAAGGAAACGGAAAAATTTTTAAGCATGGACCATTAAAGAGATTGTTAATGTTCGGAATCTTTTTCATATTGCAAATAATATTTGTTATATGAAATTGTGTTTTCATCATTGATGATAGTTATTTATTCACCAAGGTAGTAAAGAATATCATTATTACCCAGGGACCAAGATTAAATCCAGAGGCTTCAGCCGAAGGGTATGATGTCCCATGGTAATAATATTCTTTACTATCAAGGTGTACATTATAGTAATTTTCTCAACAAGTGCGGAGAGTGCGGGAAAGACACTTTCCCGAGCACTTTCCGCATGAGTTAGGAACAATATTTTCTCTAGAAGCGTAGGAAATTGTTTGATTTGTTCAATTGATTATTCATTCATATAGGAACAACTAACAAGAGAAATATATTCTCTATCTACTGATTATTAGTAATAGCTATTGTGAACTTACAGTTTGACGCATTATGTATATATGACAGCATATATGACAGCATATATGACAGCATATGACAAGTCGTTATTGATAAATACCTACTTTTGGTTCGAATGCCATCAGATTAGTAAATTTGGGTCAATTATAACAGACTTTGCACCTTCTAAAGGAGAAGATGATAGTAGGTTCTATAGCAAGTGGTGGAAATCAAATTATTTCATTAAATAATAAACAATTTTTCAATCTTCATTTTTGATTTCACACTGATAATATGATTTAGTACAACATCATATAAAGGAGATCGAGAACTATCGAAGAATCAAATGAACAATCCAGGTCCGTATTTAAAAAAATGAAGTTGATGATGGCCGCTCGATGAAGAAACCTTGTAGAAGACAAAAAGTGGCAATGATGAAGTGACATCATTTTGAAATATCTCTCCAAACGAATTGAGCAATGAATAAAAACGATTTTGCATATTTTCGTCTTTTTTTTCGGATATCTCTGGATAGGATGGAGCAGGAAATGGTGCAACTCCTCCCTAATTTAACCTACCCTGCATCTTTTGAAGCTACAGCTTAGCCACGAATTTGTAACACCCTGTATTGGGTGTTATATAATTTCATTTTGTCGCGGACGTCATTTCTCAAATGTGGATCACCCTGTATATTCAATTTTTCCTCACGAATGTGGCACATTGAAAATGAAAATCGTGATGTTTCAGAAGATTCCTCAGAAATTGCTATAGTACCTATATGGATAAAAATGTATATTTGTACTTTACGCCTATAGAGCAATGGATTAAACCATTAAACGGATGTACCTACTGTATACAAACACCATGTGTAAAAGATTTTTGAATCCAGCTGCCCATTGAGATTCATAATATTTAATAGTTCATAGGGTTTTCCATTTCAAAAAGCTCTCGTGCTCGTCAAAACTCATACATAGATCACTTCGTATTTATTTAATGTTCCCTTATAAAAGTAGTAAATTGAAGATAAAAATTTACCTGATTCAAGAATTTCCTCAGAAACGAATAATTTGGCTCATCATAAACACTATTGGTAATATTATGTCATCGGATAAAATGCTGGCGTCTAATCCCAATATTACGATTGAAAAACTAAAATAAAAAAAAGTACGCTGCGGACAGGATTCGAACCTGTGCGGGCAGAGCCCAATGGATTTCAAGTCCATCTCCTTAACCACTCGGACACCGCAGCTGTTGTAACATGATGATGATAAACACGTTTGAAACTTTCATTCACATGAATTCAATCATCAGTTTCTACGATTTTTGGAATTTTCTTTCCTTGTCTCGATATTAGTATTATTTCAATACTCATACTCTATAGGTACCTGAGGTGAGAGAAATGGATTCAATTTTGTGGACGTGATTTTTATTTGAACTTCAGAGTACACAGCAGGACACAGACGGACGTATCAATTTATTATTTGAAAACATTTACATTTTTTTTTACAATTTTTGCATGGTTGCATGATTCATAAAAGACAGTAATACCAACTATTCAATAACATAGCTACACTAAAAATGATGCCAACTTCACAATAAATAACATAAAAACTGACATTGTTGCCAGATTTACCAATGTTCTCTTACAATTTCAATTCATTTGATACCAAAACTTGGCGAATATGTTCTGCATACTTACTTATATCCTGTGTTCTGCTCATTTCGATGCCGAGAATTTTGAACGGAATCTACAAGCAGAATTGCTAAATTACACATCAGAGGATAAAAAAAACTCAAGGTAGGAGTTCCATCAATAATACCAAATACAACAAAAGAATCACCATAAGTATGGGAGTTTGCGATTATTAATATGACTATTCTCAGGACAAACAGGTGATGGATATAGAAAAATGATCAGAAGATACAGTTTTAGAGATCAGTTGTGAATGTTCAGAGATTCTTGCTGAACGGGTAAAATGGAAAAATGGACATCAGAAACTTGTTTTTTTTATAGTCCTCATTCGCAGATTCGTGATCAGGTTTTATCAATTCAGAATTTCTTTCCACGTCCTGTATGATGAATATCAACTTATCTATCATACATAAAAAAAAGAAAAATATAAATATATATACACTCAGTTCCAAAAAAAGTGACGCACTTGATATTAGACCTATCTTCTTAAAAAACAAAAAATAGTAGGCCGATTTTTATTTTTTTTATATGTTGGTAGGTAATGCATTTGTCTTTGAAAAAAAAATAAAGAGGTGGAAAATTTTTCGAAGCCTCCTTGATGGTGGTGGAATAACTCGAACCATGATTTATTCCTAATTTTTGACTCACCCTGTGTGTTAATTGAGTAATGGCCTAGAGAGTGCTTACACCCTATACGAAAGAGGCATTTTTTGCGAGCATTTTGTGTTTTCAGCCATTGATTTATCTCTAAAATTTTCCGAATTACAGCTTTTTTTGCTGAATTTATCGAGAAACAATTTTCTAATGAAATAAACTGATAAGTACCAATAATTTTAGAAAACATTTTTATTGAACACAAAATTATTAATTGGGATGAACGCTTAATACCGTGTATTGGCCCCTCTAGCAGCTTTGAGAACTTCTAATCTACGAGGCATACTGGAAATTAAGTTGCTTATCGTTTCCATTGATATAAGATCCCATTATTCCACTAATGCATCTGCCATTTCTGCGAGACTTTCCGGAGACCTCTCGCGAGAACGTACCCTTCCCCTAATCCATCCCACAAATGTTCTATAGGATTCATATCGGGGCTTCTCGCAGGCCATTGTAATGTGGTAATACCAGTAGCTTCTAAGAAGTTTCGCACTATTTCTGTGATGTGTGGTCGGGCATTATCCTGCATCAATATAAAATTATTGCCCACTAACTCTGCATAAGGTAAGACATACTGCTCTAAAATGTCAATGTAAATTTGGGCATTCATCGAATGCCTCACCGGAAAAACATGAAGGGGTGTATTTCCATTCATTGAAATTCCTCCCCACACCATAACGGATCCACAATTAAAACTTTCGCATTCTGTTATTAAATTTTGATTAAACCGTCCACCAGTTCTTCTCCACAGTCTTTTTCTTCCATCCACCATGTTAAGGCAAAACCTTGACTCATCCGTAAACAAGACATTCGACCATTCAGGAATATTCCACTGTCCATAATTTTCAACAAAATTTCTTCTAGCAGCACGATGTTCGAACAATAATTTGCGACCTTTTGCAGGTCTCCTAGCTTTTAAATTAACTTCTTTTAGACGTCTACATGCCGTCTGCTTACGTTTACTGCAACATCACGAATTTGGAGAAGGTCTTGCTGAACATTTGCCGCAGTATTTGATCGATTCCGTGAAATCCGCAGTCTCAAGAAGCGATCATCTATTGGAGAAGTTTTTTGGGGGCGACCAGAACCGACCCTACGAGCGGTGCTTCCTGTTTCTTCGTAGGTACTTGCGGATTGCTCTACGAGCAGTTGCTTCATGAACTCCCACTGCACGAGCGGCGTAACGTTTACTACGCCCATCGTTTACTAACGCAACTAATCTTGCTACTTCTTCAGAATTTATTTGAGGCATTTTATGTAATTTTAGTCAATAAAACAAGACACTTAATTAATGACACAACGACAAATGGTCAAATATGGAGGCATACAACAAATAAGTTGCTATGGCAACGGCATTTGTTTTTTTGAAGACAATGTGATCCTACCAGAGCACAACCCAATCAATTTTGAGTACTCTGATCCTTCAATGAATTTAATTTGTGGGATAAGCGTAAGGTATCAGCAAAAAAGCTGTAATTCGTAAAATTTTAGAGATAGAACAATGAATATAAAAATAAAATGCTCGCAAAAGAAGCCTCTTCCGTATAGGGTGTAAGCACTTTGTATACCACTCAACACAGGGTGAGTCAAAAATTGAGAATAAATCATGGTTAGAGTTATTCCATCACCATCAAGGAGGCTTTGAAAAAATGTTCACCTCTTTATTTTTTTTCACAGACAAATGCATTACCTACCAACAAATAAAAAGAAATGAAAATCAGCCTACTATTTCTTTTAAGATAGGTCAAATATCAAGTGCGTCTCTTTTTTTGGAACTGAGTGTATATTCTTCTTCTCCTTCTTCTTCTCTGCACAGGTGGGCGGGTGCGTAGACCCCTTACTCAGGCCTCTTCAGTCGGGCCCATTGTGCGCCCACTTGTCCTGTGAATCAGCTGGGCATGCCGATTTCTTTGACGAAATTCAGCAGCTTCCTCAGCTGAGTCACTTTCACATCCTTTGGGTGCAGTACAAGGCTCCCAAAGGCAGCTCTCCTGTGATGCACCAGCGCGGGGCATTCAGTGAGTATGTGTGATGATGTTTCATCATCCTCCAAGCACCATCTGCAGATGGGATCATCTTTGATCCCTATGAGTTCTAGGTGCCTGTTGAGGTGGTTGTGCCCAGTTAAGAGCCCAACTACCATCTTGAGATCCCTTCTATTAAGTGACAGGATCTCTCTCGTGAGCCTTTTTGAAGGTTCCTTCATATGGAGCTTTGTCATTGTCTCATTCCTGGTGTGTCCCGCCATGTTTCAAGGAACTGCCTCTGTAGCATTTCCTTCATGAAGGACATAGCCGTACTATTGGGTATTCCCAATATCGGTTCTGGTCCAATGGGTGTCGTTCCTGAATCGATCTTGGCTAGTCGGTCTGCCTCCCCGTTCCCCGGGATACCAGAGTGTCCTGGAACCCACATGAAGCTGACTTTCCTAGTTTTTGCCATATTTTCTAAGGCACTTCTACACTCGGACACCAATTTAGTTGTGATCCTATTGGATCTCAATTCTCAATGCTATAATAGCAGCTTTGCTGTCCGAGCATATGGTGACTGGTCCACGTCCGCTTCTGGCGAAATTTTCTTGGACACACGTCAGAATTGCAAACACTACGACCTGGAACACTGAAGCGTATTTGCCAAGAGGTACTGAGATTCCTTTCCCTGTTCCTCCTTCATATATCCCTCCACCAGACTCGCCACCAAACCTTGAGCCATTCGTGAACCAGGTTGATTCGTTGGCAGGAAGCAAACCTGGTGTATTGCCAGTCCATTCATCTCTTGTAGGAAAAATGACATGCGGAGCTTTATTGAAATTCAGAACTGGCAGAGTGCTGTCCCTTACCATCAGCAGACTGGGATAGCTTTCTTCGGACTTGTTCCATATTAGGGAGTGTCCATAGTCTGCCTTTTCGATCCATTGGTTTGCACCTTTGAGTCTGTTGGCAGTGCGCATGGCTTCATGCTCTACACTCAGATGTAGAGGGGGCAGACCTAGTAGGACCTCAAGGGCCCTAGTAGGCGCTGTTCTCATAGCACCTGTCATTCCTAAGCAAGCCAGTCGCTGAACTCTATCCAGTTCATGTCTGGTCTGCTCTCTTTAGTACTGGTCCACCATACGAGGGACCCGTACGTTAGTGTTGGGCGAATAATTGCTGTACTCGAGATATTGAAATTTGGTGATATTTTTTAACGAAATGTTGAATCGCCATATTAGCAGAAATTAGGCGAATTAAAATATGATATTATAGGGTCATAGTCATTTGAACATGACAAATCGAATGCGCTGAAAATATATATAGCATTACAATTGAAAAAATGAATTTGAGGGATCCATAGGAAAAAATGTGAATCTGGCAACGTTGCAAATATTATTTCCAGATCCGGCACTACCTCCGTATACCTAATTTTATATTTTTATGTCAAGTATTTGCTGAAATATTCGACCGTTCCGGTTCTTTTGAGAAACCCTGTATATGAGCAGGGGTCGCTTGGACGCCAGCAAGACTTATGTCACGCTGCAGTCCATATCGTTGTCGTGAATTTCAGTCTTCGAAATTTTCACAGTTTATGTTTTCCGTGTTGGGAATCGTACTAATCGCTTAGGGGTTCCCCAAAAACGTTCGGTTGACTCGTGAATCAGTCCTTGTTTTTTATAGATTTCATGTTCAGCTCTAGTGGTAGTGATGTTTCTGGTGAGCTCACTACCCTGAACATGGAATCTATAAAACTTGTTAGAGATTTTCATGATGTGTTCTCTGATATAGGGGATATTCTGACACATCTCATGGAGATCCGCCACCCGAGTGTATCGATTTACCATTTTTATAATGATACGGAGAACTTTGTTCTGCAGCACCTGTAACCTCTACCTATTTGGGTAGGTGAAGCGCTGCAGAACACCGGATAGGCGTATGTCATTTATAAAGATCTGTTTATAGATCGAGAGCTTTTGTTATCCAATGTCAGCACGGAATTTCGGGCCAACAGAGGATACAAGCTCCTGATCGCACCCTGAGTTTTCTGAATTAAATAATTGAAATTATTTCTGAATGACAGACGTCTGTCCAGTTTTACTCCCAGGTATTTCACAATGGGTGAGTCCGTAACCTCCGTGCCTTTTACAGTCAAAGGCCGGCGCAACACATTATTAGTATATTTCCTACTGAAGTTGATAACTTCAGTTTTCATGTTGTCTACGCCGATCTCTGACTCTTCAAAGTACGGTATGAGGGGGGTCCAGATGAATCTGGATCTGAGTTCTGGCGATGTCCGAGTCGAACGAGTGCGCATACAACGCTGTATCATCAGCATATAATGCAGCACTCGTCCTCTCAAACACAGGAAAGTCATACGTGTAAATAGAGTACAACAGAGGAGACAGACACGACCCCTGTGGAACACATGCCTCGAGTGGAAAATCTCAAGAGATAGTGTAATTCACCTTTACTTTGATTTTTTGATTGTTGAGATACGAGTCTACAATTCTAATGATAAAAATAGGTACTCCAGCCATAGACACTTTGGACATCAAACCCTCGTGCCAGACAGTGTCGATTGTCGAAAGCCTTTTCGACATCCATCATGACCATCACAGTGTTTTTGTCCTAATTGAAGGCTTCTTTCACACCGTGAACAATTCGAGCCACTTGGGACGTGGTGCTATGTCCCTTGCATAACCCGAACTGTTCAGCAGGGATCAGTTCCAAACGCTCCACATGAGCGTCAATCAGTCTGAGTAAAACCTTATCCACCACCTTTGCCACAACACTGAGCAAGAAAATGGGGTGGTGTAGCTTCCCGGGAGTTTGAGATTTTTTCCTGATTTGGAAATGGGTACAACAAGCCCCCGGTCTTCAGGCAATCTGGATAGTGCTGGCACTTGAAAATGGCATTAATAATATAGTGAAGCTGGACTCTGGCTTTGCGAGACAGGTTCTTGAGGAGAACGATATCTATCCTGTCGTGTCCTGGTGCCTTATTGATATCTAAATAATTGATGATGTTGGAGATTTCTGTCGGGTTACAAAGTAACTCACTCTGGACACGGCGGGACAGAGGCACCGCAGGCAGGGCCCTAATTCGGGTCGCTACGTCCATCATATCCTCCTGAATTGCTCCTATAGGGATCTTATTTATTTTATCAATAGATTGAAAATACTTCCCAAGCACCTCCACCTTTTCGGGATCTGACACCGCTTCCCTGCGATCACACTCCGGAAGGCATGGTGGTGGACTCAGTTACTGAGCTAGAGCCTGCTCGGAGGAAGGCCCGCATCAAAGCTGCTGTAACGAAAAATTGAAATTGTCGTTACATTTCTACACGGAAAAAAAACTTTAATAACAGCTAGTGAAATTTGCATACTACCAAGTAAAAATTTGCATACTATATGGGACAAGTACTCGCCTCATCAGCCACAAGAAAAATGATATTTCTGAATCTGATCACTTGTTGTTATTAATGTGATTTCAGGAACACATGTAACCTACTGATATTAAACGCTTTATTAGGGACAGAATATTTGTTTTATTGGCCTAAGTGTACATTTTACTTGCAGTTATACAACGAAATCATTGGATAGGTGGTCAGTTCGATAAGTATAGGTGACTTGTTTCACTTGGCCTCATAGAATACCTCACTTGTGGGTAGTGTACTTTTCACTTGGAGTTATGCAACGACATTATTGGCTAGGTGCTTATTTTAATAACTACAATTATCTTGATTCACTTGGCCTCATCTATTATGACTCACTTGTGGGTAGTTCATCATGTCTCACCTTGGATAGCTTTCATCTCATCTTTTTTATCGGGATACACCAGACTCAGTCTAACTTTCTTCCTGTCTTCACTCCTAATTCACTTGGCATCATTCAAACAAGGATCATTTGATTCATTTGTAATGTATCATGCCTTATTTTCTTACAATACATTTTTATTTCACAAATGAATAGTTCTATTCAAGAACTCATCACTATGAATAACGTCATTTCTACACAATGATAAACTTTTAAGTAAATAACAGATCGATAAAAAGTGAAACAGCACTATTGGTTGTCTATAACTCTCGGCCGCCCCCAAAAGGGATTCTGAATGGCACCTTCTATACCTCTCGTGGTGATGAGTCTTACTTCCTCAGCATAATATAATGAATACAACACCAAAAATTATTTTTCGATTTACCACGTGCACCAAATCCTCAAACTGAACATACTCTCACGAAGTCACGACGAAACTGACGCTAGTGACGCTGATGGATTCTGATCAATTCGGATATACAACACGAGAGGGCGACGATTATTCCCGATTACTGGGCAGGTGAACATGTTGTATTACCGTAGGTATATTGGGTTGTACCGCAGATAAACAATTGTATTGTGCTTGTAACACGAGTTTCTGTAGTTATTATTTCCTTTTCAGAAACTCGAAGTTAATAAAGTCTAAAATACACTTCACCAGAGCTTATAAAATGTTTTCCTGTGGCTATACAAAGTGAATTATCTAAGATGAAAACTATTTGCTATAGGTGGATGAAATTATAGCTACAAGTTCATGCGTTCAGAATTATCATTTTACTAGAGGCTGAATAAAATTGTTTCTGGAATAGGTATTATTTTTCTTATCCCGATACAAAACAAGTCAGGAAAACATTTTACTTGGACCATTTTTTTCCGTGTACTAATCACATCTCTGTATTCTGTGCCTCTAGTCCGATAGTGCGTTTCATGTAGTGCCGTACCCACAAATATCATTTACTCTCGCCAATAGTTCTGTGACACCGTAAGTATCATCTCCAATTTCAAGATTGCTAACGTTTTCCACGCGAATGACTCCTACTGCTTGAAATATTTGCAAGTTCCATGAGTTTGATTTATGTTCTGTGGTCAATCTATCATCTTGGTTTCGTGTTCTGTGTCAAAACATAATTTATTTGTTGGGTTGGTAAACGGAGGATTGTCCATCTCACTTCTTCAGATAGAGTATGATATTTGGAAAAAGTAAACATCAGATTTATAAAAAAAAACTTTTTTTGGAATCGATATGATGGAGAATTGAAGATTTTGGCTCTCTCTTGATTTGGCTCTCGACTGGAAGAGTCGACTTGAAGGTTTTGTGAGTTGAGACAGGTAAAACCATTCCCTCTTGCACTTTCTTAATTCTCAATCATTGTCTGAATACTAGCTGTTAATTGTTTGCAGTTTCTCGTATAGTAGGTAGCAAATTTGTTAGTTATTTTTTTATTTTCCTGCCATTTTGGAGAAATTGAATATTTTCCAGATCAGGCATGGTCGCACATGTCTGACTTTATGATTTAAGTAACGATCATTGAGTTCACAGAATGTTCCTTGCACATAACTTTTTGAATTAAATATCATTCCTGCCTGGCTTTCACTCAACGTTAATGTATTAGTTTGCACGTGCTTTTCATTTATATGATGATAGAGGTTTCTAGGACTGAATAAAAACCATTTTTCTGATATCATTGCAATTTTTTTGAGACAGCTACTGTGCCATAGATTTGTTTTGTCGTTGTGATCATTTTTCAGTGTTATCCACGTGCTATCTGAGGTACTATCCACGTGCTATCTGAGGTACTACACACGTGCTATTTGAAGTGTTATCAGACAGAAGGGATTATAATCCAAGGAGAGATTCTGGAAAATTTGAACCCAAGGATTGTGTAACCAGGAAAGGACCTATTGAAGTACTACGCTGAGTTAAGGTGAGTGGATTTTCAATTTATTAAGCAATCATCAGTAGATCAAACAATTTCACGGATCATATCCATAAGTGAGACTCCACTCTCCTACACGACAGACGTAGTTGTCCGTCCTGTTGGCATAACTTGCATTTTCCACTGATTTCATATACTAGGGTTCATATCGTTTTCTTGGTGAAGTATTTACAGATTTCATATAATTGGGGCATTCACATACATTTATTATAGTTCTTCTCTTGTACTGGTGAACTATTTAGAGTTCATATAATATCTTTGACAAAGTTTTTATTTACATTCTTCAGTACAGCATATTACATAGAGTTTTTGGCGAATAATTCACATTTTTTTGATATTGTCAGGAAACTGTCCTTCGCAGGCCTGGGTCGGTGTTTTGGTAGTGCATCAACATCTAGAGTTTCAAGTTCAGTTACTACCTATTTGTAGGTTATAGTACGGGCTAATTGCCACATTTGAAGGGCTTGGAATTCATTCCTGTGGTGTTTTCTGCTAGAACCCTGATTCACTACTGTACTTGATGTTTCCTCTGTGTTATTATGTTTCGAGACACTGCAGATAAAGTTAACAGCTATGTAATGGTCACCTGTCTCAAAGTGCAAACCTTTTAACCGACTTTCTTGAGCTATCCTTGAGAAATATTTCTTTATCTTTTCGATATAATTTTTATATGAAATAACTTTCCTATCATTTCAGTAATCTTAATTTTTGCTATTCCATGGAAAGTTTCCTTTGAACATTTGTTTAAGTAACAGATATAATTAATTAGTACCATTTCAGTCCATGGTCATAATTTGTATCCTAATCAGTAATTTTTTACTATTATCAGTCATTTTCTTTCAATTGAAAATAATATTGAGAGTACAATTGTTCCTACCACAGCAATTTCAATCAGTCAAACAATTTTTAGATTTTCAGTTGAAATTTGTAAAAATTGTAGGATATAATTCATAGAATCGATTCTATGAATTTATTTTCTTGTAGATTATATATTTCCTTATATACATTATCATTTCATATTATATAAAGTTCGTATAAAATTTCTAATTATTGGATCCATAGTTAGTTGTATCACTTCGGATTATTTTTTCCATTCCTGCGTCCTGTCCTCTGAATCTTGCTCATACTGCTTCACGTTTATTTCATGACACACCTTTTGAGACACAACAACAATTGAAGAAGACCAACGACCTGTGTGCAGCTCAATCACCAGCTCACGGTTTTTTTTTTGGGGAAGAGAAACCTGATGTCGATATTCTAAAGGTAGCCTGAAAAGCCTAGTCCTAGAGCCTTACCAACGGTGCCAGTTAGATCATCAACCTAGCAGTTATAACTGGTATATCTGTGAAGGAAGCCTGTTCTACCAGTCTTGAGACAGGAGTGAATCCGTGTGGAAGCTACCAGGTATTCTCTGACCACTATCCAGAGTAATTTCAAGGTGTCAAACTGAACAGCAGTATATCTTTTTAATCCTATTCGGCCTTCCTATTTTTTTCTTCTTAGCTTTTTGTAAGATTTTTGGATTGTTTAAATTTTTTTTTCACTCTTGTTGTTGAAAAGTTGTGTATTATTGCTCTCCCACATTTGCAACATATAAATTTGAAATAGTTTTTGAAGTGTCACAACTTTAAGGATTATTTCTGGCGCCCTCCCTAGTGAAAGTAAGACTGACAATCACTGTACATCGAGACCTCTCCTAAACAACTTGATTACAAATTTGCTAGTTGTTATAGGGATTCTTCCGTCACCCATCCCTAATTATTTCTCATGCTCGAGTGTTTTGTTATATAGAAGTGAAAAAGCTCCCGCAGCTTCACATGGATAAGCCTATGCATTTGGTCTACTTCAAGACCATTGAAGACCGGGGATTATCCAAAGAACTGACTTTTGCTTTTCTCAAGTCAGGCGGGCTCAAATCGGAAACAGAGGGGTTCATCATGGCATGCCAGGATGCGGTCTTTAACACTCTCGTCTACCGTAGCCGTGTCATGGGTATGGAGGTCCCTGACACAAATTGCAGGGCCTACCGCAGGGCGCCCAAGACAATTATGCACCTGCTGTGTTCTTGCACGGTGTATGCAGTCTCGGCCTATATCTATAGACACAATGCGGCATTGCGAGTGCTCTACTACTATTTGAGGCACTCGTACGGAATAGACGAGACCCCAGTGCTGCCCTATGCTCCGGGTGATATTGAGTCCGTTGTGGAGAATGAGAGGAGCCGAATTCTCATTCCCCACCCTCAGGCAAATCCAAGCTAACAAGCCTGATGTAGTCCACCATCGAACCAAAGCGATGTTCGTAATGGAGTTTTCGGCGCCAGCCAAACCGAACATCGTTTTGAAGGAGGAGGAGAAACGGATTAAATATCGAGATCTTCCCTTCGAACTCCGCAGGCTCTATCCAGAACATTCTGTGGAATTGGTCATCCTGATAATCGGCACCCTAGGAGGCACACGACATACGCTGCTCTCGGAAATCCAGAAAATCCCAGCGTGCAGCGATAAGGCACACATCCTGGCTGGTGAAATGCAGAAGGCCGTCATACTTGGATCTTTGCGTTTACTCAGGGCACACGGTTCTTGGTCCAAGTGATTATTCACCCCACAGGCTGTGGGGAGTAGTCACTGGATTTTATCCAGCATGACTCTGCGTGGCGTCGGAGGCCGCAGGGTCGTGACTGGAATTACATAAATTGAAATGATGATAATAAAAATAATAATAATAATAATATAATCATTTATTCAAATGAGGCATCCTAATATACAATAAACTATTCATTCATTAAAGTGTTATAAATTGTAAAGTCTTTAATACGAGTATATTACACAGATGAAGTTCATATTGAATATTAAGAAATCCGAACAATACATAGTGAAATGGAGAATATTGTATATAACGAAAAAGAAAAAATTATAAGTATGTTTAACTATTGTCGATATTATCGACTACAAAAAAAAACTCTGAGGTTTATTGATATCTCATTTTCAAATATCTAACAAGGGATTTCTTGAATGTTCTAAGAGATTCACTTTGTTTCATTTTTTCTGGGAGGCCATTGTACTCTAGTATAGTACTTTGTGGAATAAAGAGTTCATTGAACTAGTGTAATTAAGGCGTGGATAATACAGGTTATTATTACCTCTGGTAGGATAATTATGAATTTGATGCTGGAATATGATGAATTGAACAAAGTATAAGGGAGCATTACCAGAAATTATTTTGAAAATAAGTATCATTGAGAAATAAAACAAGCGATCCTTTACAGTTAGCCAATCTAGAACTTCAAGCATCGTTTTAGTTGGTGTATATCTATTACATTTCATTATCAAACGCATACCTCTATTTTGTAACTTCTGTAGTAAGGACACAGAGTTCACATCCATCAGTGACAGTAAACTAGCACAGTAATCGGAATGGGGTTCAATAATGGATTTAAAAACTAATAGAAGTTTGAAACGGCAAGTACCCATTGACACGACTAAAGAAATACATTTTTTTCACAATTTTGTCACGGATATATTGAAAATGTTTTTCCATGTCCAATGTTTGATCAACAATAAACCCCAAATATTCAAATTCCTCTAAAATATCAATTTCCTCATCATAAACATTTATACTTATTGATGTTTTGTCAATTGAATTGTGTGTATGTTAAGTTGAGATAAGCATTGCTTTGGTTTTATTTGTATTCAATTTTAGTTTATTGATGTTGAGAAACTCAGTAATCTTGATTAGTATGTCATTTATTATATTAATTGCTGTCTGTAAGTCAGGTTGAGATAAGCATTGCTTTGGTTTTATTTGTATTCAATTTTAGTTTATTGATGTTGAGAAACTCAGTAATCTTGATTAGTATGTCATTTATTATATTAATTGCTGTCTGTAAGTCAGGTTGAGAAACTCAGTAATCTTGATTAGTATGTCATTTATTATATCAATTGCTGTCTGTAAGTCAGGTTCACTAACTGCAATGAGAGTGTCATCGGCAAATAGGTTGATTAATTCACATCCTTCCAGGAAGTTGATGTCATTTAGGTATTGTATAAATAATATGGGACCTAGAACACTTCCTTGAGGTACACCATTACTGATATTTTCCTGCCTTGAACATGTACCATTAACCTTGGTATGTTGAGTTCGGTTAAAGAGTTAGCTTCCAAACCATGCAAGTACAGTACCTGATATACCATAGTATTCGAGTTTTTTTAGTAAAACCGGAACTTCGATGGTCTCGAATGCTCTTTTGAAATCTAAGAATACTGCAAGAACATATTTTCTGTCATCAATAGCTAATTTCCATTTAGATAGTGAGAGTTGTAGGACTGTTCCACATCATGAGTGTTAGGATCTAAATCCTGATTGGCTAGTTATGAGAACTATGAGAAGCTTATTACTCTCAATGTACTTGATCAATTGTTTATAAACTACCACTTTAATCATTTTTTCAAAAGGGGGTAAAATAATAATTGGACGAAAATTTATAGCTTCATTTGTATTATTAATCTTTTGAACAGGGATAACAGTACTATTTTTGAGATCTTGAGGAAACTTTCCGGTTCTTAGTGATGTATTCTATTCACTAAGTTCAACAGTACTCCTCCAATAACATCGAAAATATTTTTGAGGACTTTATTATTCAGGTAGGTAGTTGAAGTTGGCATTTATTATCGAAACTTTTGATAATGTTTCTCAGAAGTGATTATTCCAATTCCATGAGCTGCTGAGAAAAAGATATCATGCGGCAGTGAATCATTGTTCGGTTTGACCAAATCTATTAGAATTTTTCACATTTCTTTTGAGCCATTAGAACAGTTATTGATTTAATTAGAATAATAATGATTGGATTTTTTCGATTTCAGTATTCACTAAGTTCAACAGTACTCCTCCAATAACATCGAAAATATTTTTGAGGACTTTATTATTCAGGTAGTTGGAGTTGGCATTTATTATCGAAACTTTTGATAATGTTTCTCAGAAGTGATTATTTCAATTCCATGAGCTGTTGAGAAAAAGATTTCATGCGGCAGTGAGTCATTGTTCGGTTTGACCAAATCTTTTAGAATTTTCCACATTTCTTTTGAGTCATTAGAACAGTTATTGATTTTATTAGAATAATAATGATTGGATTTTTTCGATTTCAGTAAATTGACAACTTCATTTCTGTAACTTTTATAAACAGACCATTTCAGTTGTTTATCAACATCACTCGAACAGCTTTTGAAGTTTCTATATGCAATGTCTCTGTTTTTTACTAACCCTATAACTTCTCCATCGTACATGATCGTACAAAGGAAGGTGGCCACCTTTAACTTCAAATGATCTCAGAGGCAATACACTGTCAATCTTTGTTTTCAAATTATGCTCTATATTCGAATAAATTATATCAACATCAGTAGAGTTGAGATCCCAATTACATTACAGCAGGTGATCTTTTAATAAATTGAGATGTACTTCCCTGAAGTTTCGAAAATAATTTTTGCTTACGATAAGATTCGATCTGAACCGAACTCGTTGAAATTGTTATGATATTATGATCAGTTATTTTAGGGGTGTCGTGTAATGTAGATATTGTATGAGTTGTATTACTGAGTACATAATCGGTTAATGTGCTACTACTATCAGTAACTCTTCTAGGTTCTTTGACTGACTGTTCCCCACACCCAATGAAGTAATATGGGTTTTGTCTGATATATCTATTATCAACATATAATAAATTTATAATGGTACTTGTGAGCAAACCAAGAAGATAGTTTGATAGCAATGATATGGATGTTGGCGAATTCAGCTTCACTTTGTTGAATAACGTATATATTCATGCATTCTTTGTCACATAACAAGAATCTAAATATAGCCAATTATTGGAAAATTTCTTGAATTACGAAACCTACCAAATTGGTACGTCACACCGACGTGATTTTCAGACGTCATGTACACGTCACTGCAACGTCATAAAAGTGACGGTTGCAATAGGTACACCATATATGTATTAATAAACAATACGGTTCATAACGGGTGCCAGGATGAAGCCAAAAATATGGAACAAATGAATATCCATAAGGATTTGATGGCATGATACGCATGCGCCATGCGCTATTATAGTAGTCATCAAAGATACATGCGTTTCGGTGGACAATGACGTTTGCTAGCCTTTCAATCAAAGCAGTATGTGTCTGATCGTTTCAAAACTTTTCCTTATGGATAGTCATTTGTCTTCAAAAATCGGCTTCATGTTTCGCTATGGAAACAGATAGAGATTATCCGTATTGATTATTAATACGTATATATATGAGGTACACTCATATTACCATTTATATGTATGCCTATATAGCTTGATGACGTGATTATCACGTCATAGAAAGTACGTTACTATATGGTGTCATAAATTGGTGTGTGACGTCTCTGACGGAAAATAGCCAATTAGGGACGTCACAGTGACGTGATTATTCGTCCTCTGGTTGCCTGGGTATATATAAATATCCATATGATATTTTATAATGGTACTTTTATAATAATATACTATGAATTGATATAAATATACTAAGCAGACCATAAAGTTTGTATACTATTGGGTCTGCTTACATTTCATGACATTTCGATTTAAGGTTGACATCTTTTCATTTTACTGCCTGTGACGTCACGAACGTTTTCCTCCATGCCGCACTATCGATCGAGACAACCATTCAATACGAATTATTATCATTAGTTCTACCAACCTTGGCAAATAATAATTTCGATTGCCCTCTTTTGTCGAACTCTCGAAGCTCTGCATCTTGCGCTCTCGATTAGTGCAGGCTGCTGTAGGTATAAAAAGAAAACTACCATATTGGTGGATGTAGCGTTCTGTATTTTATAATCTCTGTTTTTCTGTCTAGTGTTCTGTAGCGCCAGTGTCAGTGGTCAGGCAGTCTTGTATAATAAAGGCTAGAGGTCAGTGGTCAATCAAACAATTTTGACAACTGAATGTACTGACTGACTCAACTGACACAACGAACGACACCAGACATTAGACAAGACATTCTGACATTAAACACAAATAGTTTGTTTATGAACACAGTTATTTCAATACTAGTTTCCTGTGTTTGGGGTTGCTGGAAAATAAACAAATTGATATTTAACTCGTGAATAGTACAAAACCTCCTTGAACGACCAACCGATTGTGCTCATATTGAGAATTGTTTGTGCAAATAGTGTGAAGAGTTACCTAGCTTTACCAATTGGTAAGTTTATTGTAATTATTATTCAAATGTTAATAAGGGTAGCTATTATCAAGGGTATTATAGACCTTGGAAACAAAGTATTACCTACTAATTTCTGAATACCTACCTATTATAATGTTTGTTCAATGGTAATATTCATTATGATTCATCCCCGATAAAAATGTTTGAAGGTAATTTTGAATATTAATATTCTTATGTAGGTTCAAAAAAGTACCCTATTGCTGGCCCTTTTGTTTACTTGTCTCAGGGGTAAGAACAGCCATTTTTCTTCTGGTATTCGGGCAACAGTATTATCCAATTTACTTGTTTCTGTGTTATTTCTTTTTCATTGGGAGATAGAGGTTAGGTTCATAATGTTCTTGATTTCACATAAATGTTGTTGAAGCCTTGACCTGCCTTTTTCAACACCTTGATGAGGCTTGTTATACCCTGGGTAATACCATAATTTTAGCACTCTTATCTGAATTGAAATGTGGAATGTTTTTTATTCTTGAATTTCAAAACAGAATATAAATTATTCAACCTTGTATGAACTGAATTAAATTTATTGATTATGTACATTCATTTGACCTTTGAGATTCTAATAAATCCAGTAATAAATATTATGATTCTTTGATACTGTTTATTTCAATTTTAACTTAGTTTGATTACTACAACCATCTCATCAAGTTACTGATAAGTACTATATTTATAATAGTACATAATATACTATATAGTTTCTCTCAGTTTACCTAGGTTGGTCCCTAGTTTGCAAATAGAATAGCAGAGAATATGTAGTAGTAGTAGGAGACTGCACTAGTTCTCCAACTAGGTAGTAGGTAGGTATGTAAGTAGGTAGCTTAGTATTTGAAGTATCCTCCAATCTCCAATGAAACACTCATTCAAGTAGGCATAGTCTGTTAGTAAGCTAAGTAACTAACACGTTGACTACCATGCCTGATTTCAACATTCTGACCCAGGGTACCATATGTATCACCGGTGATGCTTTTTCATAGTTCACTTCTGTACTTTATGTATCACCAGTGATAATGAACACATATTATTTGAATGCTTGTAGAGAAGCCTAGTGTATAAACGAAGGAATTAGATTGTGGGTATGGTACAGGTATGAACCAAATAATATCGGGTTGAAGTGGGTATCACCAGTGATACACATAGATCTGGAAAATGCCTATAGAAATTGACTGGATTATTCTGATGAAAAGACGCGCTGCTCACTCTCTTGTCAATTTTTTATTGAAATTGTTACACTCATAAGTAAAAAATAATCTTATCAATAATCAGTGTACAAAGAAAATACTAATGTTTTTTTTTGAAAACAGTCCAAACAGTATGAAGGTTTCTCGGGGCATTCCGCGTATAAGGTGGTAACCAATTTTGTATGTTTTGCTGCCATCTTTGAATTTTTGCGTACTCCTAGAAATACGTTTTTCATCTTAATTGTCCATTATTTTCTTATGAAGGTTTGAATGAAGGCGCTTATAATCGAAGAAAGAACAACAAAATATAAGGAGTTCCCTATTCATATGATGAAATGGTTCATTTATGTACCATGTGAATCACCGGTGATCTTCCAGCAAACTCTATCGAGATGAAGGCATCTGCTTCAAAATACAATATAGCAACATCTTGTAGCGAAAGGCTGCGTTTTGAGTTTGATTCTTCACTTGGTACAGAGAGGAAGTATGCGATTTTTTACGGTGGTTTGTAGAGCAAATGAGAGTGTGCATCACATGAGACTCATATGGTAGCCAACGTGCTAATCATATTCAGAATTACAAAATTATCAAAAAAACAACACCATAAACTTAGTAGATTCATTTCCAAGTTCATTTCATAATTTTTAGGTCATAATTTGTTGCTTATTTATCACTAATTTATAACTGTGACAATAAAATCCATGGTTCTGCTAGGTGTGCTAGAAGCCAGGCTACTCACCAGGCTAGATGGTTTATATGAAGGTGGCAGAACCAATGGGTACTTATTCATTTCCCAGAACACTGGGACAAACTGTTGCCACCAAAATTCTCCACCAATTCATCACCAATAGGCGAGAACACGAATTTCTGGAAAAAATACCATGGCCTTTAGTATGACGATAAAAGTCTCAGGTATTTTTTTCAGATTTTTATTCGAAGTAGTTTTTCCACAAAAAATTTGCAAAGTATTGATCCCGTTCAAACGAGCTGGAATATCGCGCGTTAATGTGACGTGACAAGTATTAGACGGTGATCCGGCAACGTCGCTTGATATCTTCTGGACTGTTGACTGTGTGGACAGTTGACAATTCGTTCATCTGTCACTACTGTCAGTTGTTATTTTATTTTATTGTTTATTTATTTTTGTCGGCCAATATTTTTTTTTTTCTGTGACGGGAAAAAAGTTTGGCATTTCATCCCTGTTGGCAGGTTATAAAATGTCACTTTTCATAAATTACTTTTTTCCCGTGGGAAAAAAGTGAGTACTTCTTTCCCGGATATATATCACTTATATATACACTGTTGATGGCTTTTGTTGTGCTATAGTTCCGAAAAATGAGTCAATAATACCGTCTCCGAGAAAGAACTGCAATTCCTTTTATCTTCCATTCGACTTCGCGGTTACGTGTATTGCTAAATAACCACTGAATTCGCAATCGCAATTTCTTGAAATAAAATCACACAATTAGACTGACAGAAGTGACATCAGATATTTGATTACTTCAAATGAATGATAAAGATGCCTACAACGCGGTGTCCCTACTGTTAAAAACTTAAAATTTCACGTCGATAATTTTCAGATATCAAAATAATGTAATATCTTCTCAATATTGATTCGTCCTTTCTCCTGTCACAGAAAAAAATGGTGTATTATACACGGGAAAAATATTAGATTTTAGCTCACGGTTTGTTGTCTCCCTCCGCTACGCGTCGGGAGACAACACAACCTGGAGCTAAAATCTACTACTTTTTTCCCTTGTATAATAAATAACTATTATTCGTGCCATCGAATTATTTATTTTTTCTCATCAACGTTTATTCACATTCCTGGGATGGCAGTGGCTCTAAGGAAATGCCACAAACTTGGTTCCATCCTGCTTAATCAACACTGAACAAAGTATATGGATAAACCATACCTGGAATCAAATGATATATTTTGCTGTGAGGATCCTTTTGATGTGAGTAGAATTTTTTCTTCAATATGGATTGATCATACTCATTTTGTTCTAGCTTGAATATGACATGTTGAACTGGGTGGAATTAAAACTCATTGGATCTAGAGTTTATATGCCTGAAGATGTGATTCCATATTCATTAAACGTCCAAAACTGAGAAAACACCCATCAAAATCCTAACTTTCATCTTCAGCACGGAAAAGGAGATCTCAATAATCCCTTGAGAATTTGGGAGATGAGATAAAATGGAACTTTCCTCAAATCATATTGACTCTCCTTGAGGAAAATTCTTTGAAGTACCAGTGAGTGTTTCAGTTGAAGAAAGTTTTCTTGAAGAACCTGAAAAGTAACCTGTCATGGAAGAGACTGACATCAAATACTATGAACCAGAACCAAATTGACAGTCCCATAACATATTGTGATAAAATGACTCAGGACTGTTGCTGATTGATATACAAATATGTTTGTGATTTTTACCATCATGATTAAGTTTATTTGTTTTCTTGAAAACTTTGTGATGATCTGGACAAGATATTGATATAATATTTCCATGTTCTACATCTATATTCATTCTAGAAATGAAATATATCTATTAATATTTAACTGTTCTAATTATATCTACTGCATAAAGTGGACAATAAATGAAAATTTCAACCAACATTCTTGCCTCATTTTGAAGATGGGGGCATTTGATAATTTTTGTGTACTACCTATTCCTTTACATTTTTGACAAATTTTCCCTACATGAAATAGTGACAATACCTATCTAGTAATTTTGGCTTGTATGATTTTGTTTTTTGCATTGAGAATTGATGTTGCATCTTCCATCATTTCTAGATATGCCAGTGCTCTCTTGGTTTATACTTACTGGATTTTTTTCTTACTACTTTCATTACTTTTTTGGTGTTATGATAGGTATTCATCTTTATTACCAATATTCCACTGACAATAAAATATGAATGAACTAGGTTGTTCGACAAGAAGTAAACATGAATTTCATATACCTACCATCTCCAGTTTGTGAAGATATAGTGTATAATCAATATGAGAAGGGATTTCGAAGTTGTGTATGATGAAATATGTTATTTATAAGACACTGGTGAGCTCTAAATAAGTCTAATTTTGAAATAAAAGAAGAAGAAAACTACTGTAGTACTGATATTTTATAATTTTATTAAATGGGTGGAATTAACAGTTTGCCACAAATTTTCAGCATCTTTAATAATTTTCTAAAGGAATATAGGGTCATATCACACTTCAAGTAACTGAAAACTACCATTATTCTCAAAATTCTCCTGCTCATATAATGTACCTTCGAATGTCTTTCACTTTGTGCACTTTGAAGCAGTAATTCTTCCATAGCAAACTTCAAACCATGCTGATAATGATGATTCGTTTTGATTCACTTTTATATCTTGCACCAATTCACAATCACTGTCACTGATATTCTGATGAATGAAGTCTTGGAATCCCCTAGGAGACAAATTGGATGAATGTTTTCTGGACAAAATAATTAGCTTATGAATCAGAATCAAACTCTTTCAAAAACAGTTATCCTTGGCATCCATGTTTTCCATCTACTTGAAAAACTACTTCAAGAAATTTTGATGGAACCACTGAGAGGGTAGGAACTTGTTTTGGTGCTAATTCTACAAGTGGCATGAATGTTGATAGGAAGCTCTAATTTGGTAGTTTGGACACTGATGAGTTGGACACTTTTCAGTAACACTCCATAGAAGGTACAGAGGGTTCTTCTGATCTTCCATGTAACCATAATAAGAAAGCCACACTGTGTTTACATCTACCTAAGAATATAAAAGAATATAGTTTATAAAAAAGTCAAGAATTTATGTACCTTTTACCTTTTGAAACTGCACAATCCAGACTACAGTTTCTTCAGCTTCATGAACCTCAGCCTCAACCCTTTATGGTTTAGGACGAACTTTATGTTCTGAACTAATCTTCACCTTTATGAAACAGCTCATGCCAGTTTTTTGAACTTGCAGAATTCAAAAACCATAGTTGAATCAACTACTGGAAGATTGTGATTGCTTTTTCGAATACCTACTGGCTTCATATCTCCAATCAATAAACATGAACCATCAGACTATGTCACAATAATAGTCACAATGATTTGAATATTTTGATTACACAAGAAAATATTAAGCAAATGAAAAATCAAAGAAAAACTCTGATGTTTTGATGTTTAGGAGTTCGGTTTCTTAGGTTAGGAAATATGTTGGAATATTTTGAAGGTACAGTACAGCGTTGCCAAATGCACGCCAATACTTGTTACGTCATTACGTATCCGCCATTATTGGTTTTTTGAATGATCCACAAATTTGTATGGTTTTGCAAACGCGTTCTTTGGATAATGACAGCATTTATTGTTGAAAAAACTACTGGTACACATTATTTCAATGTTATATTTATTTATTATGCACATTTGAACTGAATTCGTGCTATTGTGTTCTCGCCTATTAATTGCCACCTATAATAAATTGTCACTCACCTTTTTAATAAAAAAATCTAAATATCCAAGACTGGGACCTTTGGCAGGATGATTCACTACACTGTTTCATCCCAGAGTTTCATCACCCAGTTCACCACTAACCAAACCGATTTTTCCTCAGATTTTTCCAATGCCGCAGCATGTGTTGATAACGAGGTTGATGACTATGTTAGCATCTTCAGGAGAAGATCAAAACATTTCTAATCTTCAGTCGAAAAGATCAGTTGTGTGGATATTTTCTGGCTGTCTTTGGGAATATCTGTAGGATAATTTCGGAATATTTTTCAAAGAATATCAGCTATTTGGATAAATAGGTATTAGGTGTACACCTTGATGTTCAAATATCAAGTATTATTTTAAATACATCAAGTCCAGCATTAAGTACAATGTGATAATCTTTCAAGTACATGAGTGCTATTACCTTCAGGTAAACATTGAGGTACACATTTGAGTATGTTTAGTACCAATTTAAGTATTTTAAGTACCGAAAAGTATCTGTTGAGAACATGAGTATTAAAATCTTCTCTTCCCAAATGCCATGCATCTCATGATGACTCACTGAAATTCAAATAATGCAGTTGGAAGATGTTGCAGGTAAATGATAGAGTTTCACCTCTAGTTTCAGGGTTATGTACACTTAGTGTATGTAAAATATACATAAATAAGTATACATTATACTGGACATTATATTTAATATTTAATATCTTGTGTTTTCATAAAGTACTGATTCTGAGAAATATCCAGGAACAGGTCCATTCTAGTTTTCAGTTTGTCACATTTATAAGGGGAAATAAATATACAGGGTGATCTGAGTTTGTGATATATATTATTATTTATTTACACATAGTGTTTGTATACAGTGTGTCCGTTATTATTTGAGTGCTTTTCTAAAGTAGGTACTAAATACATTGATTTTTAGCCAAACTTTCTCCATTTTTCCATTTTCCACATTTATTAAGGAAACTTAAATACCCAATTGGTGTCTATATATCGAAAAAACGATGAGATGTGGTTGACTCACCAACCAATGAATAGCCTCGTGAATAGCGGTTTAAAGGTCACAGGAAAAAACAATTTTTGTTCATTTTCATTATTATTTTTAATATTATTCAATTCTAAATTCAATTTATCAATGAATCATTGTAATGTTATTGTCATAACATTGAAAAATTTACAAGTAACGAATTTTTTACCTGTGTCCATTGGGTATATCGTCGACGAAACCGCAAAACCAAGTAACTTCAAAAATCAAAATTTTCATGAGACACTAAAAACTCTATAATTTCGGGTAAACTGATCAGATTCAATAAAAAATAGTAACAAACCACCTGATCATTATTATCCTCACGTTTGTACATTGATCATTGAAAAAAGTCTTTGTTTATGTTTGTCAGCTTAAGATACTTGGTTTTGACATCTGCTTCTGTGCGAAAGCAACAACAATTATTCAGAAAAGTAATTCGCAAAAACACGTAACTTCATTTTTCTGGACTTTCCGCCGCTTTCCGCTTAACAAATACTTGAGATAAATTCTCACATCCTTTGTTGAAATACCAATTGAAGTCAAGAATATACTGGTATACATATCTGTTCTATAAAAAGTCACTCACCAATTAGCAGAGATTGATCTCTGTGAAAAGAAATTAAACACAAAATATTAGAGGCGTGAATCACGTTGCCAACTGTTAGATACTTGTTTTTGACGACCCCTTTTATTTTGTTTTTTAGATAAGGCGTTTTTTATTCATGGATTTAGAAATATTTACGATTTTTTACCAGTTGTGAGGTTTTGCATACTCATCCCCACCAATATGATAGACCGATTGCCGCCAGAATATCATTTTCGAATTTTTGTCAGTTACTTGGTTTTGCGGTTTCGTCGACGAAATACGTACGCGACAATTTTTTCAAATGGAACACATTATTTATTAATCAGTGTGAAACTAGCTAAGAGTTCCAGCCATGACTTCATCAAATATTCCTGGCGCGAGCCATACCACCAATGGTTGACTGGTGTGAAAGCAGCAACTGTTTTTCTGGTAACTGTTTTTCAAGTTCACTCATATGGTATATGAAGGAAGGACTTTTTCTATTGCTGAAATTTTTTCATGCAAGTACACTAATCTGAAGGAGTTGAAGAAGGCTCCTAACAGTAAAATAATTTGCGATTTTCAAAGCACCTCATAACTACCCCACAAAACAAAAAAACTATGAGAACAGTTGGGAAATCTCTTGATCGCGATTTTAATATGTGAATCAATAATTTCACATAGATCGAACACCCTCCATACAATGAAATGATTTGTGAACCAGAAACTAAGGGGTAGTTCAACCCTCCAGAGTACAGAAATCTAAATTCTGTTGAATTTTCCGTTGCCTGATGTTTTTTTATGGAAACGGATCATTCTGAACCTGCAGAATACACTCTATGAGGTGAAATAATTTGTGAACCAAAAACTACCCCTCCACTACCCTCCTAATTAGAAAATCATAAATCAGTTGGAATTCCCGATTCACGAAATTTTGATGGCAATGGATTACATTATTCTCGTTATTATAGACCTGCTGAAAACGCCCTATGGGGTGACATAATTTGTAAACCAAAAACTACCCCTTCTCAACCCTCCCAAATAGAAAATCATGAATCAGTTGAAATTCTCGATACACGAGATTTTTTCATAGAAATGGATTATTCTAGACCTGCTGAATACGCTCTATGGGGTGAAATAATTTGTGAATCAAAAACTACCCCTCAACAACCCTCCGAAGTAGAAAATCTAAAATCAGTCAAAATTCCTGTTGCTAAAAGTTTTTCGATGAAAATGTATTATTCTAAATCTGATGAATACGCTCTATGGGGTGATATAATTTGTGAACCAAAAACTACCCCACCATAACCCTCGGAAATAGAAAAATCACGAATCAGTTGGAATTCTCCGAGGAATTCTCATTGCACGAGATTGTTTTGTGGGAAAAATAATTTGTGAATCAAAAACTACCCCTACACAACACTCAGAAATAGAAAAATATAAAACAGTCGAAACGAGTCGAATTTCCCGTTGCTCGAATTTTTTTTATCGAAATGAATCATTCAACACCGGCTCAATGAGTTCAATAGGGTGATATAATTTGTGAACCAAAAACTACTCCTCCACAACCCTACAAAGAAGAAAATCATAAATCAGTCGAAATTCCCGTTACACGGGATTTTTTAATGAAAATGGATTATTCTAGACCTGCTGAATACGCTCTATGGGGTGAAATAATTTGTGAATCAAAAACTACCCCTAAACAACCCTCAGAAATAGAAAAATATGAAACAGTCGAAACGAGTCGAATTTCCCGTTGCTCAAAGTTTTTTTATGGAAATGAATTATTCTACACCTGCCTAATAAGTTCTTTTGGGTGATATAATTTGTGAACCAAAAACTACCCCTCCACAACCCTACAAAGTAAATCATAAATCAGTTGAAATTCCCATTGCACGGGATTTTTTGATGGAAATGAATTATTCTAGACCTGCTGAATACGCTCTATGGAGTGAAATAATTTGTGAATCAAAAACTACCCCTCAACAACTCTCCGAAGTAGAAAATCATAAATCAGTCGAAATTCCCGTTGCTCAAAATTTTTCGATGGATATGGATTATTCTAAATCTGATGAATACGCTCTATGGGGTGATATAATTTGTGAACCAAAAATTACCCCTCCACAACCCTCAGAAATAGAAAAATCACAAATCAGTTGGAATTCTCGTTGTACGAGATTTTTTTATGGAAATGAATTATTATCGGTCTGCTGAATACGCTCTATGGGGTAAGATAATTTTTCAATCAGAAACTACCCCTCAACGACCCTCAGAAATATAAAAATCATGAATCATTCAATATCCCCGTTTCTCGAAGTTTTTCGATGGAAATGGATTATTCCAGATCTGCAGGCCTCTAATAATCCATTTACATAATAATCCATTCACATAAAAAAGACTAGTGCAATTTCGACTAATTTTTGATTTCCTACTTCGGAGTGTTCTTGGGGGGTAGTTTTTGATTCACAAATTATTTCACCACTTAAACCGTATTCAGCAAGTCTAGAATAATGCATTTCCATCAAAAAATCTTGAGCAAGGGGAATTTCAACTCATTTATGATTTTCTACTTAGGAGGGGTGTGGAGGGGTAGTTTTTGGTTCACAAATTATGTCACCCCATAGAGCTTATTCAGCAGATCTAGAATAATATATTTGCATAAAAAAATCTCGTGCAACGGGAATTTCAACTGATTTATGATTTTCCTAGTTCTGAGGGTTGATGAAGGGTAGTATCTGATTCCAAAATCATTTCACCTCATAGAACGTATTCAGCAAGTCCAGAATAATTCATTTTCATAAAAAAATCTAGAGCAACCGGAATTTCAACTGTTTCATGATTTCTTTATTTCGGAGGGTTGAGGGGTAGTTTTTGATTCACAAATTATTTCACCCCTTAGAGCATATTCAGCAGGTATATTATAATCCATTTCCATGAAAAAGACTCGTGCAACGGCAATTCCAACTGATTTATGATTTTCTACTTCGGAGGGTTGCTGAGGGGTAGTTTTTCGTTCACGAGTTATTTCACTGACTGAAAATGAGAATTCTACACCACCCTGTATTTGTTTCAATCAAATACGAGTAAATAGTAAATCAAAAGTTGAGATATGGAAATGTAAGCCGTTTTGACCAATAATGAATAGTTTTGACACAAAAAATTCCCAAAAATGAAAAATCACGATTTTCCACACCCTATATCTCGGAAATCATTCCCGCTAGACCCCAAGTGTGCTGGGTCGTTGAATTCAGCTGTTCAGGGAGAATATGAAAATGCAATGAAATACAGGGTGTTCCATTTGAAAAAATTGATGTTCGATTTTGTGAGCCTTTCTTGCGCCCCTCGTATAAAATATAGTCATTCCTGAAATAAGCACTCATAATGCGATATGATGTGAAATTATAATATTTTGAGAATTACTATTGGTTCAGAAGATATTTAACTGTCCCACTGGTCTAGGGACACCCTGTATATATCTCACAATAATGTGTCGGGCAAGAATTAACTCCTCAGACCCCCTTTTTTGGAATTTCGAAAAAAAAATCATAACGTTTACAAAATACACGTAAATGGGTGTTTTTTTCTATGAATCTGTTTCTCTAATGGTACATAATAATGTGTTTCTCTCACAAAATTTTGTCGGCCAAGAATCAACCCCACAGGCCCCCTTTTTTGGAATTTCGGAAATCAATCATAACTTTTTCAAAATACACGTGGATGGGAGTTTTTTTTCATGAATCTGTTCCTCTAATAGTACTGGATAATGTGTATATCCACAACATTTCGTCGGGCAAGTAATGATCCCTTGGGCCCCATTTTTCGCAATTTCGAAAAACAATCATAACTTTTTCAAAATACACGTGGATGGGGTTTTTTTCATGAAAGTGTTCCTCTGATGGTACTCGATGATGTGTATATCTTACAATAATTTGTCGGGCAAGAATTAATCACACAGGACACTTTTTTCAGAATGTCGGAAACAGATCATAACTTTTTCAAAATACATGTGGATGGGAGTTGTTTTCTATGAAATTGTTCCTCTAATGTTACTTGATAATGTGTATATCTCACAATATTTTGTCGGGCAAGAATTAAACCCACAGGCCCCCTTCTTTGGAATTTCGAAAAAAAAAATCATTGCTCTTTCAAAATACACTTGGATGGAAGTTTTTTTTTTAGAATGTGTTCCTCTAATAGTATTAGATAATGTGAATATCTTACGATAATTTTTCGGGCAAGATTCAACCCCACAGGCCCCCTTTTTTCGAATTTGGAAAAAAATCTTATCTTTTCCAAAATACACGTGGATTTTTTTTTATGAATGTACTCCACTGATAGTACTTGATGATGTGTATATCTCACAATATCTTGTCGGGCAAGAATTATACCCACAGGCCCCCTTTTTGGAATTCCGAAACAAAAATCATAGCTCTCTGAAAATACTCGTGGATGGAAGTTTTCTTCTATGAATGCGTTCCTCTAATAGTACTTGATAATGCGTATATCTCACAATAATTTTTTGGACCAGAATCAACCTGACATGCCCCCTTTTTTCGAATTTCGAAAATATATCACTAGTTTTTCAAAATACACGTGGATGAGAATTTCTTTCTATGAAAGTGTTCCTCTGATTATACTTGATAATATGTTTATCTCACAATACTTTGTCGGGCAAGAATTAACCCCACAGGCCCCCTTCTTTGAATATTCCAAAAAAAGTGATAACTTTTTCAAAATATACGTATATGGTATTTTTTTAAGAATGTGTTCCTCTAATGGTACTTGATTATGTATATATCTCTGAATATTTAGTCGGGCAAAATTTAACCCCACGGCTCCCTTTTTGGGAGTTTCGAAAAAATAATCGTAACTTCTTCAAAATACACGTGGACCAGAGTTTTTTATCTCTAAAGATACTTGATAATGTGTATACAGGGTGTTAGTAAAGAAGTGCGACAAACTCCAGGGGGTCTTCACTTGTGATATTTTAGGGAATAAAGTTCATATTGAAATGTGTCCTGACATGGTCCTGACCGAGTCCTAACTTGCTTCGTTTTTGATATACAGGATGTTGAAGTTGAAATTATCAATTGTTTTTATTTATAACGTCCCTGTATTACTTCTCATGGTGCCAAAATTCCGACAACATTCATTATGGTAGGAGACTGAAATGTACCAAAATTTCAAAATGATTCCTATTGAGGTTATTGAGTAATCTCAATGAACATTTCGAAAGCACCTACATTGAAATTTTGAGTCTAATCGATTTTTTATTGTTTCCTCAAATACTAAGCGAGATACAAAAGAAACACAGAGGGTAAGAAAGTTGATATTCAATAATTGTTCAATCTAATAAGAATATGGAAATCAGAAAAACCTGTGGCGTACAATGATATTAACCGTAAATATCGATAAATTAACCCACTGTGATGCCACTGGAAATATTATTTCGAATTTGATCACATCAAGAGAAGCTCCATGTTACATTCAACAAAACCACCAAGTTTCATTGAAATCTAAAAGACATTTGGGTAATGATTAAAAGAACGATGTTTCATGAAAATATTAATACCCTGTATCCGTAAGAACGATGTTTCATAAAAATATCAATACCCTGTATCCCTGTATCTTGAAAACGAAGCAAGTTAGGACACATGTTTATAAAAACTATATTTTCTAAAATATCCCAAGGAATCACCCCCTGAAGTTTGTCGCATTTATTCATTATTACCCTGTATATCACAATATCTTGTCGGGCAAGAATTAACCCCACAAGCCCCCTTTTTGGAATTTCTAAAAAATCGAAACTTTTTGAAAATACACATGTCTAAGATTTTTTTCCTATTAATGTATTCCTCTAGTGGTACTTGCTCGAGTACTTGCTAATGTGTATATCTCACAATATTTTGTTGGGCAAGAATCAACCCCACAGGCCTCCTTTTTTGGAATTTCGAAAAAAAATCACAACCTTTTGAAAATACACATGGATAGGAGTTGCCATCAGTTCCACTTATTTCTTATCATTTAGTGTCAAACTTGATGGATTAGTTATTCAATACTGAAAAGTGAATAAAAAATATTTCACTACATCATTCGATCAATGCAGCGTTTAAAATTGTTGATGAGACATTCATAACAAATGTTCAAAATGATAACCATTATTTTCTGAACAAAGATATCCTCTTCTCACAGTTGTTTCTAAGACATTGCTAAGCATTTCTGGGGTTATTCTATTGAATGCTTCGAAGCCACTGTCCCTTAGTTCTTCTTCATCCTCAAAGTTATTTGCGTGTACAAAGTTCGATATATCCCCTAAGAAAAAATCCAGCTGTGTCAAATCAGGCGACCGCGCCGGCCAAGGGATAAAAACGCACGGACTTCTCTGGAATTATGTACCGGAGCGCCATCTTGTTGAAACCAACAGAGTTCTGAACTTCCGCAATCGGTAAATCATCCAGAGCTTCCTCAAGATGATTCTCAAGCGAATTTCTATAACGTTCGGAAGTCTGTGTTTCATGGTAAATAGAAGGAACAATAATTCGTGTACCAAATATTGCAACCCACATATTAAAGCCGAAACGGTGTTGGTGTCTCGCTGTAAAGTATAAATGTTCATTTTCTCGTGAACAATAATGTGTATTTTTTCTATCGAAGCTACCATGATTAGTGACCATGCTTACATCACTCCAGATGATTGTTCGAAAGAAATCTGCAAAATCTTAACATTTCCTGGTATACCACTCACAGAATGTCTTGCGCCTTTCGTCATCGCCTGGTTTTAGCGCTTGACATATTCTGAATTTGTATGGATGAAATTTTTGTTTCCGCAAAATGAAATGGGTTGTTGATTGAAACCAGTTGATGAGGTTTTAGTGTGTTGACTAATTTTCCTTCAAAATAAGTGGAACTGATGGCATTTTTCCTTTGGAGTTTCGAAAAAACATTGATGATGGCCAAAAATAGGTCGAAACACAAATGAACCACCTTGTATAATACATGGTTGAATTCAGAATAAAAAAACCTTTTAGAATCTGTGAAAAAATTATCAGGACCGTATTTAAAAAACAAAAGTTGATGATGGTTCCACGAATACGAAACGTCGCATGAAAAAATCGGTATCACCACGTTGACCGTCATCAAAAGTTGCTATGAAAAAGTATTCTCAGTTTTGCTGTATCTCTAATAATAACGGTAAAATAGAAATTCCAAAAATTCACTTTTTTCGATATAACTCAAAAACTAAAAATAATTTTCAAAATTTTCGAAGGCTCTTGATATGAGCCTCCGAATGCGCAACTTTTTCCCCATTTAACCGATTTCGTATCTCTTACCGTTTTCGAGATCCCCATGCTGTTCAACCTTATCTTGGACAGACTGTATACACATTTTCAAGTATTATCAGAGGAACACATTCCTAGAAAAAAAGTTATAATCCTTTTTTCGAAATTCCAAAAAAAGGGGGCCTGTGAGGTTAATTCCTGCCCGACAAATTATTGTGAGATATACACATTATCAAGTACTATCAGAGAAACACATTAATGCAAAAAATTCCCATCCACGTGTATTTTGAAAAAGTTATGATTTTTTTTGAAATTCCAAAAAAGTGGGCCTGTGGGGATAATTCTTGCTGACAAATTATTTTCAGATTTACACATTATCATTATCATTACCATTAGAGGAATGTATTCATAAAAAAACTCCCCTCCACGTGTATTTTGAAAGAGTTCTTTCGAATTTTCAAGAAAGGGGGCCTGTGGGATAAATTATTACCCGACAAATTATTGTGAGATATACACACTATCAAGTATCATCAGAGGAGCACATTCATGGAAAAAACTCCCACCCATCAATGTTTTGAAAAAGTAAGGATTTTTTTTTCGAAATTCCAAAAAAGGGGGCTTTTTGGGTTGATTCTTGCCCGACAAAATATTGTGAAATATACACATTCATAGAAAATAAACTACCAGCCACGTGTATTATGTAAAAGGCATGTTTTTTTTTTTCGAAATTCCGAAAACGGAGCATGTGGGGCTCGATGTGGGGTTAATTCTTGCCCGACCAATTATTGTGAGATATACATATTATCAACTACAATCAGAGGAACACATTCATGAAAAACTCCCATACACATGTAATTTGACAAAAGTTATGATGTTTTTTCTAAATTCTGAAGGGGGCCTGCGAGGTTAATTCCTGCCCGACAAATTATTGTGAGATATACACATCATCAAGTACTATCAGAGGAACACTTTAATGCAAAAAATTCTAATCCACGTGTATTTTGAAAAAGATATGATTTTTTTTCCAGAAAAAGAGATATGTGGTGGTAATTCTTGTCCGACTAAATATTGTGAGATATACACATCATCAAGTACCATAGGAGGAACACGTTCATAAAAAAAACTCCCATCCTCGTATATTTCGAAAAAGTAATGATTTTTTTTCGAAATTCCAAAAAAGTGGGCCTGTGGGGATAATTCTTTCCGACAAAATATTCTCAGATATACACATTATCAAGTACCATTAGAGGAATGTATTCATAAAAAAAACTCCCCTTCACCTGTATTCTGAAAGAGTTATGATTATTCTTTTGAATTTTCAAGAAAGGGGGCCTGTGGGATTAATTATCGCCCGACAAATTAGTGAGAGATATACACACTATCAAGTATCATCAGTGGAGCACATTCATGGAAAAAACTCCCACTCACCGATATTTTGAAAGAGGCATGATTTTTTTTCGAAATTCCGAGAAAGGAGCCTGTGGGGTTGATTCTTGCCCGACCAATTATTGTGAGATATACATATTATCAACTACAATCAGAGGAACACATTCATAAAAAACCCCCATACACGTGTAATTTGAAAAAGTTATGATGTTTTTTCGAAATTCTGAAAAAGGGGGCATGTGGAGTTAATTCTTGCCCGACAAATTATTGTGAGATATACAGACTATTAAGGACCCTTGCAGGAATACATTGATGGAAAATAGTTCCATTCACGGACATATTTCGAAGGTTTTAGTAATTTCATGGCCAGCCATGAATATAAATTAGTAATAAACGACCATCGGTGGTATGGCGCGCGACTGGAATATTTGGCGAATTCCTGGCTGGAACTCGTGACTGGTTTCACACTAACCATTTATTATTCAATTTTTGGAATATTCATGAGCAGCTGTATTCAAAATCATGTCACACATAGGGTTTGTATACGGTGTGTCCGTTAAATTCATTGATCTCGTGCAATTGGGTTGCCATTAAAATAAATGCCGATGACCTAATTTCTCCTATACAGAGATTATTCTGTTCGAATTATTCAAAAGGATGCTCCAATGATAATAAAATCTCAAAACTTCGAGCGTTCTTTCCGAAAATTATTCTTATAATCTGCACTTAATTTATCGGGCGCATTGTGTACGACCCGAGGTACAAACCCTAGGTGTAATATTTTACTGAATTCAGCTTTATGAACATTTGAAAAATTGAATTATATAGGGTAGGTATATATATCTTCATGACTTAACGCGATCTATATATGGAAAACTAAAAGTAGCGAGATTTTGAAAATCCGTAGGCACGGTGAAGGAAACATGGAGAAGTCTACTGAAATAATTTCGCGTATTTTCTGCTACCCACTTACCTATTTTGTGTGATATTTCAAGTTCCTGATGAGATTTTTTTAATAAACCGTTTTATTGGTTCAGATTTGGAAAATTTGAGTTATTATTCCGAAAGAAAATATCATAATTTCTCTTGATTTATTGAGTTTTTTCTCCTCGTTTTTTCCTTTGTACGTTTCAAGAATGAATCGGCTGTTATTATCGACATTGAAATAGAAAATCATCTTGTTGTGACTTCTCATTGTGTTCTGTCATTAGGCACTTTTCACTGAGAAATGTCAATGGGATAACGATAACGTTGAAAACGGAATCAGATTCGTTTTGAAAAAGCCTAAAGGAGGAGAGCAAATCACAAAAACTCTAGAGAAATCACCTTGAATGACTTGAGCAAGAATAATAATAAATTCAATTACTTTTCAGTACTTTGAATACTTTTTAGTACAGTTGCGTGCATAAACAAGTCGTACAGCAGTTATTGGCTATTGTGAGTCCGGCTTGTCAATCTTGATTAATCTTCTTATCGACAACTAGTGTCAAAATTCGAACTATCTTTGTCAGTAACCCGCAAATGTGTACGTGTACTTGTTTTTAATGAAATCTGGTACATAATAGGCAGGTTTACACCTTACAAACGTATTATGTTTAAATTCTGTTCATTGAACTTTGAGTACTTGTTAAGTACTTGTAGTACTTGTTAAGTACTTTCAGTACTTGTTTAGTACTTTCAGTACCTGTTTATTACTTTTAGTACTTGCTTGTCACTTTTAGTACCTCAAGTACTAGTTTTAAATATTTTAATTAATTTTAGCGTGCGGATATATACCACGCTAAATGATCGATTAATCACGGATTCACGATCTGTGATTTATTCAAAATATTAAACACGTTTCCATGGCAACACGATTTCTTAAACACATTACCATGGCAACGCAGTTCATTAAACACAGCTTCAGCAATTTGAGACATGTCTGGCCTGTCAATTGTATTAACTGTCAACTGTTATTTTCAAATTTTGTATCAGAATTATTCAAACAATATTCGTTTGTATCAGAATTCTTCATTAAAAATATATGCCAAAAGTAGAAATTGAAGAGAATGTTCTGGTTCTGGCATATCTCCAAGAAGTGTAAAAATGAAGCATCCATCTTTGAGAACAATTCAGTTATTCTGCTCTAAGCATGACAATAAACGTGAAACAAAGGTTAGTCAGCAATGGACTGGACACATCTACAACCAATATCACTTATACGTGTCTCGCTGGTTGCATGCAGTTGCATGTATTAAGTTCTCAATTCCCATTCCTTTCGAATTATTTTGTAGGTTAGCAGGAATAGCAGGTATGTTAATGTTATTTTCGGAGTTCGTAGAAAAAGCATAGTATGTAACGCGTTTATAAACTCTTCTAGATACTCGATTAATAAACACTCGCTCCGCTCTGCTCCGCTCGTGCTCAAAATACTCGTTACTAAAAGGACGTTTATAACACTTGTTACATAATATACTATTTTCTACTCACATAACTAAAATGGCATTTAGCGTACGGATATGTACCACTCTGAATGGACGATTAACCACGGACTGACGATCTGTGATTTATTCAAAATATTAAACACGTTACCATGGCAACACGATTTCTTGAACACATTACCATGGCAACACAGGTTATTAAACACAGCTTCAGTATAATTTGAGACATGTCCGGCCTATCAATTGTAGGAACTGACAACTGTCATTACCGAATTTTGAATCAGAATTATTCAAACAATTTTCGTTTGTATCAGAATTCTTGAAACAATTTTCGTTTGTATCAGAATTCTTCATTAAAACCCTTGAACCCCCAAGCGGGGTCCCTTAAGGACCCCAAATCCAAAAATCCTACTATTGATTTTTTATTCGAACACACTGGCAACACTGCCGCTTGGTATGTATTTGTGAGAAGTTTTCAGTATGCGTATGCGATCACATTTCGAAGCGATTGCATCGAAGTTACACGTGATTTAGGTGAGTGGGGTCCCATTTATCTTTCGAATACACTGTATATTTTGTTACTTTCTTATTTTTCAGAGCAATAATGAGAAAAAGTTATTCTCATAGAAAGCGACTCCTTACACAACGTGATACATCTGGAGAAGACTATTTCGATACAAAAAATGTGTATTTTTCATTTTATTTCCTAGAAAATCAGAGTAAAGTTTCTTGTTATATCTAAAGTATTATTTTGTTCCTCCCTAGACCCATTTAATGGAAAAACTTAATTGAACTAGTTTGAAATCATATATTTAGGTGGGGTCTCTAAAGGACCCCGCACGGGTGTTTACGTTGATTCTGATGGCATGGGAATTCAAGGGTTAAAAATATATGCGAAATGTAGACAAAAGTGAAATCGAAGTGAATGCTTTGGTAGGTACTTGCATATCTCCAAGAAGTGTATAAATGAAGCACCCATCTTTGAGAACTATTCATTTATTATGCGCTTAGCATGACAATAAACGTGATACAAAGGTTAGTAAGCAATGGACTGGACACATCTACAACCAATATAACTTATACAACGTGTCTCCCTGGTTGCATGCAGTTGCATGTATTATGTTCTCAATTCCCATTCCCCATTCCTTTCGAATTATTTTGTAGGTTAGCAGGAATAGCAGGTATTTTGATGTAATTTTCGGAGTTCGTAGGAAAAGCATAGTATGTAACGCGTTTATAATCTCTTCTAGACCCTCGTTTATTAAACACTCGCTCCGCTCTGCTCTGCTCGTGCTCAAAATACTCGTTACTAAAAGGACGTTTATAACACTTGTTACATAATATACTATCAATTACCAGATATTATGGTGTACACATTTTGGCTAGTTGTTTCCTCCTCGGGGTATCATGTCTATCCCGAAGTTTTAAAGATTACCATTTTCCTCGCAGTTTCCTACAAAAACATTAGAAAACATGAAAATGATTTCTATAACAGTGATATTGTATATCTTGTAACGAAATTTATACAGGGCTTTCATTTCAAAACTTACCACCCTGCATATCTTCTGATCTGCGAAGATTACAATTTTCGCCAAAAACAGGTCGATTTAGATATCGAGGGAGAAGTAAAATAACAGTATCAATTGAATGCTATGTTCATCCCCTTCACCCCCAGACACCTCCACTTTGAAATCTCAAATGGCACTCCCTACTTTGAGATACATAAAATTGAAGGTCTATCAATGATCAAATCAACCAGGTGAAAAAAATATTTATTTCGTATACAGGGTGAGTCATGAGGTACTGTACATACTCCTACCACGAACAGAGGCCCCTGAGGGGAATATCGAATGGCCATCTGGAGTATTCCTCCTCTTCTGCAATAATAAACAGGGTGATTTATAGGATTGAGCGAAAACATATTTTTGTCACAACTTTCCAACAGCTTCTTTGATTCATTTCATTTTTTCATGGAACATTAGACACTCCAACACCAATAGACTAACGTTTACAGAATTGAAAAATATCCAGGACCGTACTTGTGAAATGTTGCCAGCTATCAAAGAGTTCACTCTGAATATGGTTTCAGTGAACAATGACATCTTCTCTGTCAATCAGAACAAAATGTGTTGGTGCTCCATCCAGCTGAGAATGGTATACCCTACTGGTGACTTTCAAAACCACCTGGACTGATTTATTTTGACGAATCGTGTCTGAGAAGAAATGCAATTTTTCAGAGTGGTATTCAAAGAGATTGCTCAAAATGTGCTCCATTATTCTGTAGACAATAGTACAGCATATTTTCGAATTCGTCACGAACTTTTTGAAACGTTTCCCGATTGATTTGTCTGCATTCTGAAATGATTCTTTTGTTGAGTTCATCAATATCTTCTGGTGGAGTCTTATAAACAATTGTTTCCAAGTGACCCCACAGATAACAGTCAAGAGGTGTCAAATCTGGAGATCTTGCTGGCCATTCTGTGGCACCTCTGCTGCCAATCCACTGCCTAGAAAATCGTTGATTCAACCATTCTCTCACCTCTAGAAAAACATGTGGTGGAGCTCCATCCTGCTGGAAGAACAGGTTATTTTCGTCTAGCAACATATTTTCATGATCATCGATTGGCCTCTCTAAAGATTGTGTAATGAGGGGATCAATTGAATTTTCCAATAAATCCAGGTACAATTGTCCATTTAAATTGTCTCCAATGAAGAGTAGTATAAATCACCCTGTTTATTATTGTAGAAGAGGAGGAAAACTCCAGATGGCCATTCGATATTCTCCTCAGGCGCCTCTGTTCGTGGTAGGAGTATATACAGTACCTGATGCGAGACCTGATGACTCACCCTGTATACGAAATAAATATTTTTTCATCTGGTTGATTTGATCATTGATAGACCCACATCTCAAAGTAGGGGGTGCCATTTGAGATTTAAAAGTAGGGGTGTCTGGGGGTGATGGTATTTTACTTCCCCCTATATATCTAAATCGACCTGTTTTTTCCGATAACTGTAATCCTCGCAGATCAAAAGATATGCAGAGTGGTAAGTTTCGAAATGAAAGCCCTGTATGAATTCAAGTTTGCTTTGGATATCTTGTGGATACCCATGAAATATCATCTGATGGATATCCATTACAGATCCACTATGGATATTCAGGTATATCCCGATCAGAATACATTTAACTGATATCCATAAGATATTCTGTGTTATGTGGACTATTTTCTATATTTTTGTCAATTTGAGGCAAGTCAGTTAAAATTGCGTTTGTTTGAATGTTATTTACATTGAGTTCATTGGTTCAAACGTGTTTGATTAGTTCTTCGGTAATATGCTTGCCCAACGACCGAATGAAAATATCCGAAGCGGTGTTGCAGCAGCGACGCGACGCAGCGATACGTAGCTGCCTGTCACTTTCTTCTTGTTCGGGGATTCTTTTGTTATACAGGATGTGCCGTGAAAGTGTAAAGCCCACAAACAAAAAATGGATGCCCTACTGCATGTAAAAACATACATCATTTTGGCGGTTGGCGCCTTATTTTTAGTTTCACGTTCGAGCGCTGGTGCAGTTCGGTTATTTTCGTTCGGTTGTTGGGCAAACATTATCAATAGGGAGAATCTTGTCTACAGTGCTCTTACTTGTTCATTAGTTATAGTTCTATTACCTAGCGAACGATGGCGCTCCCTGTTCGAATGCCCCGAGGTTGGTAGAACTGATGATCACTCGGATGATCATTGACTTTGTAGAGGAAGGTTGCCACGATCAGAAAACGCGTGGAGAGAAGTCGTAAATCGTGACGTAATCGCGAGCGTAATCGTATCCAAAATTACATGTTGTGATCATCGGTGATCATAGAAATGTATGCATAATTCTAGATCACAACTGAATAGGTAAATCTTCTTGAAGGCAGTTGTAGAATATAGATCCAAAACGGATAACTGGCTATAACTGAAGAAGTTTGTAAATTATCCATGCTTTAGCTATATTATTTCGGATTATCTACAACGATTTTCGAAATATGTCGATTCTTTCCAAAATAAAGTGCTCAAAGAATTAAGGGGACCTCGGAATGGACCACTGGAATTTTCGAAGTTTTTTAAAATGCGATAATTTATTTGCAAATCAATCGATTTCCAATCGGATGCAGTGTTCAGAAGATGCCTCCTTTCTGTTTTTGATTCATTGTTCAAAACTTTTCGAAGTTTTTTAGTTATGACATACCAAGTGGTCAAAAAGAGTTTTATATAATCGAAAAAGTTGAGGTTCTCTTGTATTTCCCAGGAAGTTTTCCATCCTTCTGCAAATCTACTTTCTCAAATTTTCAAGTCAATATCTCGAAAGGGTTTTGGAATGTCTGACCCGGTCTGACCTACCTTGTATAGGATGGGAAATATCGATATTTTTCGAAATTCTGCATTTTTATGCATTCCTGTGGATTTAAGAAAGTTCAGGCGATATTCAAACCGTACTGCATTGAATACTATCAGATTCATTCCTGGTGAAGTTATACACCTGGCCTTTAGAGCAGCATAACTTTCGATAACAACAAAATGAGCGGTTTTCGAATAAGTGAGATTTTGTGAAATTGTCTGCTCAATTTGATGCTGCTACAATAATGTGCTTGTGAAGTTATGAATCCTACATTCAGATGGATTCCCGTAGTCAATATCTCGAAACAATTTCTTGATTTATTTAAGAAACGGTGCTTTCCATACAGTCCTGAGTTGGTATGGAATTAAGAAACCTCTATAGTGCACGTTTCCTTCATCACTTGGGAAAAATGCAATTCTCCCACTGAGCTTCCCGAATAATAACAATAAATCATCAACTATTGAAAATATAACATTTTCCCCCCCTGCTAAAGGTATTAGTTTTCTTCTAGCTTAAGACGACATATCTTAGTGACTGGACGTCGGTATTCTGAGTGAGCAGTTTTAACATTCACGACTCTGATCCTGTCATCAGGGCCTGGATATGTAGCAGTGATTCTGCCCAATTGTACCTTGGTGCTTGATCATCTACTAATTTCACAACATCGTCTACTGCTACGAGTTTCTCATCATTTGTCCATTTGCTTCGCTTGGTGAGCGTTGGTAGATATTCCTCTACCCACCGTGTCCGAAATGCATCTATTAACTCACGAGCTTTCTTCCATTCGCGTTTGAAACCATCTGAATTGGGATTCATTGAAACTAAAGTTTCTTCTCGACTAGATGACCAAATAAGGAAATGGTTCGGTGTAAGTGCTTCTAAGTCTGCTGGATCCGAAGAAACTGTATGTTAATGAAACAACAGCTGAGCATAAACTAGTTTATTTTACCTCAATATCGACAGCAATACAAAAACGATGTAAACATAAAAAGTGAAGTTGATGAAATAGAATTCATATACTGGGTACTCTGCTACATCTTCCCCTTTTATTCAGAAAATCACTTTGACGTAATATCCTATATTATAACTCTAAAATTACCTTTGCTAAAGTTTCACCTACTTTTTTGAATAATCAGTTGGGTTATATCTCTGTACAGGTTTGATAATTCTTCCTCTACTACTTTGATTTTCTACAAAAATAACATCATTGTCACTTGGTTCATCATTCAATATATTTGGTAGAGATGAGCCGTTTTGTTGTGCAATATCTTCAGGAATTACAGCCAGAAACCGTCTATTTCTCTCGATTACAGATCCATTATCCATCTTTACTTTATACGACCTATGCCTAACCTTGTCAACAACTACCCCTGGATGCCACTCAGAATTAGTACCCTGTACCATAATTTTTTGTTCTCTTTCTAGTTCCGTAAGTTCTCTCTGACTGCCTTTATTATAATAGTCTGTTTGTTTATTTTGCCGTTTTTTCAATTCCTCTTTTGTCTGTTCTACACTTTGCAAATCTGGTTTCAACATACTGTCCCTCATAGGAATGATACCTCTCAGTCTTCTTGACATCAGGAGTTGTGCCGGTGTACCTATTTCATTTGAAATAGGAGTGTTTCGATATTGCAACAATGCCAAATACATATCTTTTTTATCATCTCTACATTTTTTGAGTATTTTTTTGAGTGTCTGAACTGCACGTTCCACCATACCATTACTTTGAGGGTACAGGGGAGAAGATGTTAGGTGAATAAATTCCCATGTTTCAGCGAATGATTTGAATAATCCAGAGGAAAACTGCGGGCCATTATCTGAATACAAAATTTTTGGTATACCATGACGTGCGAAAATTGACTTTAGATGCATAATCACATTAACGGCGGTTGTATTAGTGTTCAAACAGATCAACTCGACATATTTTGAATAATAATCTATAACGATCAGATATTGTTTCTTATCTAATTCAAAAAAGTCACAGCCTAATTTTTCCCAAGGTCTAGAAGGTATTTCATGTGGACACAACGGCTCTTTCATTTGAGAATTCTTATATTTCATACATGTAGAGCAGTTACTGATAAAGGTGTTGATATCTCTGTTCATTGTCGGCCAATATACACATTCATTAGCATAACTTTTAGTTTTATCCCGGCCCTGGTGGCTATAGTGTATTTTTTGCAAAGTTGCATTAATTAACTTTTTAGGAATGACGATTCTGTTTCCGACGTATAACATTTCGTTGTACTCAAGTAGACTATTTCTATTTTTATAAAAACATTCGATGTACTCATTTTCTTTTTTTATATTTTTGGGCCAACCATTTTTCAAAAATTGTTTTATTTTAATCAGATCATGATCATCACTTGTTTCATTCTGGATTTTTTTCAAAAATTCTGATTCAAAATTATTTTGTTGCTGTAACATACAAACTTGAGCATCAATCTCAGAACTAATAGTGTCATTTTCCTCTGCATTATTCAAAAATGCCCTCGACAGGGTATCTGCTATATATAAATTTTTTCCAGGGGTATGGTATATATTTATTTCGTATTTCTGTAATTTAATCAACATCCGTTGAAGTCTCATTGGACAATCAACTAGATTTTTATTGAATATGGATACTAGTGGTTTATGATCTGTTTGTATATTGAACTTCTGGCCATACACAAATTGGTGAAACTTCTCACAACCAAATGTTATACCAAGCATTTCTTTTTCAATTACAGCGTATCTCTTTTCTGCATCTGTTAATGCACGAGAAGCATATGCACATGGAAAATTATCTTGTAACAATACAGCTGCAATTCCATCTTTAGATGCATCAACTGATATGGTGGATGTTTTGCTGACGTCGAAATATCGCAACACTGTATTTTCACATATTAATTTTTTTATTTTCTCAAATGCGATTTCCAAATTTTTATCCCAAACGAAAGCATTCTGACTTTTCAAAAGCAACCTTAATGGTGCTGTATGAGATGACAAATCTGGTATAAATTTACCTAGATAATTAATGAAACCAAGAAATCGTTCAATACCTTTTTTATCTTTAGGGCTTGGCATTGATTTAACTGCTCTGACCTTCGAGATGTCTGGTTTGAGTCCCTCTCTGGTTATTAGGTGACCTAAATATTTAACTTCCGACTCACAAATTCTACATTTTTGTTTATTAAATTTTATATTTTCTTTCCTCGCAATATCTAACACTTTTTTAAGTCTCATGTCGTGTTCTTCCTTTGTTTTCCCACTAATTAATATGTCATCAATGAATGTGTGAACCCCTTCTATATTGAAAATATCCCTAAACCTTTTGTGAAAAATTTCCGGGGCGGATGAAATGCCATATGGAAGTCTCAAAAAACGATAACGCCCAAATGGTGTGTTGAAGGTACACAACTTAGAACTTTCGTTGTCTAATTTAATTTGCCAAAATCCGTTGTTTGCATCGAGAGTAGTGAAATACTTGGCCCCCGCCAGCCTGTGAGAAATCTCATCAATTGTAGGCAAAGGAAAATACTCTCGTTTGATAACTTTATTTAAATCTTTAGGATCCATGCAGATGCGAATATCACCATTTGGTTTTCTAACAAGTACCAGTGAATTGACCCACTCTGTAGGTTCTTCTACTTTTTCTATGATTTCACTCTTTTCCAACACTTCTAATCTTTCTTTCAGTTTATTATATAGTGGCAAGGGTACTTTTCTAGGGGCATGAACAACAGGGTTCACATTTGGATTTATTTCTATTTTATAAGGTTGGCTCAAACATCCTGTACCATTAAAAACATCTATATAGTCTTTTGTTAAATCGTTACTATCTACATTATCGACTCTTTGTATCAAATTGAACATCTTTATGGAGTCTAAACCTAGCAATGAAGGAGAATCCTTGTCTACTACGAAAAAGTACAATTCCCTAGTTTGGTTCCTGAATGTACATCTCAACTTGATTTTACCTAATGTTGGGACTATTTCTTTTGTTATTGTGCTCAATTTGACAGGGGTTTCTTCCATGAAGTCGCAAGTAATATTATTATTTATGAGGGTGCTTCTAGATATTATATTGACCATTGCCCCTGTATCTAATTTGAAATTGATACTATAGTTATCATTTACAATAATATTTACCATCCATTCTTGCTCGCCTGCTGATTGAACACAACCAACAAAATAATAATCACTTGTTTCATCAGCCTCATCGAACTTTTCTTGGTTTACTATTTCACTGTGGGTCACACAATGCACATTTCTTTGTTTCAAACACATTTTTGAGTAATGTCCTCGCACATTACACAGATTACACAAAACTCGGAATGCTGGACAATTGAATTTCTCATGACTTGCACCACATCTTCTGCAACTTTGCTCCCGACGCTGGAAATTTTGACGTTGGGGTTGGTTATTTGGGGAGTTTGGAACACTGGATCTACCTGCTTGTTGATCAAATCTCTTGTTTGTTCTGGTATACCTTGATTGCACCCAATGCAGAGCGGATGTTGATTCTGTTGAAATTTCTTCTCTTTGTTGCTGAGAATTTTCGATTGTTTTGGCTTTATTTATAGCTTCCTGTAATGTCTTACAGTCACCTTCCAATAAGCGTTGTCCTATATGCTTTTTCACCAAACCACAAATGAAAATGCTTTTCACTATATCATCCCTCAAGTCACCTAACTCGCAGGACAAAGCTTTATTTCGCAGGTCTGTAACGTAGTTATCAATGGTTTCCCCTTCGAGCTGCCTCCTCGTGAAGAATTTGTGTCGTTCAAAATCCAGATTTTTGAATGGGATGAAGTGATTTTCAAATTTATTTAGCAGGTGGTCTAGTTTCCCTTCTTCATCTGCGGTGAAAGTGAAGGTTGTGTATATACGATATGCTTCGTCTCCTATATAATGAAGGAGTTGTGCGCATTTTGTTGCATCATCCTTTTTGGTATACTCCATTGCTTGAAGGTAATTTGTGAACCTTTTCTTCCAAAACTTCCAGTTTTCCTCCATGTTTCCTTCCAAACTCAAAGGTGGAACACCGTTATTTCCAGACATTTTGATAACAATTACAATATTACTTATTTGATTAATACTTTTTCAACATTTCTCATTCTTTCATTTGCGTTTTAACCGACTGCGCCATGTTAATGAAACAACAGCTGAGCATAAACTAGTTTATTTTACCTCAATATCGACAGCAATACAAAAACGATGTAAACATAAAAAGTGAAGTTGATGAAATAGAATTCATATACTGGGTACTCTGCTACACTGTAGTCAAAGGTCGGAAATTGTCAATTTTTTCTGACTCTGTTTAACATGTTAACAGTGTTTCCGTCGGTGGTTCCTCTTTCAGTGATTGTTCTGTAAGAACCTTTCCAATTGATTTTTTCCACACAGCCAATGAGTCTTTCCCAGACTCCTCCCATATGAGCTGCTGTAGGAGGATTGAACTTGAATTGTATCCCTCTTGACGAGATTGAATCAATTATCTTCAGGTTGTCCTCTTCGTGCAGTCATTCGCATCATTGCCATTATCGTGGAATCAGTATTGAGAGTATGAGCCAGTTCTAAATGAATCGCTCGAACTGCAAAACACGTAAAAATCACCCCCAATCGTGTATCCTCCCTCCTTCCGATTTTTACATACATTGGGCCAAAATATTCCATTCCGATTCTTACAAATGGTCTGATCTCTCTTCGTTGTCTAACTTCTGGAAGTTGGCCCATCAGTGGTGGAATCGGCTTGCATCTTCGAATTTTGCATATCAAGCATTTCGATATAACTGATTTTACAGCTGCTCTACCTTTTAAAATCCAGTATTTCTGTCTTATCTCGTTCAAAATGAGTTCAACTCCCCCATGCAGGTATTTCTCATGATAATGGTATACTTATCAATAATTTGGAAAATTCATGTTTTGGGCACAAAATGATAGGCTGTCGAGAATTCTCATGCACATATTGCGACAAAATCATGCGTCCATACAGTATCAATATTCCATTCAACGATTTCCCTTTTTCCAAATTACTGATTTCTTCCGGAAAACTTTGTTGTTGAGCATACTTTATCCAAATCATTTCTGCATACTCCAATCTACTGTTAATTCAGATGTATTTTTTTTTCTAGTCCTCTTCTTCTATTCTTCAAATTCTCTATAAATCTAAAACAACAAGAAGTAGTTCGGATCAACCTCATCAATTTCGAAATTTTTTGTATATTTGGCAAATAATGTTCATAATTTGTTATGACTATGCATATTTCTTCCGTTTTCAGCTCATCCTCTCCATCTTTTAATAATGTTGAGGACATTTCATCTTCAAATGGCCAAGAAACTGGGTCTTCCTTCAGAAAATCTTCTGTCCTAGTTCGCTCTTGAATCTCGCCTATCCGATGAGGAACGAACTGTTTGTAGTTTCGGCCATAGGCTCTGATCCACTTGGTGATTTATAACTCATGTTAAATTGTCTTTGTCAATCTAGTTCACATAACGGCGGCCTGTAGTTCCAGTCTAGGGATCGATAATGGTTTAAAGGGAGCTACTCTCGTTTTGGCTGCGATTAACGAAACATCAATTCCCTCACTCCCAATTACTCGTAGATAAATCACTGCTGCAAAGGCTTTCTCGCTGTATCACAAAATGTATGGATTTCAATACAACGAGCTTTCGGGATATTCAAACTGTAGCATCTCGCGCAGGACTCTAATTTCCGGTAGTTGTTCATCCTAGCTGGCTTTGGAACGCCATATGTCTTGCATCATAATCTTCCCTCTGATAGTGAGCGTAGATATCAGACCAAGTGGATCAAAAACTGACATTACGTCCTCAAGAATGATCCTTTTGGATGGTTTCACATTCTCCCAGTCCTTAAAATTGAGTTTGAATGAAAACTCATCGTTCGTTGGTTTCCACCAAAGACCAAGTATCCGGTGACAATCATCAATATTTTTTGAATCGACCAATAATAATTCCTTGTCTAGTTTTAACAAGTCGAAGCCCTGAGGGGGCAGAAGGACGATCTAGCCTTCATAGCCATAAGTTGTGAATTCGACATCCAGCCTGTTATTACTTCAAAACCAGTTTTTCTCTGAATTTCACATACCTCTTCTATAGTGTGAAGAGCTTCCTCTTCGGAGTCTTTAAATTCAAGACGAGATTCAAGGTAATCGTCAACATAAAATTTATTCTCAATGGCTGATCTTATTTCAGGATCTGTGGCACATTTTCTGCCATTATAATTTTTTACAAATTGTGCACAAACAGGGGAACAAGTAGAGCCGAAGGTCATTACCAATATTTCATAGACATCTGGCTTCCTATCATAATCCAGATCTCGCCAAAGGAAACGCTGAGAACCCCTGGCTTGTTTTCTAATTTCCACTTGGTGAAACATTTCCCGTATGTCCCCATAAATTCCAAACTATCGCTGTCTAAACTTCCATAATATCGCTACCAACGACTGGAGAAGATCTGGGCCTGACAATTAACTGTCATTCAGGCTAACGCCGTAAGATTTGGAAGCTGCATCAAAAACGAGTCAACTTTTGTTTGGTTTGTTTGGGTTATTAACGACGAAATGGAGAGAGAAGATACCAGGTGCGGGGTGTTCGGATGTCTGCCTCCATAAGTGTCAACTTTCTTACATATCCTTTGTCCACATAAGCTTTTATTCTTTTGGCAATACTCTCTTGCATTATCTTCATTCAGTCTATATTTCTGCTCTACACACCTGAATGAAGGATTCATAATTTCACAAGCCCATTATTGTAGCAGCATCAATATGAAAAGACGATTTCACAAAATCTCACACGTTATTCGAAAAACGCTCATTCTGTTGCTATCGGTAGTTCTGCTGCTCTTGAAGCCAGCTGGATATCTTAGTACGAATTACGGTTTGAATGTCTCCTGAACTTTCTTAAATCCACAGAAATGCATAAAGATACAGAATATCTAAAAATATCGATATACACATCTTGTATAAAGAAGGTCAGAAATTCCAAAACCATTTCGAGATATTGACTTGAAGATTTGAGAAAGTTGATTTGCAGAAGTATGAAGAAATTCCTGGGGAATACGGAAGCTCCTTAACTATTTCGATTATGTAACACTCTTTTTATTGATTGTCTTTATTACCCCAAGAAACATTCCGATTGAAAATTAGTTGATTTGCAAAAGAGTTATCGCAATTTAAAAAACGTCGAAAATTCGAGTGTTCCACTTAATTCTTTGATCACCTTAATTACCGCCGTACTAGTTGACGAAAATATTTGTATCTCGCAAACCGTTCAAAATTTGAGGACCAAACTCGATGGTCCCATTTTGTACCATTTTGCCGAAATAATCAAGAAATAGTGCAAGCGTGTTTTTCAGTGTAGGTAGAAGGGTGATGTGTGAAGTCAACGATACATTTTTCTCCGTGTAAACGGTGGAGTTATTCATGGTAACCAATTTTGAGGCATCGAATCAACATCAAAGACGGCATCAAATCTTTGGCATATGGGTAGTTGGGTGATCGCCGCTTGAAAAAACGAACGATCTCCCATTCTTTCAAGTTTTCAATCCAGTTGAATTTTGCAAAATTTCTAATGTGTGGCCTACGTTATTCACCCTGTACCATTATGATTTAAAATTAATTGACAAAGCCCATGGCCTTTTCATAATCCAATCTAATTGTTTTCCTTGACTCAAACCTGAATCCAAACCTCAAGAATAAGCCTCTGAAAAAAGTTACAAGCAGGATTCAAGAAATCCCCTCCTCAACCTGTAAGTGGTTCGACAGTTGTGCCCGGCTATGATCACGTGAACCAGACTGAAGTCGCTAAACGTTTAGGATGGATTATTTATGTAAAAGTGAAATTTTTTTCAGTTTGCTCCGTTTTCGTGACAAGGGGTTTCAAGAAATAGTTATTCATGATACAACGGAAAAAAGTAGTAGATGTTAGCTCCAGGTTGTGTTGTCTCCCGACTCGTAGCGGTGGGAGACAAAAAACCGTGAGTTAAAATCTATTTTTTTTTTCATCGAGGTGGTTGAAATCCTTTATGGACACCATATGGGTCCAATCCCCCATATGATAGTGTGGGAGTCCCCTGACTCCAGGTATACCCACTAAACATTCCACCCCGTTTGTAGGCTCGTCTGACCGAAGTCCTCGACGCCACTTAGACCTAGTGGCCCATTGTATCTTACCTACATGCCGTTTTTTACCATATACGACTCATGGTGCTTCTTAAGGGTCACTTCAATATGAAAGACCCTTTTCGTTCAGGTTCCTGAAGATTGCTCTTCCGATCCCTGTTCTCGTATACGAAGAAGGCCAAAAGTTTTTCTTCTACGAGTGACGGGGGAAGGGGTTGGTCCAGCCCTGTGGTGCTCCCTGCACAGGGCTAAGGCTACTCACTCTGAGATGTGCATTAGCCCTATCAGACTGGCCCTGATGGTTCCGCTCTCTTCTGGCTGGACTGTGTCGTCCTACCTGTCACTCTTCACTACTGCCTGCATCTCCCTTTTCACGGTCGCTCTGTAAGAGGTCACACGACAGCTCTTGGTCCCCGCACGGCGAGCAGTCGACGTCTCTTCCCTCAGATAAGGTCAGACGTTTGACCTCTAACCCGGTGGCCGAGGCCAGCGCCTTTCTTAGCGGGCTGGCCAGGGGGAGTCTCCTCTTCTCGCGGCCTCTTTTTCATGCTTCCATGACCGAGCCGCGGTGGCGGGGCCGCTTTGGATCGCGAGGTTTTCTTTTGGGGATCTCCGGGTCCGACAGCCCTCACCGATCTCGGCGCAATCTGGAGCGCGATAGAGGCATTGGCGAGATTCTTTTCTCCCTCCTGTTTGGCTTCGACCAGGGTACCGGGCCACTGCGCCAGTTTTGGTTGTCTCAACTGGGACTACCTGGTCCGGCCCGTGATTCCGGTGCGCTCGCTGACTGGGCCTGGGAGTCCTTGCTAGAACCTCCTGGTCCGGCTTGCAGCGCCTCGCCCTTGGTAGATTCCGAGGGGGCCAATACAAATTTCCCAGCTGGGCTTTCCGACATATCCTTGTCCTTTTCCTTTCGGCGGGTCTCCGTCGCAGAGCCGTCCGTCGACTTGTACGACGACCCGTCGTCGGCAACCCTGCTCTCTGGGCCCGAGGTTAGGAGAATTTCTTTCTCCCGCTGCCTTTCCTCTCCTTGGTTAGAGCCAGAGCCAGCGCTGCGATGTCTCAGCCACCCCTAGGACTTAGGAGGTGAGAGTAGCGTTGGAGCGCCTAACCTTTGACATCCCTTTGAACCCCATCGATAATCAATAACTGAAATCCAATATCGCCTAATGCCTTATTCCCACATAACTATACAGGAGGCACTAAACAAATCTAGATGGTCGAAGGCTTGTTTCAAACGGAAAGTCATGCAGCACATTTCCTCAAAGTTATTTCTTCCTATTATTATTATATGCAGTCCAGCAGATGCATACTTGTGAAATCTCCGACTTCATAATTATCAATATCAAGAGGAAATAATATTGCTGGAGGAGTTGTTAGATGTTCCATGGAAAAGAAACTCGCTCCTTCACCATTTCTATGACGTACTTTATGAAATGCCACATTCACACAATAGGTACGATTTCCTGTCTCAGTACGACTTAATCATCATTATATATCTAGAATTCTGGAAATTGTTCTTTGAATACATTATATTGCTTTTTTTGTATTAGGCAATAGTTGTTAATTATTATTCTTGTTTAATATATTCCTGTATTCCTGAGTTTTTAATCGGAATTATTCTGTGAACTGAGTAAATAAATAAATAAATGAATAATTAAATAAATAAATAAATGAATGAATTAATAAATAAATTAATACCTAAATGAATGAATACATATAAGTGAATTATTATAGTATAATGATATTCCCCTTGGAGGGACTTTAGAAACATCAGCAGGAAGGCAGGAGTACAACGATCATCCTGTATCACGCATCCCAGATTGCTCTCCAACCTCTCAATGATTCCTACATACACCACACTCAATATATGCCGCAGTGACAAATAACGTCACAGAAGATTCCGGAGTGTTCTGGAAACAATCGATGGAACAATTAGAGAGAGAGGTTTTGTTCTAAGAAGCTTCTAGAACAAAAAGAATGAGACGGAAGATCATTCGAGAACCTTTTCGAACCAAAGCCTGCCAAGTGATCTCATATATAAACGGCCGAACAACTACTGTCAGGCAGTCGAGCAGCGAGTGTCAGAGAGACAGTCATATACCGCGTGATATAAATCGTTTTACATAAATAGTAGTTATAAGTTCGATATAAATTAGTGTGTCTTTAGTTTAAATAAATCAGTTCGAAAATAAATAGTGCCGTGTTCGCTTCTGCACCCGAATAACGTAACAATATAGATAAATAACCATATCATAGCAGCGATGGGATATAAAATTGGTTATCAATCCTACTTCTTCGAGTATTATGAATAATTTTCATGAATCTCTTATTTGCTGGATGAAGTTAATTGCTAATAAAGGTTCATTATGATATTTTGCAATATATAGAATCTTTAATTTTTCACTTTCGTCATATTACAAAATACGGGTGTGAAAGCAGCAACGGTTTTTCTGGCAACGGTTTTTCAACTTCATTTATGGTATATGGAGGAAGGACTTTTTCTTTCGCTCAAGATTTTTCTACACAAGTCCACTAACCTGAAGAAGTTGAGAAAGGCTCCTAACAAAAAAATAATTTGTGATTTCTAAACCACCCCATAACCACCCCACATAACAGAAAAATCGTGAGACAGTTGGGAGATACCTTAATCGCGATTTCATTATGTAAATCGATAATTTTACACTAATTGAACACCCTCCATACAATGAAATAATTTGTGAACTAGAAACTACCCCTCAACAACCCTCCGAAATAGAAAATTCATAAATCAGTTGATATTACAGTTGCGCGATGTTTTTTGATGGAAATGAATTATTCTAGACCTGCTGACTACTCTTTGTAGGGTGAAATATTTTGTGAACCAAAAACTACCCCTCAGCAACCCTCCGAAGTATAAAGATCATAAATCAGTTGAAATTCCCGTTGCATGAGATTTTTTGATGGAAATGGATAATTCTAGACCTGTTGTATACGGTTTATGGGGTGAAATAATTTGTGAATCAAAAACCACCCCTCAGCAGCCCTCCGAAATAGAAAATTCATAAATCTGTTGAAATTACAGTTGCTGAAAGTTTTTTGATGGAAATGAATTATTCTTGACCTGCAGAATACACCCTGTAGGGTGAGATAATTTGTGAATCAGAAACTACCCCTCAACAACCCTCCGAAGTGTAAAAATCATCAATTAGTCGTAATTCTTGTTGCGCTATGTTTTTTGATGGAAATGAATTATTCTAGACCTGCTGTATACGCTCTATGGGGTGAAATAATTTGTGAACCAGAAACTACCCCACAACAACCCTCTGAAGTAGGAAAATCATGAATAATCTGTTGAAATTACAGTTGCTGAAAGTTTTTTGATGGAAATGAATTATTCTTGACCTGCAGAATACACCCTGTAAGGTGAAATAATTTGTGAACCAAAAACTACCCCTCAACGACCCTCCGAAGTGTAAAAATCATCAATTAGTTGGAATTCTTGTTGCAAGAGATTTTTTGATGGAAATGAATTATTCTAGACCTGCTGTATACGCTGTATGGGGTGAAATAATTTGTGAACCAGAAACTACCCCTCAGCAGCCCTCTGAAATAAATAATTCATAAATCTGTTGAAATTACAGTTGCTGAAAGTTTTTTGATGGAAATGAATTATTCTTGACCTGCAGAATACACCCTGTAAGGTGAAATAATTTGTGAACCAAAAACTACCCCTCAACGACCCTCCGAAGTGTAAAAATCATCAATTAGTTGAAATTCTTGTTGCAAGAGATTTTTTGATGGAAATGAATTATTCTAGACCTGCTGACTACTCTTTGTAGGGTGAAATATTTTGTGAACCAAAAACTACCCCTCAGCAACCCTCCGAAGTATAAAGATCATAAATCAGTTGAAATTCCCGTTGCATGAGATTTTTTGATGGAAATGGATAATTCTAGACCTGTTGTATACGGTTTATGAGGTGAAATAATTTGTGAATCAAAAACCACCCCTCAGCAGCCCTCCGAAATAGAAAATTCATAAATCTGTTGAAATTACAGTTGCTGAAAGTTTTTTGATGGAAATGAATTATTCTTGACCTGCAGAATACACCCTGTAGGGTGAAATAATTTGTGAATCAGAAACTACCCCTCAACAACCCTCCGAATTAGAAAATTCATAAATCAGTTGAAATTACAGTTGCGCGATGTTTTTTGATGGAAATGAATTATTCTAGACCTGCTGTATACGCTCTATGGGGTGAAATAATTTGTGAACCAGAAACTACCCCACAACAACCCTCTGAAGTAGGAAAATCATGAATAATCTGTTGAAATTACAGTTGCTGAAAGTTTTTTGATGGAAATGAATTATTCTTGACCTGCAGAATACACCCTGTAAGGTGAAATAATTTGTGAACCAAAAACTACCCCTCAACGACCCTCCGAAGTGTAAAAATCATCAATTAGTTGAAATTCTTGTTGCAAGAGATTTTTTGATGGAAATGAATTATTCTAGACCTGCTGTATACGCTGTATGGGGTGAAATAATTTGTGAACCAGAAACTACCCCTCAGCAGCCCTCTGAAATAAATAATTCATAAATCTGTTGAAATTACAGTTGCTGAAAGTTTTTTGATGGAAATGAATTATTCTTGACCTGCAGAATACACCCTGTAAGGTGAAATAATTTGTGAACCAAAAACTACCCCTCAACGACCCTCCGAAGTGTAAAAATCATCAATTAGTTGAAATTCTTGTTGCAAGAGATTTTTTGATGGAAATGAATTATTCTAGACCTGCTGACTACTCTTTGTAGGGTGAAATATTTTGTGAACCAAAAACTACCCCTCAGCAACCCTCCGAAGTATAAAGATCATAAATCAGTTGAAATTCCCGTTGCATGAGATTTTTTGATGGAAATGGATAATTCTAGACCTGTTGTATACGGTTTATGAGGTGAAATAATTTGTGAATCAAAAACCACCCCTCAGCAGCCCTCCGAAATAGAAAATTCATAAATCTGTTGAAATTACAGTTGCTGAAAGTTTTTTGATGGAAATGAATTATTCTTGACCTGCAGAATACACCCTGTAGGGTGAAATAATTTGTGAATCAGAAACTACCCCTCAACAACCCTCCGAAGTGTAAAAAGCTTAAATTAGTTGAAATTCTTGTTGCAGGAGATTTTTCTATGGAAATGAATTATTCTAGACCTGCTTTGAACGCTTCATATAGTGAAATAATTTGTGAATCAAAAACTACCCCTCAACAGCCCTCCGAAGTAGACAATTCATAAATCTGTTGAAATTACAGTTGCTGAAAGTTTTTTTATATGAATTTATTATTCTTCACCTGCAGAATACACTCTGTAGGGTGAAATATTTTGTGAACCATTAAAAAATCTCATGCAACAAGAATTTCAACTAATTTATGCTTTTTACACTTCGGAGGGTTGTTGAGGGGTAGTTTTTGGTTCACAAAATATTTCACCCTACAGAGTGTATTCTGCAGGTGAAGAATAATAAATTCATATAAAAAAACTTTCAGCAACTGTAATTTCAACAGATTTATGAATTGTCTACTTCGGAGGGCTGTTGAGGGGTAGTTTTTGATTCACAAATTATTTCACTATATGAAGCGTTCAAAGCAGGTCTAGAATAATTCATTTCCATAGAAAAATCTCCTGCAACAAGAATTTCAACTAATTTAAGCTTTTTACACTTCGGAGGGTTGTTAAGGGGTAGTTTTTGGTTCACAAAATATTTCACCCTACAGAGTGTATTCTGCAGGTGAAGAATAATAAATTCATATAAAAAAACTTTCAGCAACTGTAATTTCAACAGATTTATGAATTGTCTACTTCGGAGGGCTGTTGAGGGGTAGTTTTTGATTCACAAATTATTTCACTATATGAAGCGTTCAAAGCAGGTCTAGAATAATTCATTTCCATAGAAAAATCTCCTGCAACAAGAATTTCAACTAATTTAAGCTTTTTACACTTCGGAGGGTTGTTGAGGGGTAGTTTCTGATTCACAAATTATTTCACCCTACAGGGTGTATTCTGCAGGTCAAGAATAATTCATTTCCATCAAAAAACTTTCAGCAACTGTAATTTCAACAGATTTATGAATTTTCTATTTCGGAGGGCTGCTGAGGGGTAGTTTCTGGTTCACAAATTATTTCACCCCATACAGCGTATACAGCAGGTCTAGAATAATTCATTTCCATCAAAAAATCTCTTGCAACAAGAATTTCAACTAATTGATGATTTTTACACTTCGGAGGGTCGTTGAGGGGTAGTTTTTGGTTCACAAATTATTTCACCTTACAGGGTGTATTCTGCAGGTCAAGAATAATTCATTTCCATCAAAAAACTTTCAGCAACTGTAATTTCAACAGATTTATGAATTATTTATTTCAGAGGGCTGCTGAGGGGTAGTTTCTGGTTCACAAATTATTTCACCCCATACAGCGTATACAGCAGGTCTAGAATAATTCATTTCCATCAAAAAATCTCTTGCAACAAGAATTTCAACTAATTGATGATTTTTACACTTCGGAGGGTCGTTGAGGGGTAGTTTTTGGTTCACAAATTATTTCACCTTACAGGGTGTATTCTGCAGGTCAAGAATAATTCATTTCCATCAAAAAACTTTCAGCAACTGTAATTTCAACAGATTATTCATGATTTTCCTACTTCAGAGGGTTGTTGTGGGGTAGTTTCTGGTTCACAAATTATTTCACCCCATAGAGCGTATACAGCAGGTCTAGAATAATTCATTTCCATCAAAAAACATAGCGCAACAAGAATTACGACTAATTGATGATTTTTACACTTCGGAGGGTTGTTGAGGGGTAGTTTCTGATTCACAAATTATCTCACCCTACAGGGTGTATTCTGCAGGTCAAGAATAATTCATTTCCATCAAAAAACTTTCAGCAACTGTAATTTCAACAGATTTATGAATTTTCTATTTCGGAGGGCTGCTGAGGGGTGGTTTTTGATTCACAAATTATTTCACCCCATAAACCGTATACAACAGGTCTAGAATTATCCATTTCCATCAAAAAATCTCATGCAACGGGAATTTCAACTGATTTATGATCTTTATACTTCGGAGGGTTGCTGAGGGGTAGTTTTTGGTTCACAAAATATTTCACCCTACAAAGAGTAGTCAGCAGGTCTAGAATAATTCATTTCCATCAAAAAACATCGCGCAACTGTAATATCAACTGATTTATGAATTTTCTATTTCGGAGGGTTGTTGAGGGGTAGTTTCTAGTTCACAAATTATTTCATTGTATGGAGGGTGTTCAATTAGTGTAAAATTATCGATTTACATAATGAAATCGCGATTAAGGTATCTCCCAACTGTCTCACGATTTTTCTGTTATGTGGGGTGGTTATGGGGTGGTTTAGAAATCACAAATTATTTTTTTGTTAGGAGCCTTTCTCAACTTCTTCAGGTTAGTGGACTTGTGTAGAAAAATCTTGAGCGAAAGAAAAAGTCCTTCCTCCATATACCATAAATGAAGTTGAAAAACCGTTGCCAGAAAAACCGTTGCTGCTTTCACACCCGTTTACAAAATGATAATCATAACTTATCAGTAATTATTTTGCAAACGAATTCGTTCCTTCAAAAGCGGATCTATTTTCTCGGAAAGTTGCAGATTATATCTTGCAACAGCGCAAAATACTTTGAGCCCGTCCACACTACAGTGGGCTTTATTAACTAGAGTGACGACAATGGTGAGTCACTTTTTGATTGGTTGATCTGAACAATGGCGGTGCATTCACCTAACTTGCATTCTCTGCGAGTCTTGATAAATCAGCTGTTATTGTTGAAGTTATTGTTATTGTTGTTGTGTAATTTTTTGGAATTTACAAAAAAATAATGCATTGATTAGAATGATTATTCAGATTGGATGATATGAAGGATGGATTGGTAAAAATTATATAAATAAGCACATTCGCACTATTGAATTTTGGAATCACTTATAGACCGCTCCGGTGGATCCAGATTCCCAGAACTACGAAGATTGAAATGACAAAAGGGAATGGGTTCATGGAAAATGAATAATTAGGTTTACCCTTATCATAATGCAAACCATAGTTTATTATAATTAAAAACATAATTTGTTTCAGTTGAGATCATTTGATTTGAATAACCTCACTCCATGGATGCCAAGGTGAATACAGTCTTTTCAACATGTATAATATATATACAGTATGATGTAAATGTATGGAATAAATTCATTTCAAAACAAGATGACTTCCGGAAAAAATTTCAAAACTAGAGTTCAGAACTTTTTTAATTGATGTATTCTTTTAACTAGACTACCCTTCGATGTTCAATTCTAGTAGTAGACCTCTGCAAGATTCAGTTATTCAAATGATAATCGATTTCAATTCCAATCTTCTTATGCAAAATTTTGACTGTTGGATAGACGATTATTAGACCTTTCAAACGAGGTGTCACATTACCCCTGTTTGTAGATGAAAAAATAGTCCATTACGTCATTACTCTAACACCGGTGACGTAACATCTCTCATATGAATATCATGAGATGAGGCTTCAAAAATCAAAACTCACGTGTTTTTGGTTCTTTCTCAAATGTCGCCCATTTCCGAAATAATGAATTTATTCCATACATTTTCATCATACTGTATATAACGATATACCGAATATTATGCAAGGAAATGATATGTAGAGGACGAAGAAGGGCAGCAGTCCCATGAAAAAATCCCTTTTGATCACATGTATGTTAATTATCATAATTATGTAATACCACAAGTGATATTTTTTTGCCAGAAATATTCGGCGATTTTGTTACGACAGCTCGTTGCCTAATAATTTCGCGAATGACTTTTATTTGTTTATCAAAACTCATGAGCGAAATTGAAGCAGTTAGCTGGAGTATGTCATTCGACAGATATTTCCAGGAAAAACAGTATCACGAGTTGTATTCGTAAGAATATTTAATGATTGTTTGCGCACATTGCATCCATCTTTCTGGCATCCAACATTATTGACGTTTTAAATGTCAAATATTTGATCGCCGAAAAACGAGGTTGGTTGGTCACGTGTGGCTCAATTCGTCTTCTGTATTGGGAGAGCAAATCCGATAAAATTTTGTGAAAAAAAAATATCGCTGTAATACAGAAGAAACCGTGGAAATGGTCAACAATAAAATAATAATGTGATACCATGAACCATGACCATGTGCCTGATTTAACTGTTATCATAAAAAGATGCGATTCATACAATATCAATAATTGGGAATCATTTTGTTCAATAGTTTCAGTTATTGTTATTAATTGGTCATATAACTAGGTACCTATACTCACGTAAACTTACTGAATACACTTTGACTGAATGTATTACGATATAGCTAAAAACTCGGCTAAAAATGTATTCTAAATTAATATTTTTTCGAAACTTTACGTACCTAGTTTGAAAGTTGAATATTCTGTATAGATTTACTTGACAGGTTATTCAATGGTTCTATAGAAGCTTACCATTGAGACAACAGTAAAATCAAATTATTTTTTATCAAGTACTGTATTTTTTATTCATTATTCCAAATTTTTTGGGATTTTCTCTCCTCGTTTCTATGAAATAAAAATATGGATATTATTTCAATATACGTGTAGTAAGGACAAATCAGATGATTTGCCCCAAAATGTCACTGCGTTTAAAGAATTTTCCTATCAGAGAGCCTAAAAGAAAAATTCACTAGCTTGTCAGTGACATTTTGTATTGAAAAATTTTTGGAGAAGAGAAATAAAGGTATATAGAAAAAATATCAAATTTTTATTCATCTTTGGACGTTTCGGGACCGATTCTGCTCCCGTTTGAAAAGAGATTTTTTCAATTGCGAAGTCGTATAATATGTCTTGAAGCTTTTCAACGTCACCAATTGTCATTGAAAACTGAAAAGCTTCAAGACATATTATACGACTTCGCAATTGAAAAAATCTCTTTTCATGTTGAAAACGGGAGCAGAATCGGTCCCGAAACGTCCAAAGATAAGTAAAAATTTGATATTTTTCTATATACCTTTATTTCTCTTCTCCAAAAATTTTTCAATGCAAATTGTCACTGACAAGCTAGTGAATTTTTCTTTTAGGCTCTCTGATAGGAAAATTCTTTAAACGCAGTGACATTTTGGGGCAAATCATCTGATTTGTCCTTACTACACGTATATTGAAATAATATTCATATTTTTATTTTATAGAAACGAGGAGAGAAAATCCCAAAAAATTTGGAATAATGAATGTACCACCTCCTCAATTAACCTACAGACAGTATTTAACTGTATTTTTTGTTACCTACATTATGTTCTGCAAATGATTAACTGAATAGTTATATCAACTTACATTGATATAATTATTGTTGATTCATGGTCATATAGGTACCTAAGTAAGGATTTTCACGAGGATTTTCACACATTCAACTCAAATTAGATATTCTTAATTTGTTCATGAAACAATACTCTAACTGTATACCTAGCATTTCTGAAATTCAACAATGTTTGCATAATATCACATTTTGTCCATTTTTACAACAAAATCCCAATTTGAATATAACAAAAGCTTAGGAAACAATATTCCATCATGATTCGCATATATTCACTCATTAAACTCAACTTTATCATACATAAACATAATCTGTATGCATACCTATTTTATAATTCTATATATGTATACATAGGTTTAATTTCATACTCCACTAATTCACTTAACTATTTTAAAGCATTGGTTTGCTGAATGTTTGCTAGTTGTGTTCTCTCATGGTATCAGTATCAATCTTGGTATTGATGGGGTTAGTATCCTGAAAGAATAATTCTATAATCAAATTTCAAAAACAAAAGAGATTACAAATAATACTGTAACAATAACACATTTTGACGGTGAAACATTTTTGATACAATTTGATGAGTGGGTACTATTATAGCTACTGACCTTATGTTGCTGTATACTTTTAAATGTTACAAATAGGTTGGTACATTTTTTCACGATGCAGTCTTATGAACGATCATATTTGATATATTAGGTTCTTGATAATGATCTTCCAATTTTATGGTTCTGATGAAACTAGGATTCTTTCAGGATACAGAGACACAATAATTAAACTAAATATATTTCAAGGCGAATCATATTACCATGAATTGATTAGTTATATCTATATAGATATTAAATTAAATTTGAAATTTTCTATCTACATTCTGAAATGCAATTAGACATTTATTTTGACGTTCAGTGACAACTGACACACGGAAACGGCGGCAATTTTTCATGAATTGTCACTGTATAAATCTACTCACTCTAGTCCACAACACACAAAATACTAACAGGCATACCGATAGCTGTTCTGATTTTGTCGTTATGAATGTTTTTCTCTACTAGTTTTACTCGTGTCGATTTTTGTTCCCTATAGCTATTCGTTAGCATATGTCTGAAGTTCATAGTTGTTTTGTTAGTTAGGTGAACATCGCTATTTTTATGATAATACAATAAACATCAACAACGACGCCTAGTTGTCTTCTTCTCCTACCTTTTCATTCGTTTTTTATTCATTAGCTATTCGCTAGCTATATTCTTCATCATCAGCAAGATTCAGAATGTTCATAGTTCATAGTTTGTTGCCCCGAAAATTGGAAATTGCTTTATTTGGAAAATAAAAACAACTTGGACTATATTGATCGCTATCGAGATCCCAATTCTGTACAGCGTGGACATAAAACTGAAGTGAGGAGCTCCGAACTTATATTACGAAAATTAATCTGAAGGAAACTTCCCCATTTCTGAACTTTGAAAGTTATCAATTGCTTATTTTCACTGATACACATTCCGATGTGCCATAGAAACAATATAATTAATCAATGCAAATTCAAATTTCCTTTATAAACAATTGAGAAGAGCAAAATTGAAACATAATAAATCCCCATGAACAAGAAATGCATTGTTGAGATTCAAAAACATGAAAACACATACAAATGAACAAACTAAAATATGTTCTCCATGATAATTGTAATTAGCAAACATATCCATCCGCCTTCGAAATGAGTTTTCTACTGCATTAGTCATATACTCACAAAAAATGCAAAATGAGATATGCGGAGATATGAGAACACGGAATGAAATCACAAATAATCGAAATCTATTTTTATGGCAGTGGAATTGACCAATTAAAAATTATCAAAATTATATTAATCAGAAACTCGTCAGAAATGGTTGTGTAATATTCTTGGAACTCTCCATACGAATTCGTGAAAACAATATTCTACTCATTATTACACATCAGATGGTTGAAGATATACGGGTTTCCATTCGAAACACTCGAGAAAAATTAATTCAAAAAGTCCCGAACGAGGTTCCGAATTAAAATATGTTTCGGCACCCTGAATAATTTCAGGGCACCAAACTTTATCAGATATGTCACACATTTGTTCATCAAGAAAACTACGGGAAAACATTCCTAACTTCTGGCTTAGATTGAAAGTCAGACATGTTTTCTCGTATTTTTTATGTCATCGCAACGTAAGATGATGACCTTGGCTACCGCTAATTGAATTTCATGATCGCGACGACAACCGGCGTGTTTTTTTGGGAATGACATTCGCAAATTACATTATTTCAACAAATAAAAAATCATAGCTCAAGTTATTGAGACATAGTCATTTCGAAAGAACGGATGGAGGTAACTGATGGAATGTTCGAAAACATGGGTCTAGAATTTTTCGCGCCTTGTATGCGGCAATGATTTTTGGTTACACGCCTTGTTGTCTTGTTCACTTTCGCACTACTGGCTCACCCAGAGGCGGATTTAGAGGTCTGGAGGCCCTGGGACAACAAAAGAGCGGAGGCCCCCTGGCTCCAAATTGTTTTCCATATGAAATTAACAAATTTCTTGGTCAATAATTTATGGCGAAACCAACTAAATTATTTTAACATATACAGGGTGTTTCTTAAGTACGTGTATAAAATTCAGGAGCATGTTGCTGACGTTTAAATAAGGAGAAAAGGTTTAAACATATGTCCGCAATTTATTCATTATGAGATACAGAGTGTGAATGAATTCTAAAATAATCCAGATAATCGGGTGAGATACCCAGTTTCACTCTGATATCACGTTCATTCCTGAATTTACCCACACAAAAAAAAACGGAAATAGAATCAACCTTTGACATTTTGTATCTCAGAAATAAATAACTTGCGGACATATGTTTAAATGGACTTTTCTTCTCATTTTGACGTCAGCAACATGCTCCTGTAATTTTTATCCGTACTTAGGAAACACCCAGTAGAAATATTGTCAAAAACAAGAATTATGTGAAAGGAGGTTTCGTCCCATCGAAGTTCGAAGCCTATTTTTTATATTTTTCATTTTTGAAAATGAGCGTTCTCCAGTACAACTCGATGTTATCAAAACCAAATACATTCTCAGTGCAATTTCAATGTTCGGGAATGTAATTCTTGAACTTTCATATTCAAGAGTGTCGAATTAATTAAAATACCTCAGTCTCAGTAGATTGGTTTGTTCCATAGTCCTCTCTAAAGCTACGGACAAGTATTGCCCCACATTGGGATACTCTATCAAGATGGGTAGTAAATGGCAACAACTGCTTATCAGGACCATTTTCACAAATTGATATTTTATCAGTTTGGAGTGAACAAATATAATTAAATTATTCTTCAATATTTAAGAATAATACAATCATGTTTCTACAAAGTACTGAGGGTTAAACTCGGGGTGAAACAACGAACTTAACTTTTCCCTAAAAAATATTGAAGACAAAGTTGTTTCGTCGAAAGTCGTAAGATTTTTTTGTCTCTATTGTGGGGGCCCCTTCTTAGTGGAGGCCCCGGGGCTGTAGCCCCGGATGCCCTCCCCTAAATCCGGCACTGGCGCTCACCCTGTATATACGTCGTAGAAATATGGCTATAATAGGTATTTATCTCCTCGTGACTCCCCCTGTATAGTACTGGGAATGTACAGGTGTGATTGTTTCGCTATCACTGTTTAGTGTTCCATCAAATCGTAATTGACGATACTTCATTGACTGACAATCTCAGCTGATTTGTAATCGCCGTTCTTGTCGCCATAATGTTTTTGGAATGAAATAATGATCGTATATGTCCGTGTCGTGTTTTCTGGTGATGGTACTGATGATTCGTCGACTGGAATTTTTGTTATTTTTAGTTCAATGTTCGTAATAATTGGTAAGTGTTGATCGTGTTAATCAACGATTAGAGCACTATTCTGTCTACAATTGTTTCTTATAGAACAAAGAATAAATCGGTGAGTAACATCCTGTTTATAGTCGGAGTTCTATTCGTAAAGAACTTTTCAAAATCAGAGCAGAAATTGAATTCGAAAATCGATGCAAAATAGTTATTATACAAGGGAAAAAAGTGGTAGAGTTTTTCCTTGTATAATACACTATTTTTTTCCTGTGACAGAAAAAGGAACGAATCAATATTGAGCAGATAATACATTATATTAAAATTAGAAAATTGTCGACGTCAAACTTGTTTTCAACAGTAATGACATGACACCTGCGTTGACGGCATCTATTTGCATGCATCTTTATCATCCGTTTGGAGTACTCGAATATCGGTCGGTCCCATTCTGTGATTTGAGATTTGATTTCACAAAATTGCGAATTTAGTGGTTTTTAGTACCTACTTTACGTAACCGCGAAGTCGAATGGAAGATAAAAGGACTTGCACTTTGTATGATTGTATACTTGTCTTACCTTAAAGAGACAGATGTTCTTATATCCGTGGTCGAAGGATCAGCAAAATCTGCTCTTTTTCAAATGAAATACTCTGTAATCAGTCTTGACTTTTATTCAGTATTTTTATTGACATAAACATCAAAATTATTAAACAAACTTAACTTCACGACACCTGCTGTCACCCTGACTACTAAACCCATACATTCGCGATTTCGATATAAAATACAAATCCTAACATTCTCCTCCCCGTGAAGAACTTCATTTGATTTCTTCACCCATTCCTAAACACTCTGTAGTACAGATCTTAGTGACAGGTCGACGATAGACAGCAGACTTCACTTTGACATCGGCTACTCTGACTTTTCCGTCAGTACCAGGATAAGTTTTCGTAATTCTACCGAGTGGCCAATTATTTCTCGGTAATCTGTTATCCATTATAACGACTAGATCATTTTCTTTCACGTTCTCGTTTTGTTCAAACCATTTCGTTCTTCTGGTAAGGGTTGGAATGTATTAATTCAGCCATCTATTCCAGAATTTTTCTGTTAAACTTTGGGATATTCTCCATTGCTTCTTGAGGTTCCATTCTTTCTGATCGAATAGTCCTGGAGGTCTGGCGATACTAGAGGTACCAATAAGAAAGTGATTAGGAGTAAGGCTTTCAGGATCCTCTCCATTAGATGAAACATAAGTCAATGGTCGACTATTCACAATATGTTCGGCTTCTAATAAAACGGTCTGTAGAACTTCTGGTCGAGGCGCTCTTTCTTTCAGAGTAAGTCTTAGAGCTGTTTTTATTGAACGAATCATTCTCTCCCATGTACCTCCCATATGAGGACTTGCCGCTGGTATGAATTTACACTCTGTCTCATGGGCATACAAATTCTCCTGTATTTTGCTTCAATTCATTTCATCAATGAGTTTCTTGAGTTCTTTATCAGCAGCATGAAAGTTAGTACCATTATCACTGATAATAAGTTTTGGTTCACCTCTTCTTGCAATGAATCTTCTTATTGCTAGGAGGGTTGAATCAGTCGTCAAACTTTCAGCAATCTCAATATGTACAGCACGAATCGATAAACATGTAAAAACTACTCCATAACGCTTCTCATGTCTCCGTCCAATAGTCACGTCATATGGACCAAAGAAGTCTACTCCAACATAGATGAAGGCTCTCTGCGGATGGCTTCGTGAGTCTAAAATCAGGTATTTGTCCCATCAGTGGGAGTTTCGGTGTAGCTCTTCTAATACTACATATAGAGCAATATTTGGATGCTGTCTTGATTACTTTTCTAGCTTGAATAATCCAAAATTTTTGCCGAATCTCATTTAACACCAATTCCACTCCACTATGTCCAGGTTTTCTATGATAATATTGGATTAAAAGTTTCGTAGCAAAATGTTTACTATCTAGAATTATGGGTTTCTTTGTTTCCTCTGAAAGATCTGTCGAATTATCTGTTCTTCCAGACAGACAAATCAAACCATTTATCAAAGCTGGTGATAACTGATATAATTTACTCTTTTTGTCTATACATTTTCCTTGTTTCAATAAATATTTTTCTTCTCTAAAACTATCTTCTTGAATCTTTTTAAACCAGTGTAACTCCGCTTCTTCAAAATCTTCCTGCTTCATTGCTTTATCATTTCCTCTAGCTCTTCGATATAACTTTATCCATTTCAATACTATAGCTGTACTTCTTAGTAGACTTCTCCAGGAAGAAAACTTATGCATGTCAGGTAGATAGTCTGTTTTCTCATTTTTTGTATACAGGATGTACTCTTCTTTCTTTTCTAAATGCATTTCTGAGATTTCTTCAACATCATTTTTATTTTTCCCTTTGGGCCAATACTCACAAGAAGAATATAAAAATTCTGGACCTCTGTACCATCTGTTTTCTAGATTGAGGAAAATCTCTTCTTCATCTCTCGTTAAGTCATCTGCAACATTTTGTTTTGTAGGCACCCAGTACCAGTCATTCACATTAGTTCTTTCTTGGATTTCTCCTACTCGGTGAGCTACAAAAGTTTTGTAATTCCTTGCCTCTGCTCTAATCCAATGTAATACAGTTCTTGAATCTGTCCAAAAAAATGTACCTTGTATATCAAAATCATGTTCTCTTTTAATATTTTCCGCCATACGACTGGACATTAGAGCGGCTTGAAGTTCCAAACGTGGAATCGACATTGTACGTAGAGGTGCAACTTGAGTTTTTGACATTACAATACATACCTCCACTCCTCCCCTATTTTCGAAACGAAAATAAGCAACACTTCCAAAAGCTTGCTCGCTGGCGTCAGAAAAAATATGTAATTGTATATTGACTTTCCGTATGATAGCAACGTGGGATTTTCAATTCCTCCACTTTCTTCAGTTGATTCATCCATTTTACCCACTTTTTGTATATTCTTCCGGTAATTTCATCAAACCTAATAGCCCGAGAGGATCATAAATTGACATTATTACTTTAAGAACCTCTCTTTTAGTAGGATTCTTCTGTCCTGTTAAAATAATGTTATCAACTTTATGAAAACTCAATGGAAAGAATAAAACATCATGATTTGGATCCCATTTCAGACCAAGAATTCTTTCTGAAGGTAAAATGTTTTCATTAGTCAACATATTTTCTGTGTTTTTGAGTTCAGGAGGAATTTTGTTAAGTAGTTTCCTAGAATCACTCATCCATCCACATATTTCAAATCCACCTTTTCGATGTATCATGATTACATCTTCCACTAATCGAATTGCTTCATCTTCCGAGTCCACACTATCTAGATAATCATCCATGTAATGTTTGTATAATATTGCTGCAACAGCTTGAGGAAATTTATCATGGAATTCTAGAGCATTTTTGTTCTTGATATATTGCGCTGAATAAGGAGAAGAAACTGCCCCAAAAATCATTACCTCCATTGCATAAACAGAAGGCTCTTCTTGGTCTTTGGATTCTCGCCAAAAAAATCTTTGTGCTGATTGGTCTTCTCTCCTTATGTGGACTTAATGGAACATTTCCTTTATATCAGCTGAAAATGCAATACGTCTCTGACGAAATTTCATGATGATCCCTATCAGAGAGTTGAACAAGTCCGGTCCTTTCAGCAATAAATCGTTCAAACTTACATGTTCCTGCTTGGCTGCGGCATCAAATACAAATCGTATTCTTCCTGGTTTATTTTCATTTGTAACTGCAAAATGAGGTAGATACCATACTCTTTCATCACATTTTTGAATTTCTTCTTCCATAAGTTTCCTAGCATAACCTTTTTCCAAATATTCTTGTATCTTACTAGCATATTGTTCTGCAAATTTACTGTTTCTCGCCATTTTATTCTCAATATATTTCAAACGTTGTAGTGCCATAGGTTTTGTATCTGGGATATTCAAATTATTATCCTTCCAGAGTAATCCTGTTTCCAAGCGGTCATTTTTCCTTCTACTCACTTTTTCTATAAGAGTGGCAGATCTTTCCTCCTCTTTGGACAGTTTATTTTCTGCAATTTTTACTCCAAGAGACTTTGTGGAGAAAAAGTATTTCACCATGTTATGCAATTCATCAGATTCTTCCAAACTTTGATGTTTGATATGCAGAACAATTGTGTCATCAATCCTTCCCCGAAACTGTTGGATATTTCCATGAATAATCCATCCCAGTTGTGTTCTTGATAAAGCTGGTGAATTCTTAGGTCCTTCTATAACTTCCCTACTTGTTATCAAGTCCCAGTGATCTTGACCTATCAATAACTTGGGAATGGCATTCGTATAGCTTGTGAAATCGATGTTTTCAAGGTGTTTCCATTTGTCTCTGAATAACTTGGCATTAACAGTCTGTACTGGTAAATCCATATTCTTCAGAGTATAAACATTATCAAGAATATACTCTTTCTTATCTTGACCAGATACAACAAAGCCACAGCCGTCTTCAACTATCAAGCCGTGCTGAGATACTGGCAACGTCGCACGAACGGAAACCGTCGGTCCCATTCGAGCCTAGCAATACAATGGTTTTTATATGAGCGCGAGCTTTGAATGTTTGGTTTAACGTAATTTTCTCGGATTATTTTGTCGAATAGGTAAAAAATACAGGAGAGTGAACTTACAGAGTGAAGAACGAGGAATAATGTGGTTGAATAATTCCCTTGGTCATGAACTGAAGCCGTAATTTTGAACATTTTGTTAAAATAAAACTTATGGAGATATCGAATTTTTCATTCATATCTGAGTGTTTGTCAGTTTGATCTGAGATGTTTTTGAATCTAGCTAGAATATTTTCAAGTTGTGACCATCTATTCAATTTCATATCATGAGTAAGAATCCATTTCAATTCATTGAATCCAAGTTTATTATCACCAAGAAAAACTTGGATCTCCATCTCATTGGATATTATAACTTGAGAAACAATTTGTAAAGTATTTACATCATTGGGATAAAAAATATTTGCTTGCAAATCTAATTCATAAAAATACAATTTATCATCAGTCTTATGGATTTTCCAAGTATCAATTTCAACTTTCTCAACATATTCCCTAACTAACTGTTCATAGTTGTGGATGAGGTCTGATTTTTCAAACTGTTCTATTATATTACTTTGAATTTCTAAATATTTCTGACGTCTTTCATTTGGATCAGTTCTTGATGGTTTGGCTGGTTTTGAAAAATATTTTGGTAAATTTGGAAAAACTGAAGGAACTGCTGTTTTGACTAACTTTGGTGCTCATAACAAATTTTTTCCGATTGATCCATCTGGCAGAGGGAATGTATCATTCCTGATGATATCTTTTTCAATAAAATGAATTGCACATACTGTAGAATGTTGAGATGGTGTCCAGTTTTTTCGAGGTATTGCTGTTATCCACTTACTTCGCAATTCTTCCCCTTTTGGGAATAAAAAAACTGAGACATGATCCTTTCCCAGCTTTTTTTCAGAGCTGTAATTTGACTTACATCCTGGCACACAACAATGAGAAGGCATATTTTATAAGGAATAATGAATAACTTCCTTATTTCCAGGAGTAAATTGAAAAAACAACACAAATTCCCTTGCAAATACACCAGCACTAGTACACTTCACCATAACCTCCAATTTAACACAATTTTGAATGCACTTGCCACACACTTTCAGTCTCGAGTCGATTCCTAGATTGTTGCTAATACTTTTAAAATTATTTTATCTCAATACTACACCAATTAATAATTGAAAACTTTAAAAAAACCTTCCATAAACTCCTTGTTTACTTCCTACACAATACACTTTGAATGGCCGACAGGTGCAAGTTCGGTCGTTCGGACAATGTTGCCAGACTGCTTTCTTCACGGCTTGATAGTTGAAGACGGCTGTGACAAAGCATAGTTTCTGAGACACAACGTTTTTCCTAGATTCTTCATCGGTCCATCTGAGGTTCAACGTCGTTTTTTCTCCTTCTAGACCTATCTTATGGGCAAAATCTTCGTCAATCAGTGTAATAGTAGAAGCTTCATCAAATAGTGCAAATGTGTTCACCTCCATGCCTTCATTCTTGATAGTTATCGGTGCAATTCTTAGGAGAACTTCATTCCTATATGACTTTCTAGTATGTGCTACCAACTCATCTCTAGTTTCTTCTTCCTTTTTTCCATATTTCTCATTATGTAACAGCTCATGATGATACTTTTCACATCCATTGACTCCACATTTTTTCTTTCTCTTGCAGTTAGTGATCCTATGTGAAGATTTGATACAGGAAAAGCACATCTTCTTGATTTTAACATATGCCCACTTATCATCTTGAGCAAGATTCTTGAACTCGTCACATTTTTCAATGAAATGATCCTTTTAACAATATCCACATGATATATCACTTTTATCTGTCTTCATAGTTCGATCACTAGTTGTCACCAATGTGGTATTGAACTTGTTTCTCCGAATCTGTTGTGAATTTGTTGGCTTTGAAGATTGAAAAGTTTGAATATAGTTTGCACCTTCTGCTTCCGCCGAAATCCATCTCTGGAAGCTCGTCAATGAAAATTCAACTTTCTTTCTTACCATATTTTTTCCCCAATTCATTTGCATTGAGTATGGTAGCTTCTGGAGGAGTTCATTCAGCAATTGTGGACAGCTTAAATAATTCTGCATCTCCAGAACTTCCAAAGTCGTACATAGGTTCTGTATAGTGTCAGAAAAGTGAAGTAGATTGTTGAAGTCATTGTTTCTCAGATAAGGAAGATTTCTTGCTTCAGTTACCAGACATTCGACAATCAGCTCTGGTCTTCCAAATCTTGTTTTCAAAATTTCCATAATTTTGTCTAGAGATTCACTCGATATCAACAGTCCTTCTACTGCACGTCTGGCATCACCTTTCAGACATTTCCTCAAACGACAAATATTTTCTTCATTACACAGTCCTCGTAACTTGGTTGTGGTGCTGAACTGATTGAAAAAGTTCGGCCATTCTTTGGCATCGCCAGAAAATATGGGTAGGTCTTTGTCTATAGCTTGTCTAGCTAATTGCATCCTAATGTCATCTTCCCGATTTTCTAGATAGATTCGATTATTTTGGAAATCGTGACTTCTATCAGTTTCAAAATTACCTTGCTTAAGGGAATCAGGTGCCTCGTCAGGTACTTCTTGTTTATTTCCATGTCTCATCAACCATTCTCGAACCTTACTTTTTGAAGACTGCCCATCCTCTGGTACCTCTAGTTCTCGGTTGATGTCTTTGCTGAGTCTTGCGGAATCTTTATCTGAACCTTCTTCCTCTATTATAATCTCCTGCAGTGCGAGTCTATTTCGGATAATCGTCTTTTCATGTTCAAGTTTTTTCCTAATCATTTCATGTTCTAACTGTAACTTTTTCACTTCTAGTTCTTGTTCTGCAGCCAAAACCCTAGCCATTTCTTCGTCTGCTCTTATTTGAGCTTCTTACCTTCGTCTTACTGTACTAGATCTAGAATGTTTAGAATATTGGGACTTACTCAAAGTTGCTTCATCGCTTGAGTCCGTCGACTTCTTCTTTCTGACGTCCTCCTTGGTAGCAATCATTGATCGTTGTCTACTGTTGTGGCGAGAGCTTGAAATCGTTGACCAGGTTATCTCTACTGCATCACCAACAGCACCCATGTTCGTTCCATCATCTTCAACAGCTACGCCTTGCTCGTCTGCTCTGCTTTTACTTCTTGTCATGTAACCGTGATTCTCCATATCTTGGTTATTCTCTGAGGCTCAAGGACCAGCACAATGTATGATTGTACACTTGTCTTACCTTAAAGAGACAGATGTTCTTATATCCGTGGTCGAAGGATCAGTAAAATCTGCTCTTTTTCAAATGAAATACTCTGTAAATCAGTCTTGACTTTTATTCAGTAGTTTTATTGACATAAACATCAAAATTATTAAACAAACTTAACTTCACAACACCTGCTGTCACCCTGACTACTAAACCCATACATTCGCGATTTCGATATAAAATACAAATCCTAACACACTTCTTTCTCGCATCAGATGGTGATATTGGATTATTTCTCGGAACTGTAGCACAACAAAAGTCATCAACAGTGTATATATAATATGTGATATATATCTGGGAAAAAAGTACTCACTTGTTTCCTGTGGAAAAAAGTAATTCATGAAAAGTTAGATTTTATAACCTGTCAACAGAGATAAAATTTCAATTTTCTTCTACCAAGTTTAATAATTATATCAACAAGCGAACAAAGGTTAAATACGGTAAACGTGCAAATTGAATTGTTGTTTCGATTCAGAACATTTTTCGTCTCACAACAAAATGAGTGAATATAATAAGGAATGAAGATTTCGAATAAACATCAAGTTTATTCATGACATCAAATATTCGACATGTACATCTCTGTGTGCGTCTAGTGTTATATTTCATAATTGGTCATGTATGCAAATACACATGTTTCAAATTAATACAGTTACTGACCAGAGATTATTAATCTCTATATACCTATAGACTCACCTTCTTTTTTCATTACAAAACTACCAATAACTACACTCACCGGAAAAAATAGAGCATCTGATATGTTGCTAAAGTTCGATTTTCGAAAGCTATATTGATTTTCAAGACAGTTTCTGTTCAGTTTCAGAGCGTGCATGACCACTCGTCGTTTTCCAAGAGAAGCGTGCAACAAAATATTGGCTCATACTTCTACAATGACTACTCTGCTCTCGTATATAAGTTCGAATCATTATATATCTGATTTCGAGTATTTTATTGAAAAATTTGTGTTCATGAAGCTCTTGATTGCTGACCACCCTGATCTATATCAGTTGGCTTTTGTATCCTGTAGAGGCTTATAACCAGTTGTCCAATCCAATGAGGGTTCATGGACTTTTATTTCTGTCATGCAGAAAACGCAACTAGTTGATATTTGGTGGAATTCTGTAGTTCTTTCACAATACCAATTTTTGTAGAGAATCATTTCTCTTCTACATTTTGTTATTCTTCATCGTGTTTTTATAGGTATACCTACTGGTTCATTTCAAACAGTGAAATGAACTTGTCACCAACAGTTGAATCATTCAAGCTCTGCAGGGGCTCTAAAGGCCATAATAATTCAAATTTCCTCATTGATATCGTAATTCTCATGATGTTTCTTGACAATTTTGTGTTCTCTGTAATGAGGTGGCGGTTGACCATGTATAATAATATTTAAGAGTGCTAATGACCTTGGTGAGTCTTTTCGCCTATACATAAATAATATACAGTATGATGCAAATGTTATGGAATAAATTCATTTCAAAACAAGACGACTTCCGAAAAAAATCCAAAAACTAGACTCGAGAACTTTATTAATTGATGTATTTTTTCAAATAGACGACCCTTCGTTGGTCAATTCTCAGTGGCAGACCTCTGCAAGATTCAGTTAATCAAATGATAATCCATTTCAATTTCAATTTTCTTATGCTTATGACTGTTGAATAGATGATCAGTAGACCTTTCAAACGAGGTGTCACATGACCCCTGTTTTCATTTGAAAAAATCGTTCATTACGTCATTGCTCCAACACCGGTGACAACAAGATTTTAATCTCACAACAAAATTATTAGTGGTATGTTAACCATAATTTTTGTCCCTTCACTTATATTTTGTATAGGTAGCCATAATATTTGGTTCACCAACAAAGTGCATAGTAGATATAGGTATATTGACTATTTTTCAGGTTCTTGTACCACTGAATTGATACAGATTTCGAATAAACATCAAATTTATTCATTACATCTATAGAATAATTCTCTTCATTTGTAATTTGTCGTCTATATACGTTATTCGAATGTACTCTTCCATTTATCCTTTATGACACTCAATGGACGTTATTCATTTGCTACCACAGTTTATCATCTTCTTCCTGCAAGAAATGTATAGAATCGGAATATGAATTCAATATTGAAATGATTGAATTCATGAATAATACCCACCATCACAGGCATCACATAATGACCAGCATCTGATGAATTTTCCTCATCATGATTATTGATTGGGAAGACTTCATCAGTGGTACTCCTTGACGAGAGATTTAAAAATTTACTCAATCTTCTTGTCTGGTTCTGGTACGTGTCATATACAACCTCCCTGGGTATATATCCACTTCGTCTGTACTAAATGATCCAAAAATTGTAGAGAAACCCGAGGAGAAACCTGAGAAATATAGACGAACTTGAACAATAATTCATTCAATCATTACCAAATTTAGTACTGAATTACAACTCGATATTGAATACAGTGATTACATATTCGACTTACCAAAATCACTTCATTGCAGAATAGGTATAACGTGAAGAGATAATAATATAAAGCCACAACACATAGAACAAAATAAGACGCCAGCAACAAAATCTCATGTGGACGCTGTCGCCCTGCAAATACCAATGGGAAGATCACAAGCTCATTGTCATGTCAACCCTTCAAAGAGGGTTGGTTGATTTTAACCAACTGTTCGTTTGTCTACCCACTATGACAGTGAACAAGCTGTAATAATATATCAGTTATATAACATAATATAGTTTAAATACTATCATTCGAGTGATAGTTTTCCAAACTACTATTCACTACAGAGCTCTTTCACCATATTGGATCCGCCATCTTGAATTTCCCAATTTCAAAGAATAAAATCGTAATCTCCGACCCCGAAAACCCCTAGATACAGATTTTGAATGGAATCGGATCATAATTACAAAACTCGTCCGCCATATTGGATCCTCCATCTTTGATTTCCTAATTTTGTTGAAAGAATCATAATCTCCGACCCGAAAACCCCCAAATACCAATTTTGAATGAAATCGGATAACTATACTCGGTCGCCATATTGGATCCGCCATTTTGTATTTTCTATTTAAAAAATAGATTACGACCGATTCTCATACCTACCGAATACGGTCGAGCCGTTTCGGAGGAGTTCGACCACTAACACCGTTACCGGGACAGGAGAATTTTATATATTAGATGCATATACAGGCTGTTCCTTAAAGACATGCTAATATTCAAGGGGGTGATTCTCTGACTTATTTCAAGAACAAAACTTCATATGAACGTATGTCCTAAAAGTCTTAACTTTTGAGATACAGGATCATGAAGTTTTGAAAAATATTCAGTTTTTTGATGATAACTGAGACAATATCGTATTCATCTTCATGAAATTTGGTACACGTCTTTTATGCATCAAGGTGCATTTACTGATGTACGATAATTTCCATTTTCTCTACCGTGGCACCGTTACGGAAATATTATTGTTTATATTTCACATAAAAGTGAGCAATGACTATTCAATTATGTAAAAAAATATACCCCTGTTGATACTCGATAGGACGCTTCGAGAAAAAACGGAAAAACGCTCGAAAAAACGAGACCAGACTTCGAATTTTGATGTCTGAGTACTCCATTCACGACATCCATTACTGAATAACCACAGTGTGTAACATTTTGAAATTTGTATACCGATTCAGTCACATAGCAGACTGAATTTTGCCATCACGAAAAGCTATACAGGGTGGACAAAAAAATAATCAGTGCATATTTTCAATATTGACACCCTTTATCTCAAAAGTTAGGACGTTTACGATCCTGATCATCTTATAAAATTGTTCTTACCTGTGCATTCTTTATTTCAGGTGGATTTTAACATGGACTGGTTGGAATGGTCCAAGCCATGAACAAAATAGGTGAGTAAAGTTGTGCTGAAATTATGATGGATCAGTTTTGCTCCTCTTAACCATAAAGTTATTCGTTCGTATTTACTCATCAAAATGAGAAATACAAGTTTTGTAAACGAATGTTCGAACATGCTTCGCTTCCGCTATACACAAATTGTAGAATTCAAAATGAACATGATGATTTTATAATAACTTGTATACCTAAAAGGCATCAATCATCTATATTTTCCAAATATGAGATATTGCTGTCATTCGATTTTTGTTTCGCCATACTGTCAAAGGTTTTATTTCTGGGGTTCCTACATTGGCTCCTCTCGGACAGAGACTACTGGTAATTGTTTCGAATATCTCGGGCGCCAGATTTTCTACGAACGTGATTCACTCCAGCTAGTCCTACAAAGAGAGTGTGAAGGCCTAGATAACAACAGTGAAGAAAGGCACATGAGGTGTCTACAGTTACCCAGGGGTTAATGTTATCGATCAGACCTGGATCAGGGGCGTTATTTGTAAGATGACCTGGACTCAAGGCACCAAGATAATGTAGCATTCGAAAAAAAAACACTGGGTTCAGCCTCGAATACAGGTTGCTAGGTTTATTGATAAAAATCGACGCAAATCTTTGTCGGAAACACTTTGGCATTTTTAGGTTTCGGCTGGAGAATTATTCATTCAAACTATTTCATTAACATTACCTGATGAATCAGAACAACGGTACTTATCACGGAAACAGAAGTTATATTTATTTTAATTTTTCCTTTCTTAGGTTTTCATAACATCAAGATACAAGTACTTATTCAACCTATTTCGTCAGACATTCATATTCCTAACGTCACGGTACGTAACGTGGTCATTATGCCGTGATCCGCCAGTCCTGTTTTCATTCCAACGATACAGAGCCAGGAATCTTTGGTATCAGATGGTACCAAACGAACTTCCGGATCAGAAAGACATTTTCAGAAGAGTTCAATTCTGAAAATATGACAGAAGTTTTTGTACAAAAGTTAGACATAACATTTTTTCACTTCTTTTTTTCTATATGCTCGCGCTCTCTTTCGATAAATATATGAACCCTATTTTTTCGCCTTGAATCGCTTGTATTCAATCGTTCAGTGCCGAGTTTAATGTATATTTCGGCAGTGTTCTTAGTTCAATAATGGGCTAGTGGACTGATAATGAATTATTGGCATTCAATTACTCCACTTTTTTATGTAAATAATGAGTTTATGCGTTGTTCAAAAATGTTGAATTTCAAAGCTCATTCCAAACGTACCGTCATGGCCGCCATTTGGCGATACGTCGAATAAATGGTGACGTCACTTTTTATGCAAGGTTGTCAAATCAACAATTAGAATTAATTTATCAAAAAGATCTGAGTCCTGTCGTTGATTAAAACACGAGATAAAACATAATATGAGGAAACCATGACAGTATAGTTCATTCTAGACTTCTTAGAGCAACCAGCATGTCCAAATATCTCATATACTCCATAACAAGATAGCATGTTGAGAACTTGGCCACAATATGCTGAATGTTGAGAACTGACAAGGCAACGCCCACAATTCGTACGCCGTGTTGTCACGTTCACCTTAAAATATCCTCTAGTGTGAATTTATATAATAATATTATTATCAACACAAATGTATTATAAGCATTCAGCCACAACAGATAAGGGAATATTTTGAGACAATTGATTGTTTATGTCTGATTAGGAATATAACCAATACACCATCGAGAATTTATGAATTATTGAATAATTAATATTTCTGAAGTTCCAATCGTATTCCAACATATGGCAACTGTGCTATTATCTGTCCCTACCGAGGTCCCTACTCACGAAATCGTAACGTAAGTTTTTACTCGCGGTGAATTTTCAGCCGTTTGAAAATTATCGTGGCATTATCGAGGGCATTATTGTTGATTTTTGCACCTTAAACTCGAACTGATGATTTTATTTGAGAAATAAAAAAAATCAATCCACTCGCCTATTGTATATTTTAGTCGGAAATTACATTTTCATATAAGTATGGGGCAGCTGCATATTCTCATACAGTTCATGTACTGAAATTAAAAAATAGTAGATTGTTTTATTAGGATCAAAAGTGACACTTTGTTTGACAAGCGAATTTTGCATTTGCGAGGCGGAGCGTTTAGCGAAGCCGAGCGAAAGCAAAATTTGCGAGTTGAACAAAGTCACTTTTGATCCGAATGAAACATGCTATTTTTTCTGCAACCGAAACAAATAATTCAAATAAATATGTGAAGTTACCACCAATGCCGTGCCATAATATGTATGCAATGCAACAAATATTAACGAATAATCCGTGTGGTGTGAACATTCTACCTGCATCAACAGCAGGTTCATTCAATTTTCAAGGATGTTCGAATTGTAGTTTCAATATAAATACAATCACAGAGTGACATATTTGTGTATGGACCAGGTGCTCTAATGGCAAATACCGCGTCAGTTCCAGCTATAGAAACAAGACTTGGAAAATGTTAGGAGCATCAACAATAAGAATAGCAATTATTTTTTTCTCTCCGTAATACAATGTTTGTCGCTTGATAATCAAATGAAGGTTAACAATATCGTTGTTTGAGACAAAAAACTATTGCTTGCCGTATGATTATCCGAAAACAAGTTATCCATCCCGAGAATAACGAATGAAATACAGATCAAGCAAGTAGGTATTTGAATCTTGAAGGCTTCCCTGATCAAAACAAAAATACTTAACTGAGATGTTTATAATTCCAATACTAAACTATAATAAGGTGTATTTATATCTCCAGTATGGGTATGAAATGCCAAATCTGCTGAAATCGGAAACAAATCAGGTATGCGTCTCCACCCAAATAACCAACCGTCACAATGTTGCTTATTCTTGATGACGTCCAGTAGATCCTTTTTAGTTCCTAGGAGCTAAAGTTCAACTTTAGCTCCTAGGAACTAAAATTCAACTTTAGCTCCTAGGAACTAAATATGTTGCCTAGCAACATACCGATTTTTGTGTCAGTAATAGAAACGTCAATTTAGGAGCTAATTTTGGTATCAAAATGGACGACTTTTGTGTCGGTTGCAGAAAAAAATTGTTATCCATACACCAAGGTAGTAAAGAATATCAGTATTACCCAGGGACCAAGATTATATCCCGAGGCTTCAGCCGAGGGGTATGAGTTCCCGTGGTAGAAATATTCTTTACTACCAAGGTGTCAATCATTTTTTTTTCACCACTAGCAATATATTTCTATCATTATGATTCCATGATACTGAAATTTAGACCTATCGCCACTATGAAAAGCACTTTTTTCCAATTCTAACTGAAACCTAGTAGCCATAACCATGACAGCGTATGACAAGTCGTCATTGATAAATACCTACAAGATTCGAGTGACATTTCTGCGAATCCTGCATCAGAACAGTTAATTCAGGTTAATTACAACAGAGGTATAATAGCTATGTCATCATTGACTAGTGGTTCATGAAATTACGAAAACTACCTTGGTAGTAGGGAGTAAATAATGGAAGGTTTTATAGGTAGTGGTGGAAAAATAGTTATTTTTATATCTATCTCTTTTGGTGATCGAGATCTGATTTTTTAACGAGACGTAGCCGAGTTAAAAAAATAGTCGAGATGACCAAAGTATTTCGCGCTCGAGTTGCAAACAACATTTTTTCTACAAACTTCAAAAAATATAGTTCTAAAGTAAAAATATGCTTAGCTTGATATGAAAAATAGTGTTGAACTGGCTTAAAAGGCCTCCCCCCATTCCTCCCTAGGTACGCACGATGTTCCACGAACATAATAGGAATTTCCTTTCGTGCGCTCCAAGAGATAAAACAAAGTTATTGTTGAACATTCAGTAGGTACCTACTTCGCGCACTGTTTTACTTCGCGCATTGTTTCGTGCAAGGTATCATGGTAACGTAGGAAACTGAGAAAAAGTGTCACTTCGCAATTTGTTATCAATGCGCGAACCTTGTCATTTTTTAACGTTTGTAGAAAAAGGTAATTCTTCATAAAATATGAAAAATGCAGTTCACAAAAAGATAAAAAATAACCACCGACACATTACAAATACTCCCGCGTACTCACGTATTCATGGAATAATCATCAAATATTGTTATTCCAATTACTCAATTGAAAAAAGTGATTCAAATGATTCACTGATTTTTTTCAGTTTATAAAATTCATTGACATGTATATTTGAACTGCATTATTTTGTGATAAAAAATTCTACAGTTTGTTTTGAACAAATATCAACTCTGAAAAGGTTCTTCACTAGACACCTGGGTGCGGGACAAAGTTAAAACATTTGGCATTGTAGTAGCAATATCATGAAATAAATATTACAATTTCAGCCGCCTCAGTTACACCGGCCTACGGGGCCGAGTACGGTAGCCTCCTGGCCTCATTCAGGCGTGCAATTGTTTCGTATTATCAACATTGAAAAATCAGCCACTATAGCTTGTTTTCATAGTTTTGATGCAATGCAAATTGTCAAAGGATTATTATTGGCGATTTCAATATAGGAATGCCGATTCTAAAATCGATTTTTCAGAGATCGATCTTTTTTGACCAAAAAAATCGATTATTCAATCGATTTTTCTGAAGCATACGATTCATCGAATCGATTATTTTTTCAAGAAGATAGATCTCGAACTTCTTATTCCGTTGTGAATGAGAAACTTGATGATTGTATTCCGAGTTGTATTCCTTATGTTCCTTCGTTATTGTTAATTCATTTTTATATTTTATACTTTTTCAGAAAATTCTATACTTTTTCGTTGCATTCGTGATAATATTCCTCAAGTTATTTCGTAATGATACCTCGAGTGATACCTAATCTGAAGAAAAACAGTATTTTTTTTCAAATTTGGCGCGGTTTGTGAGGTGAATCGATTTTTGAGAATCGATTAATTTTTACCTCGATCTTTTTTTAATCGATTTTTCAGAGTTTCGATTCGAATTGATTCAAAAATCGATTTATTTTGAAAAAAATCGGCATCCCTAGTTCAATATAGAGCAAAACGGTTTGAGGGTTTCCTTCGATTTTATTCCGAAATTCTGTATGCCTAGTAGTCAGCCTAGTCCTCGTAGATTTATTCATCAGTCATCACATTATATTATGGTTGCTCCCAAGAAGGTGTTAATTTTCATCGAGCCGTCTCATAATTCGTCTGCGTTGTGGTTGGTGCACGTCCTTGAACCTAAATAACAGGTAAACGAAGTTCCCTACGAAAGTGTCTGGTGTATGCTGTAGATAATTTGGCCAAGTGCGTAAAACACAGTAATTAAGCATGGAAAATTCATGTAAGATATAGCAACAAACTGTGAATGCCTAAATTTACGAACATATATTTAATTATTTTCTCAACATTATTTATATGGTGTCACAAAAAAGAAGAAGAAGTTTGAGAAAATATAATGTATATACATGCTCATATTTCATCAACAAAAAAAAAGACCGATTTCGAAATGAATATAAAGATGAGTGAAATACTCGGTAAACTAGCCATATTCTAACACCATATCTCGCACCATATAGTGTTTTCGTAAAGTATTAAATTAATTTATTTTCAGCCAAACTAAACTTTTCTGTGGAATCTCCTCAAATTGGCAGATTTTTAATCTCAATTAGCAACATTTATAAGGGAGATTTGAATATACCGGGTATCCATCATTATTCCCGTTTGAGTAATGAAGTCCGCGACAAAACTAAATCATTATCTTTTATAATCAGGCCTGGGATCGATAAAGGAGCCAAGGGAGTGTAGGCTTTTATTACTAACCCTGAGCTTAGCCTAGAATACTGGTTGCTATTTTTAGTCTGGATAATTACAGGAATCAAAGCAAATATCTTTCGAGACTCTGGTCTTCTTAAGTTAGGCCTGGAAAATCATTTATTCAAACTCGAGTTCAAATTATTTCATAATGTCTACCTGGAGAATCCGAAATACAGTTCCAAACGAATTAAACAGATTCAATTCTTGTTTATCTTTCCTTTTCCTTCGATTTTCTGAATTTTCAATCTCGGTATTTTAGTGAGGTTAATTTTATTTTTCTATCCATGTCAAAATCTCATTAACCACCGGCCACAGCCTAACAGGATACCAAGCATAGGGACACGGGTGCACAGGACAGGATTTCTCAAGGAAAAGAAGAGGAAGAAGAATTGGCAACTGGCTTGTCAGTGTTAGTCGTCAACATATACGTATTAATAAACAATACGGATCATAACGGGTGCCAGGATGAAGCCAAAAATATGAAACAAATGAATATCCATAAGGATTTGGTGGCATGATACGCATGCGCCATGCGCTATTATAGTAGTCATCAAAGACATGCGTTTCGGTGGACAATGACGTTTACTAGCCTTTCAATCAAAGCAGTATGTGTCTGATCGTTTCAAAAGGTCATGACATTCTTTCCTTATGGATAGTCATTTGTCTTCAAAAATCGGCTTCATGTTTCGCTATGGAAACAGATAGAAATTATCCGTATTGATTATTAATACGTATATGGTCGTCAGTCAATAATAATAATAAGCAATTTGACAAATGAAAATATTGAAAATCATTGAATTAATTACTAGAACTATTCGAAACTGGAAACGATGACAACAGAGAGAAAAATATGAAATATGCAATTACAAAAAAAAACCGTTTATTCGCAAATACAAATTTCTGGATTCGTTACACGAGTCGGTTGAGTATCGGTATGGTAAACAACAGGAATGAAACGAATCTACACACAGGATGGATAAAAATGGTGAAAAATATTAGGTATACCAACCTACATGTGCAACAGGAAATCACTATACATTGATACTTTACACTGGCTACTGGCTTTGAATGAACTGAGTGTAGAACGTAGAGCAGGTGGTGTAGAGTCGAGTAGAGAGCGATCCCTCAGCTGTCATCAGTATTTATTTATACTTTCCATCGACCTCGATACAGAGACAGCTCGATCCTAGAATCTTATTGGTCGGAATCCTCAACTATGCCTGCAGAAACTATCATCCAAAAGCACATGTTCCTTAACTCACAAAAATGCGGAAAAAGAGATTTTTAACCCTAAATGAGCACAGGAACGGAATCTTCTACCCTTGGTGATGCTACTGAATCAATTTGACTAAAAATTTCCAATAACAAAAAAGTCATGACCAGGTAAACATTCATCAACTGATGAATAATTCATCAAAATTTCATATCATAAGCAATCGGTTGAAAAATATTGAAGTCGTTAGGGTTGTAATGATATTTCTCAGAGTCAACTATCAGGAAAAGTTTTGGGAAGTCAGGAATCAATGAATTACTCAGCTCTCTCAGGTTTTCAGGTTTCAAGCTTTTGAACAAGTGAAATTCAACTAGAATCAGTTTCAGTTACTTAGATATTATTCAAAACCAGTCTAATAATGAAGCTGGTCAAAAACACTTCATTACAAAGATTTCTTCAATTCCGACTCAATTTTTCCCAACCATTCTTAATTTCTTGATGATGATGTCAAATCATTGACTTATACTGCCGAAAGTAAAATGTCAGACGGTTAAACACATGGATTGAAATTTCATAGGTTCACTTCCGATGAGTTTTTCGCGCATTTTACGATTCCACTGTCTACCTGTCTGACGAAAACCATGATAGACTTCTGTAAAGCACATACTTTCGCCTTTAATTGATCAAACATTTTTTATGCCGTCGCAGAAACTCAACGAACGACTGGTGCGAATGTTTCGTGATAGTCAATCCCTGGATATTGAGAGTATCCTTTGGCAACTAAACGGGCCTTGAGTTCTTCCAACGTACCATCTGCTTTGAACGTAATCACAAGTACTATAATACAACGTACAATTCGTGTGCCTATAGGAGGAACAACTAGTTTTAAAGAGAAACGAATTCCCTTCTTCATTAAAGAATACGATGAGCTGTTCGAATATTTGGGAAACCTGGAGTTTATACATTAATAACTCTGTAATTCTGGGAGATTTCAATATTCCAGAGTTACAACACTGCCATGTTACAAATGAGTCTTCCAATCGGGTTTCCAGGCTTAACACATTTATTCGTTACTGTAATGTCACACAGGTTAATTTCATGAAGAATGATAATGATAGAATTTCAGATTTATTACTGTCTCCTGAAAATGTCAATACCCACGTGCTTCTCGATTCCGACCCACTGGTTAGAGTCGATACTCACCACCGAGCTCACCACCCTTGTCTTGTTGTGAATTTTGAACTTGATTCTGAATCTAAAAAGGTGTTCTCGTCGACGCCAAACGTTACAGTTTTCAAAAAATTGATGATCACAAGTTTGTTCAGCTGATCAACGAAGTAGATTGGAATTTCATAAAAACAACAACTGATGTAAATATAGCTTGTGAAAAATTCAATGCAATCATTCAAAATATAGTTCATCAATGCACCTCTCTCCAAATCAATAGAGCTCGCAAATACCCCACGTGGTTTACCAAAATTTTGATCATTAATATTATAGTCCAATCAAGATGTACATCCGTGCAAGAGGTCCGGTCATTCTGAATTTTTTATATGTTTTTTGGACCTAAACCAATATTTAAAAAAACCAGATTTGCAATTTCCAAAGTGCTGTGCGAGCGACGGTATACTCAAAAAACCATGAAATTTTCGGACTTATTACAGTTTTCGCTGAATATCTCAGAGAAGAAAGGGTTTGACCGCTATAGTCACTCCATAAATATTCGAAGATAACTAAATTTGCTACAATTCGAGGCTAAGGCGAGCTCCATACAGCTGTTGGTTACAGATACAGTTCCTCGAAAATGGGCAATTTTTTCTAAAAAGTAATATCTTCAAAATGGTCACCTATTCTGTGAATTAACTTCTAAAATACCGACTGGCATTAGACAAGTCATGGAAACCATGGTTGGTTTCTAAAATACCCTTTCCACGTCAAATATCATGAATGAAGTTGTAGTAAATTTAATTAGCTTTGCTTCCATTTGGGACTAGACTAGTATCTGTAGGCATAGCGGTTCTCTAAAAAACGGCTGATAACCAAAAACAGTCTAACTTCAGAAGAGCACGAAGAGCGAAGCTGGTTACTTTCATTTCTCTATACGAACTCCTACAACCACCAGGACTCCCAGCGATCACCAGGGACGGTACTATTCACCCACGCATTCACCGGGTGCGGTACTACCTCAGCGCCGTTTGGCCAAGGGAAGACCAAATTCACTACAGTCCTGAGCAAGAGTGAACCAATTGCTGAGCACTTGGTTGTCTTTCTTCGGACAGACTCTACCCCACAAGCCGTGAAAGAAGCAGGCAGTAAATGTTTAGTGGCTCTATATGAGGGTGATATCGCGAAGGATTCTTTGAATTTCCTGAGGTATAAGACGTTTGTTACTTCAACGAGCATAAACCTCGCTCGATTGCCACCGACGGCAGATGCCGCAGGCCACCATGCAGCAAAGTGCTACCTCGAAGTGAAGAAGTGGCGGGAAGTTAACTTGAGTCCTCCAGATTGAGGGTGTAAGATGTCTTCTCAGGGTCTCACCCCCATCTCCACCACCATGGATTCCGCACCTCTTGCACTTCTGCGAAAGATCTCATGTAAATGCAAGAAAGGGTGCCCTGGGAGCTGTTCGTGCAGAAAGGTAGGGCTCCACTGCTCTGTCCTCTGCCAGTCATGCGGTGGCAAATTGTGCACCAACGTCCCGGATGTAGAGCTGAAATGCTCGGATGATGAAGATTACCCGATTGGGCGCCTCTCCCATCAGCATCCATCACAGCCATCGAGACACCATCTTCGTGCGAGCCCAAGTCCGGGCCATCAGAGATGAAAAGAATGTCATGATTTGGCTACCTGACACAATAACTACATGTTTTATATTAGTTTTATTCGATGTATACGTTGATGTAATTTGTCCTTATAGTAGGTACCATGATGTTTGTGCAAGCATTTTAGTATGTAGGTGTTGGAAAAGCAACGCTATGCACACTCGAAGTTCAGCTGACAATCAGGACTCAACACCTTGTAGACGAGTGGCAGTCCTTGACATAATATACCAGAACTGACAGTATAAAATTTGTCAAATCTGTTATCCATCACTCATAATTTCCATTCATTACAACTCACGTTCTTTTTTGTTCCACTGGAGTACTGATAGACTGTAGTGAATATTTGAATAAAGTTATCTTAAATATACATACAACCTTATTTCCCAAGAGGTTATGGGCCCAGGCTCTAGTGTGAAATTAAGACAAAGTAAAATGAGTAAGTAATAATAAGGACAATTAGAAGTTAACAGTGATAGACAGTTAAAGTGAATGCTAAAAGTATACTGAGGGTGAATCCATATAATGGCAGAAGTTGTACGTGCCACTGTCCAAAAACTCAACAGCGAAAACTATTCAACATGGAGCTATAAACTCCAGCTCATGTTGATGAGGGACAAATTGTGGGATGTCGTCAAAGTAGAACCAGCAACTCCAGTTGACGCTGCATGGACTGCCAAGGATGAAGCGGCTCAAGCTACCATCGGCCTGCTGGTAGAGGACAGCCAACTAAGGCTCATAAAGAATGCCAAAACAGCACGAGAGCAGTGGATCACGTTAAGGGAGTATCACCAGAAGTCGACCCTTTCAGGTAGAGTGCATTTACAACGGCGTCTCTATCATACAGTCCTCCAAGAGGGCGGTGATATGATTGAACACATTGCTACGCTCTCAGAATATGCTGACAGACTTTTTGGCATGGGCCAAGTTATAGACGATAGCACGCTTGTAGGAATCTTGCTGTGCAGTATCCCAGAGTCGTACAGAACCCTCATTATGGCTCTAGAGGGTAGGGCCGAAAAGGACCTTACGCTAGATTTCGTCAAAGGGAAGTTGATCGACGAATATATGCGGCGCAAGGACTCGCGGGAAGCAAGAAGCGAGGCATCGGACGAAACCGCTATGAAAGCTATCTACAAAAACAAACCAAGATCGCAACCAACTACATCAGGCACAACATCCAAAAGGATATGTTTTTTCTGCAAAAGACACGGACACATGAAAAGTGAGTGCACAAAGTATAAAGCTTGGAAGGCGAAACAGGAAAATAAAGCTAATAAAGTGACAGTCGATGACGTGGACGACTACTGCTATCTTGTGAATACAGAGTATTGCCTACGCGCTACAGTAACAGATCCACAGCATAAGGAAACCAGTTGGATCATCGACTCAGGAGCAACGAGCCATATGGTGCAAAATCCAGATTTCTTTGACGAGTTGGATTCCAGCAGAAGGGGCCACGTACGGCTTGCAGACGACCGGAATAGCCTAGAAGTGAAAGGTGTTGGAACGGTGGCCATAAAGTGTACAGACGCTTATGAAAATGTTTCGGAAGTAAGAGTGAAAGACGTGCTCTTCGTTCCCGGCTTAGGCTCGGATTTATTGTCGGTGAGAAAACTCACTGCAGAAGGCTATACAGTTACCTTTGAGGATAATTGCTGCATGCTTATAAAGGACGAGAAAATGCTGGCTATAGCAAAAGTACACTCGGGCCTTTATAACTTAAGCACTAAAAAAGTTGGCGTCGTCAGAGCACCAATAAAAAAGGAATGCTCCGAGTACTGCATCCACCTGTGGCACAGGCGGTTCGGCCATCGGTACTCGAGAGCAATCAAAAGTTTAGCGGAGAAAGGACTGGCTACTGGAATCCAGGTAGATGATTGCGGGCAGGATGAAACATGCGAGTGCTGCATCAAAGGGAAAATGACACGTGCGCCATTTCCAAAGGAATCTAAGACTGATACGAAGGAAGTACTCGACCTCATCCATACGGATGTGTGCGGGCCGATGCAGACAGCTACGCCAAACCAGAAGCGGTATATATTGACTATAATAGACGACTACTCCCGGTATACACATCTGTACCTGATGCGCCATAAAGACGAAACGGCCGGACTATTGAAAGAGTTCATAAAGATGACACGAATTCAGTACAATAAAGTGCCCAAAATAATCAGATCAGATCGAGGTGGGGAGTACGTCAATAAGGATTTACAGTCATACCTGAAGAAAACCGGAATTGTCGTGCAATACACCGCACCCTTTTCACCGCAGCAGAATGGAATTGCCGAAAGAAAAAATAGATCTCTACTCGACATGTCCAGATGCATGATTTTCGACGCCGATCTTGACATCAAGTATTGGGGAGAGGCAATTCATACAGCTATTTATCTACAAAACAGGCTCCCCACTAAAGCAACAAGTAAAACACCATTCGAATTATGGCACTCAAAGAAGCCAAACGTCAGTCATCTACAAGTCTTCGGTAGCGCCGCGTATATGCATGTACCAAAAGAAATGCGCAGAAAACTAAATGATCGTGCAATAAAACTGACTTTTGTTGGGTATTCGAACGAATCAAAGGCCTATCGTTTATTAGATACAACGACCAACAAAATCAAGATTAGCCGAGACGTGAGGTTCGTTGAAAAGAAAAGTATAATAAAGCCTACAGTACAGTGCCAAGACGAAATTGAAGTAACTCCATCAAGAATCATCCACGAGCAGAACGTCAACGATGATCATGACTATGACAATAGCTCCAGTAGTTCTTCAATTCAAGGCGACACCGTTGAAGAGGAGACCTGCTCTACACATAACGATTCCAGCAGCAGCCAAGCTGAAAATATACCTATCGATATTGCGGAAGATCATGCAGAACTCCGGCGCTCTAAAAGGTCTAATAGGGGCGTGCCGCCCGAGAGGTATATGGACACTTTGAACCTAGCAACTGAAGAGCAAGATCCAACGAGTGTAAAAGAGGCCCTTTTTAGGCCAGACAGAGACAACTGGATGAAGGCTATGGAAGAAGAGATTGATTCTCTATCTAAAAACGGCACATGGGAAGTCGTGATGCAGCCGGACGGCAGAGACATCGTGACGTGCAAGTGGGTCTTCAAGACAAAAAGAAATGCCGATGGAAACATTATAAGGCATAAAGCCAGACTTGTCGCGCGTGGTTTCACGCAAAAATACGGGAAAGACTACATCGAAGTATTCGCGCCTGTCGTGAAACAAACAACCCTGCGAACACTTCTAACAGTAGCAGGTCATAAAGGGATGCAAGTCAAACACTTTGATGCAATAACCGCGTTCCTCAACGGCGACTTGAAAGAAACCATATATATGCAGCAGCCCGAAGGTTACGCCATTCGACGTAAAAAAAATGGTGTGCAAATTAAGGAAGAGCATTTATGGACTGAAGCAAGCGGCCAAGATATGGTACGATCGCTTGAACGACTGCTTGAACGAATTCGGATTCAAGCAGAGCGAAGCAGATTCATGTTTTTACATCAAAGACTATAGTACCGAGAAACTCTACCTAATAGTATATGTCGACGATTTTTTAATAGCTGCAAAAGACCCGAAAAAGATCGACCAGGTAGCAAAATTTCTGAGCAACAAGTTTCAACTCAAGGACCTTGGAATCTTACGATATTACCTAGGCATCGAAGTCAGACAAGATGCTTTTATCTTAAGCAGTCAAAATATATAGAGTCTATCTTAGGAAGATTTGGACTGCAAGATGCAAAAATTACCAATATACCGATAGATCAGAGTTATTAGAAAAATCGAGATGATCTATCACCAATGCCAGAAAGTGAAAGATATCAGCAGCTGATTGGATCGTTATTATATCTAGCAGTAAATACCCGCCCAGATATTGCAGCCAGCGTAACGATACTTAGTCAGCACAATAAATCGCCCACATTATCCGATTGGAACGAGGCAAAAAGGATAGCCCGCTACCTGAAAGGTACTAAGGATTATGAACTCCGGCTCGGTAGGAAGGGCGCAGTACCTGCCCTAATCGGCTATGCAGACGCAGATTGGGCGGAAAACCGCATGGACAGAAAGTCAAACAGTGGCTATCTATTCCTTTATCTCGACGCACCGATAAGTTGGGCTTGTCGAAAACAGCCGTGCGTTTCACTATCAACTGCAGAAGCGGAGTTTATCGCTCTCGCGGAAGCGACGCAGGAAGGGATTTGGATACGTCGTTTGCTCGAAGATTTCGTGGGAAGACCGCAAGAAAAAACAATCATCTATGAAGACAATCAAAGCTGCTTGAAACTTATAATAATAATTAATAATAATAATAATAATAATTTTATTTACCAAAAAATATACAATGTAAATAAATATCAATAGTAATAAATGAAGTGTAAGGTAAAGTAGAGGTGGTATATCCCAAAAAAGCTCTCGAGGAGCTTGTCGAAGGGAAATTCCTATTTTAATGACGAAAATTTCGTGTGGTGCTAGGACCATAAACTTACATGGATAAACAATTTACATATATATAAATACATATACACATACATACACATATAGACATGCGTGAGTTTTACATGACAAAATCATTATTCTTATTTTTTCTATACCATTAAAAAATGTACTCATGCGTACACATGCCGAATCAAATATTATTAGGATACGTTGATAATGTAATAGATAAAAGTATAAAATTATAGTATGAAAAATCTGTAAGCCGTAAATAGTAAATATATATTGTACAAAATAGATAATGGATACATTGAGAGAAGAATAATTTTAAAAGACTTGGTATCAGGGATCAATGAGGTTGTGGAATACGTTTCTGTTCATGGACAAAATCCAAGCTTTCACCTTCTTTTTATATAGGTTTTTGGAGTTGATGGTTTTCAATGAGCTAGGTAAGGAGTTTCTGAGTCTTGGAGCGATATAAACGAAACATCTTTGGCCAATCGACTTATGTGCCCGTGGTAATATTTCATTTGCAGCTTTTTTCATCCTAGTTTGATATCGATGTTCAATTAAAGTAGTTACAGGTCTATTGTATGTAAATAATAATATAGTTTTGCAGTAAAGTTGTCTTAGGTCTAAAATTTGTGCTTCGCTGAACAAAAGCTCGGAGGAATATTGCGGGGATTTTTTGAAAATAATTCTGAGAATACGTTTTTGGATAACTTCTAAGGGTTTCAGCTTTGTTATCCTCGCTCCGCCCCATCCTATCATACCGTACTGTATAATGGATTCCACTAACGAATAGTATAATATCTTCAGATGTTTCAAGTGTAAAAAGTTCAATTGTTTGAACTTGAAGATAAGTTTGCGGAGTTTGTTGACCACTGATTTTACGTGGGTGTCCCATTTCAGAAAAGAGTCAATTATAATACCGAGATATTTAACTGAATTTGTGAGAGGTAATGATGTATTGTTTATTTCTATAGTATCATATGCAGGCAAGTACTTTTCATAAGAGGTGAACGGCAATACTTTAGTTTTGGAATGATTTAAAGATGAGCTATTTCCAATGAACCAATTTGAAATGGCTTGCAGGTCATTTGTGGCAGTTTCTCTCACCTCATTCCAAGTTTTTCCCACGTAAACCAAGACAGTGTCATCGGCGAATGAAATGATGGCACCGCTAGAATTTGATGTGAGCAGGTCGTTTAGATAAATGATAAAGAGTATGGGTCCCAGAACTGTTCCTTGTGGCACACCACAAGTAACTGTAATTTCGTCGCTCATTTTGTCATTTATCAAAACTTGCTGCTTTCGGTCGAGGAGATAACTCTCAAAAAGTTTCAAGGCATTTCCTCTGATACCAATATTTTCTAGTTTGTCAAGCAAACGCCTATGATTTATGGTATCAAAGGCCTTTGCCAGATCTAGAAATATACCTAAACATGGCATGGAGTCGTCTATTGCGTTGTAAAGTTTCGATGTCAGGAATCCGATAGCGTGCTGGGTGGATACGTTTTGCTGAAACCCAAATTGTTGAGGAGATAGAAATTTATGTTTTTCTAAATATTTAGTAAGTCTTCTTTTGATGATTTTTTCAAAGACCTTCGATATTCCCGACGTTAAGGATATCGGACGATAATTATCCACAGAGTGTTTTTTGCCAGATTTGAACAGGGGCTTGATGATAGCGATTTTAAACTGTTTTGGGACTTCACCACTATTTATAGCTAGATTCATTATATAACACAAAGGTTCTGATATACAGTGAACTACAGACTTGAGAATTTCGTTAGAGATTTGATCCGGCCCACATGCTTTTTTGTCTTTCAGTTCCAGTATTATGTTTTTGATTTCTTCAATATTTGTTGGCTCTATGAACATGGACTGGGTGAAACTTTTCTGTGAGTTATGTACCTGAGTGTCATTTTGTAGTTTTGCCGCCAATTTCTCGCCAATACTTCCGAAATGTTCGTTGAAGGCTTCAGCCATTTTTCTGTCGTCTGTCAGTTCTTCTCCATTTTCGATTATGAGTTTTTTTATATCTGTTTTATTTTTAGTTTTTCCTGTAAATTCGTTAACTACGTCCCATAAATTATCGATAACAAGAAATTTAGTCACCGTACTAAACACATCGATACAAAGTATCATTTCATCAAAGACATCAAAAGCCAGCAGCTCATAGATTTCCAATATTGTCCAACTGCTGAGATGATTGCCGACATGCTAACTAAACCATTAGGAAGAATAAAATTAGGATGCTTAGCAGAGATGTGCGGTTTAATTGAGCACTAAAAATGTTCCTTCGTGTGCACCGTTGAGGAAGGGTGTTGGAAAAGCAACGCTATGCACACTCGAAGTTCAGCTGACAATCAGGACTCAAACCTTGTAGACGAGTGGCAGTCCTTGACATAATATACCAGAACTGACAGTAACAGATTTGTCAAATTTGTTATCCATCACTCATAAATTCCATTCATTACAACTCACGTTCTTTTTTGTTCCACTGGAGTACTGCTGAAGAGGAAAATAGACTGTAGTGAATATTTGAATAAAGTTATCTTAAATATACATACAACCTTATTTCCCAAGAGTAGGTATATATATAACAACGTTTGATGATGGCGTTATTCCTGGAAGATATACAGGGTGAATTTCCCTTTTCGCATGCGCCCTGTACAACCGTCCTAACAGTTGTGAGGGAAGTTGCGCTGGTAAATTGCGGCGACTCCGTGCGGATTGTCAGAAAACATGTCGTTTTTTAAATCTAACGATTCCTATATCACGGCACGGCGAGTTTTTCGAAAATTGGGGACAGCACTTTCCCGACAAAAATCGCCAGATCTTACGCACCTCGATTTTTTTGTGGGGCTATAAAGCATCGTCTACTCCGATCCTCCAGCCACTACGGAGAAGTTGAAAGACAACATTCGACCGGCAATTAACAAGATTCCTATTGAAATAGGAGTATGTGTCAGCGAGTAACAAGATTCCTATTCAGCGGGTATTCCAACATTCAAGAGAATCATTGGAAGAGAGCTAAGAAAAGGATGGACGTCATTTGGATAACATAGTGTTTCAGAAGTGGAATCCGCATCCCTGTACTTTCAAAATCAATAATTAATATTATCGCAACACTTTTAATTTTTTTTTTCATACCATATTGAAAAAGTCACCCTGTATCATCTCTTCCATTTTTTCATCAAACAATTCTTCAATAATAACAAAAATAAGTAAATTATAACTATTTGATGAATTAAAATAAAAAGACGTGAGAACAGTTCATTCGCATTATTCCCTAACACCCACTTATGACTGTTCTTGGATATCTGACGTTTTCGAGAGAACCGCTGGGCTAACAGATACCAATCTGGTCTCAAAACAAATCTCATTGAATTCTCTCCAATTTCATTACATATAATATTTCACGTGGGAAGCGTATTATAGAAGAAAACTCACAAAATATGTGACCATGTTGAAGAAATTTCACTTTATCGAAAATATTGCCTATTCTCAAAGAACGGTATCTTGGGAACCAATAGATCTATGGGGCTCATCTTGGCCTCAAATTATAGAAAATTTAGTTTAATTCAAGAGTTTATATGGTGACTATACCGGTCAAACCCTTCCTTCTCTAAGATATTGTGCGAAAACTGAAAAAAGTCCGAAAATTTCATTGTTTTTTGGGTATACCGCCACTCGCACAGTAGTTTGGAAATTGCAAATCTGGTTTTTTAATATTGGTTTAGGTCCTAACAACATATAAAGAATTCAGAACGACCGGACCTTTTGCAATCACGACCCCCTTTTCATGTTCAAGTTTGAAGAACTATATTAAAAAAAAAACATCATTATCACAAAATGTATAGAAAGTGCAAATATAATTTTTATTTAGACCGGTACAGATACATGAGACGAATAGTTAAACGAGACATGAATCTAGCATACTCTGAATTCATCAAGAAATCGGAAAACAACTTGACAAAAAATCCACGTGAGTTCTGGTCCTTTTTTAATAAAAAATAAATAAATCACGCATCCCTGGAAGAATGTATTCAATGATACGAAATTAACATCGCCTCAATGCCCTCAATCTATTGTCAATGCGTTCGCAGATCACTTCAGCAGTGTGTATGCCTCTGATAGAGATTCTCTAAATGATACCAATACCGAAAATACCAGCATCTCGAATAATGCTCTGTATATCAAAGATATTCCTGAGTACCTCATTCTAAGCTAACATGCGGGCCAGATAACATTCCCGTTAGATTAGTTAAATCTCATGTGAAAATCTTTTGTCGTTCACTCCAATTGATTTACAATCTTATTTTGAAAACCGGAACTTTTCCTAACATCTGGAAACTATCCCGTAATTGTCCTATATGTAACACGTAGAGTGCCACGGTGGGTCTAAGCAACCCACCAAAACCTTAACAGAATTTTTTCCCTAGTGGCAGTGGTGGGCAGATCTGAACCACCAGACGAAAATTTCTTTGTGGCCACGGTGTTACATACAGATCCACCACTGCCTTATGAAATGCATGGCAATATGTTCCCAAGTGTTTTAGCAAAGTATTGCCAGTGTTGGCCTCTGATTTGGTGGACTTAATAATTGTAAATAATTGTTACATTTATTCGATGTCATTTTTATAAGACCCAAAACACAATCAGGAATGAGGACAGAAATAGAAAATAAAATTCAAACAATCAAAGAAGCATTATGCAAATGAAAAACACTTCAAGCACAAATATTTTTCACAAACCAAACATCTAGTTTTGGTCTTGGATGTTCGGTTCTTGGCCACTTTTCCTGCGATGAAGACGGACATTTTTTTTTATAGCATCCAGAACAGATCTGCTTCTTGCCAGTTTAGGAAGTTTATGCAAGTCTCGACAAGAATTTAGCGGTGGGCGTGTTTGACCCCCCCACCTCAATTATGGCTTTCCCGTATTACTAGGGCCGCGGTGGGTCAGCCCCAAATTCAAAAATTCTTCAACAAAAAGTCTAACGATCACTTTATTACTGGTTTTTGGTGAGAAAATGATGATAACAGTATTTGGCCAGTGGGGCACATTTTTATAATTTATATGGTGGCACTCTAGGTGTTAAATCCGGAAAAATTGGTGATATTCATAACTGTAGACCCATAGATTTCAGTTTTCTCGAAACTATTTGAAGTCATTCTTTTTGATCTCATTTACTCTCATGTAGGCAACTTCTTATCAGAGTTTCAACATGGATTTATGAAATCTCGAAGCACAGTCTCAAACCTTCGACAAAGTTTCCCACAAACAACTTTTACAAAAATTGGGTAATTTTGGTATACCCCTAATATCCAATTACTTTTGAAATCGTACCTCAGTGATAAGATTTTATTCGTCCACTCTGGTGTACAATCTATCAACTTCATAGCTCATTCAGAAGTACCTCAAGGATCGAATCTGGGCCCTCTTGTATTCCTCTTATTCATAAATGATATCTGTATTTCAATTAAATCAAGCAAAGTCATTTTGCAGATGACATAAACATTTTCACAGAAATTACAGATATTCGTCTGCAAAATGATCTGGATCTTCTTTTCAAATGGTGTTCTGAAAATAATTCACCTCTGATTCTTTTTTATCGCTTGGAGCACACGTAAGGAAATCCCTATAATGTTCATAGAACATCGTGGTTCCTAGGGAGGATAGGGACAGAAGGTAGGTATTGGAAATTTTTTTGAACTTCTGGAGATTATATGTTGTTGGGAATACTTCCTCAGGCAATGGATTCCAGATCCTATCCGTTCTATGAATGAAGCTATTCCAGAAAAGTTTCAGCATTTTTATTTGATTATTTCATCGAAGATGGTTAAATACGCAGGGTAAACGAATGTAAAGATCTGGGAGTTATATTTGACAGCAAATTAATGTTCAATTTACATATTGAAAAAATTAAATCCAATGCCAACAGGGCTCTAGGTTTCCTTATACGAAATTATGAAGAATTTACGAATCTTAGAGCTCTTTGTTCTATTTACTACTGCATTGTACGTAGCAAGCTTGAATACTGCAGTGCGGTATGGAACCCAAGCCAAGTTAAACAGATACAAGCATTGGAAACAGTAAAAAAAAAAACTTTAATTTTTATCGTCACTGCGATTACGATTTTCTACTAAAAGAGTTTGCATTCGTTAGCTTGAAAAAACGACGAGAAATAGCAGACATGATATTCGAATATAAATTGATAAATAATCGAATAGATTCGGCGTCCCTTTTATCCACACTGAGTTTCAACATAAAGATCGAATCTGACTTTCCGAATCGATGTCCCAAATTCACAACATCATCTCGATAGTCCAATCACATCTACGTGTAGAAGCCTAAATAATGTGCCGTCTGTAGATATATTTTTTTCAAATTTAACCCAGTTCAGTAAGCAATTGTATACTCTTATTCCAAACTAGTTGATATATTTTCATTTGTTCACCTACTAATCAACTGCTCAATTTATTGTAATTATTATGCCTATTATTAAATAAATAGGTAAATAAATCAATTCCATACTCTATCATTCTTGCCAAATGGTGCATCCTTCAGTGAAATCTCAACGTTGCAAATTCTTCAACTTCATCATCACTTGTGATTTGTACTTTCTTCGAGAGAATTATGTACATTTTCATTATCCCTTTATGTCTCCTCACTTTCCTAGTTCTCAATAGTCTTGATCTTCCTCTACCTCTTCTCGATTCCGCTTCTTCTCGATTCCGCTTCTTGATTCCGCTTCTTCTCGATTCCGCTTCTTCATCATCTATGATTTCCTCTAATTTTTCAGGTATTTTGAGATTTTCAGATTTTGGAAGTTCATCTCGTAACTATCATCTGAAGTTTTATAGTCATTTGGTAAAGTATCAAGTATCAACTTCGTCAAAAAAAATTGTCACATAGTCCCGAACATCTTCATCACATCTCATTTTTTGTTGAGCGTGTTTTTTTTTTCGCTTGGAGCGCACGAAAAGAAATTCCTATAATGTTCAAAGAACATCGTGCGTTCCTAGGGAGGATAGGATACTTCCTCAGGCAATGAATTCCAGAGCCTAGCCGTTCTATGGATGAAGGAGTTTTGATAAAGTGCTGTTCGACATCTTTCGAGGTTGACAACGAAAGAATGTGCTGACTGGGCTTGTCTAGTTTGTCTGATAAATTGATTCCAATTTTATCCAAACCTCATTCGAGGTCCCTCTCTTAATTTGCTTCAGTTCCGAAGGGTTGAATGCGAGAATCAAATCTCATTTCGACTTCTTATCAGCAACATCCCATGTATTCCAGGAAGTTCCATCAACCCTGTTAGGATTCGAGAGATCATCCTGTGTAGCTGTTTGAAGGTGTGGCAGATGTCGGACATGGAAGCTACGCGATTTTTTTCATTGTTACCAAGCAAGCAAGAATTCGTTGTTTTGTTTATATAATGAATAATTTAGACGGTCAATAAGAATTAATTGTCATTCACATTTCAATTACTTCGATTAAAAGCTTTGCAGAATCAAACTGCGTATTTTCAAATATAACAAACCCATTCACATAATCCCAGCAATAAATCTTTATCGATACGGCTTTCATTTTGATATGACCAAGTGTCGTAATTTTCGTTACCTAAGGCTTCAATTCCTACAGCAGCAGCACTCCATTATGATGACTTCTTTCTTGGTATTCCAAGATAAAAATATCTCCTAATATTCTTTCACCCTTCATCCACTTCCTGGGTCCATATCCTATTGAGTGGCAATGGAGTGAATGCAAATATCGAATAGGGATTCAAAGAAATATATTGACAGACACAATACAAAATCAATATCAACTTGACATATCAATAATTACTTACAGGGAGTTATCGAATAAGGAAAGGATATAATTACTCGACTTTGTATCTTCACTGCCAATAATATCAAGTTGGATGAAACTGAGTCAGTGAATAGGAACCTATGCATGACTACATTGGGAACTGACGGAACATGAGTCGAGTAGTTATTAACAAAAATAGGAACACTGGCGTCGGATTGTTCGTTTTTTTCTCAATTCAATTTTTAATACTGAATACCCTTCCTGATTGTCGTATGTAACTATATCTATGAGAATTCGATATATTTATTTAATCCGGCATCTCTGTAAACCCCCATTGATCGGACCGATTCGAAGAACGTTCGTATCCGTTCGTCGACCTTCGGGTGCTTTGACTGCGTCGCGGGAGACTCCATGTTCAGTGTTCGGTGGCTGCGGTCATGATAACTTCGCCTCTTCTAGGACAGTGTTTGTTGCCGAGTAATAGTGCATTTAGTGGTACACCATCAAACAAGTTTTTCGGTAGTTGTTTGTGGAATCATCAGCACTGTTTTTTGACTGTTGGACAAGCTGTGACTCCGTATGTCGGTTTTTGGAATAGCATCGTATTTCTCCAGCGGTCTTCGGTTTTCCCTCTTCAAACTATGGAAACAAGGTACCTTCAGAAATAGAAATGCCCGATATATTTGAAGGACCAGTTCTAATTCAGACCGTTGAACTGGACGTAAATGTTTCTTTGTCTTTCCTTCGGAACAGATCGACCAAAATGCTTTATTACTCAAATTTCAGAAGATTTTTGTGAACAGAGCATCAATTACTTTTGTTTTTTTCCAATTGATGTTTCATTGTCCGGTGATATCGTATCTACTTATTGGAATGAAATAGGTAGGTAAGTTCAGTTAGTTTTTCGAGTTATTCTATAATAGAGAGTAGGTGATGCCCACCTAATCAATATACCTTTTCGTGTAGGATCTACCTATATATACTCAACTTTTTGATTAATCAGTGAACATCATGAATATTTTTTCATTTTAAAGTTTGTGCTGCTGTCTGTACGCCCATAGGGTTCATCTCTGTTTCACCCTTAACTGTATCGACTATTTCAGGGCTGGCGGAAAGGGCAAGGAAAGGGTGTGCCGCTGTCTAAATATTCGAGTTTGGATATTGTTTGTGAATAGGGACGCATTCGCAACTACATAAGATACACACGTATATTTGTCACTAGATATTTATCGTAATTTCTTGATTTGTTACTATGGTTTTCCTATCCTGATTTCGAATCATCTTCCTAAAATAAACCCTCAGTAGGTACTAAATGTTGTTCAAATCATGGTGCTATTATTATAATACATCTGCGAAGAACAATGAGGATCTAGCTCAATGTGTATTTCGTAGATTTCCTGCATTTTAGGGATGAAACATGGATAAATTTTGGCCAGTGTCCGTTATAATAGAATATTATGATATTAAAGAGTAGCCATGAACGTTTACGTTAACGTAAAAATCGACAGCTACCCATACGCATTTCACAATTCTTCACTTAAGCTTTGGTAAGGTAGTTATCTTACATACTTTCACGTATACCTGCCTGAAATATCAAAGAACATTAACCGATCTATCATCAAAATATGCCGATGATTATGAAAAAATCATCAAAGTCAGGATCTTCAAACATGTATCAAGAATTCCTCCTATTTCAACATCAATAAATGATCATATCTAAACAAACCACCAAAAATTGCCATTATAAACCGAAAACAAATTCATTATATACTAATGATGACTTCAACACAATTCAAGGACCGTAAGCGTTATTTTTCGTACCTTAACACGTGGTGGTCTACGTAGACTGAGTACCTTATCTCTCTGATATAATGGAAAATTACCCTCAACTGATTCTGGGCAAGCGAATTCCACGACATGTAAGTACCTATAAAGATTTCGGCCACTGACCGATTTCGGCAATTGAGTAGAACTTCATTCAATTTCAAGTTCATCTGGTTATTGTTATAAAAGCTACGAGAAAAGCTATCAATGTTTGCTGTCAGGCCAGTCCAAATCAAACATATATTCACAAACAAGAGGAAAAGGCATACCGATGGGATACATTCAAACGAATATTATCTTTGTGCCTTGTTGAATCCAAATCCACCAACTGATGGATCTTCACGAGGATTTCCATTAGCGATTCAAGGCCGTGAATTCTTCATCAATCTATACAAAGTACTTGACCTCGAAAATATCACTGTTGAATTTAACAACATGGTGAATATCGGACCTCACCAATCATCTGTTGCCTACGAGGTTACCTACTTCACCATCCGAAATCGTCTGCTCATGCCTATTAAAGAATTTTGTCGACCTAGCATCGCTGATTCATTAGCTCTAGGGCTAGGGCTCGCCAGAGGCCGAGGGGTAATTCAGTGTACCCGAGACGGAAATTCCTCAGGAAGGCCAGGTAGTCATTGGAAATTCCAGGAATTCCTTGGAAAGTCCAGAAACCATCGGGTAGTCCAGGTATTCTTTGAAGAGTCCGGGAATTCCTTGGGAAGTCCAGGAATTCTCTTGGTAGTCCAGGTAGTCTTTGGGAAGTCAGGGAATTCTTTGGGGAGTCCGGGAATTCCTTGATCAGTTCAAGTAGTCTTTGGGAATTCCGGGAATTCTTTAGGAAGTCCGGGAATTCTTTGAGTAGTCTCAGGAATTTCTTGAGTAGTCCCAGGAATTCCGGGAATTCTTTCGATAAAGGAAGTGTAGTGTACCTGAAATTGGTCCATGATTAACACCACCCCGATAGGGCCATGAACACGAGGGGTAAATCTCCTTGAAAGTCTGGTGTACACTCCGTTGGTAGTCTTTGGAAGTCTTTGAAAGTCTTTGGAAATCTTTGAAAGTCTTTGGATGTCTTTGGATGTCTTTGGATGTCTTTTGATGTCTTTTGATGTCTTTTGGATGTCTTTGGATGTCTTTGGAAGTCTTGGAAGTCTTGGAAGTCTTTGGGAGTCATTGAAAGTCTTTGGGAGTCATTGAAAGTCTTTGGATGTCTTTGGAAGTCTTTGGATGTCTTTGGATGTCTTTTGGATGTCTTTGGATGTCTTTGGAAGTCTTGGAAGTCTTTGGGAGTCTTTGGGAGTAATTGAAAGTCTTTGGAAGTCTTGGTTCATTGGAAGTCTGGTGTACACATTTTTCCTGGAGAATTACCCCTCGCATGAACATTGATGGAGCACTGATAAAAGTGATAAGAGCTTCGATGAAAGCGACGCTTGAAGCAACGACATTTCCTATCTCGATGCATTCATGTTTGAGCTTCCATACTATAGTATGATTCAAATTGTTTACTTCACTAGAGCGAAAAGTTGCGAGTTTTCGTTTTCAAACTTGCTGTTGAAGAGTTTTTGCACATTTTCTGAGCGACCCAATATATTTCGCCGCGCAAATGATATTGATAGACTAGATGAAACCTATTTTCACAATAATGTCAGGTTAGGCTAGCAATTTTTTCAGAATTATATATAATGATAATGACTGTGTGAGTAGGTATACCTACCAAATGAATGGACCCCCTTCATCCAGTAAAAACATAATTATTGTGGTAGTTATTCTTGTATTTTCTGCATAGCTATGTTAACTGATGCTAACTGCAGTAATATAGAATATCAAAGAAATAAAAACTCGCACACATCGCCATTCGACAAAAGCACTCGAACTGTATATTTCACAAACACGTGCTTTTTATTTTATCATTATCATAGCTTTTGTCATCTATCGCAGCTTCAACATGTTCGCAGCCTGTATAATCGGTGAATAATGAAATTTCGCAAAATAAATCTTTCATCGTTGAAACTTTCTGTTGACACAATCTACCACGAGAATAGACATCAGGACGTCAACTTTACTATGTACCGATACGAGTACCGATATAGTTTTTTTATCAAGACAAATCCAATTTTCTCTGACTTCTCATGGAAGCACTGGTTATTGTCGTGGAAGGATTCTGAATGCGGAATGCTTACTGAACAATATACAAAGTGGAGCTTCTATTATGAGTGAGACGAAAGGGAGTTTCTTAAAATTATATTGAAAAGGTATCTTGCCTCCTAATATATATTCTCAGTGTATTTTCCGAAGTATTCTCGGTAGCTCTTCATCAGCTCCTGTAAATTTGAGAATAGAAATTTTGTGTTTTTATTTTGGACAAAAAGTCGACAAAAATAAATAATTGTTCGAAATCACAAAAATCACAACTTCCATGTGAATTGGTAGAGCATGATGATTTTGTTAGTTGAATATTGAAAAAATAAAATACAGTTCGACTTACTGGATGAAAGTCCCTCGCAGTGGCATTTATATAACGCATGCACAGTACGCAAATTCTAAATTTCTCGAAAACGGTTGAACATATTGGTAACAAACAAGAATAGGCTATTGAATAACACCCTCGATAACACCTAAATCTACGTATGTAGTACGTCTTATAATGACAATTGGAATTTGCTTCAGTTTTTCCAATCATGTTCCGCACTTCATAGTAGAGTGCCAATCGAATCCTATCGTTCACCCCGTGGGAAATCGGAGGTAAAAAGCTGTGACATGGCTAGAATTGTTACCTACCATCTCCAGATCATGGATCCACTTGTCGTCAAAAAATCGTCCTGTGCGTTTGGGGGGTAGGGGGTAATTTATAAAAAAATATGGATTTTTTTTTATTCGTGGAAAATATTGATGGTTTTCAGAACTTTCACCCTGTCGAATCTTGATTTCGTGTGACAAGTAGAACAAATTATAGAAAATTTTGAAATTTACTAATTGCATTACGATATATGAGAAAATCATATTTCAAACGCCTATAACTCGAAACTTGTCAATTTTCGTTAAATTTTTTTTCATATACCTCGCATTATCTCAGTAACTACAACGTTTATCAAAAAAATACTTCAGATAATGTCGATGCGTCTATGTTTCAAGATGCGAATGGTTCTTCGATTTCGAAAATCGAAGCATAAATGAGGAAGATATTGAGAAAATCATAATGCAATGCAGGTACCACGAACGAACGCGTTTCGCCTCATTCGTACCCCTATTCTCCCCGCAATACCCGCGGCTATCCTTGTTCCATACGCTTTCGTTATACACATCAACTTTGAGGCGTTTACCATTGCATTTAATGGTGACTTATTGTGAATTAATCATTCGATATTTGGTACTGTGTGCTCTGTTTCAATAATTAAATAAGTATTGGTGAGCTAAGGACATCTATTATTGTAAATTCATCATAAAATATATGTTTCTCTAGATAAAAGATGTAAAGTATTAGCAATTCAGATACTGATCTTGAATATGTCTTGAAGTTGAAGATTCCTTTCCAGCAGAGAACAGAATCATCGAGAAAATGTTTCATTTGTGGAACAGATGGTCAACTCCTTCGTTGTACAGAACTATCGATAAAAACATTCGAAAGTATGAATATAAGAAAAAACCTCGGAAAAAACTATGCGAGGCAAATCGATGTGGAACTTCAGAAAATTGATGATATTTTCAATGAAAATAAAGGTCAATTGATCTTCTGGCACAGGAATATTGAAAACTGGAGACAATAGTGTCAGGAATAAAACGCATTCTATAGTGAAATTGATGTGAAGGATATGAATCAGATGTTATCCTGCCAAAAGAAATAACACTTTGTAAATTTTGCATTTTTGATGTGTCTAAATCTGTTTTCTACCAAAAACGTTCAAATAAGTATCAAGTTATGACCTAGTATTGACTACCAACATTGTTTATTGCAATGGAAGTCAATAAGTATCATAGCCAATGCTTTGTATCAAATTGGAAACATTATAGAGGATCACTGAGTGAGAATAAAGTTGTCAATACCACACATTACAGATCATTTGAAAATCTGATAAAATTAATAGATGGTGCAGATTTTCTAATGGAAAAGGGTATACTTTCAACTGTTTCTATCAAGAATATGTCGAACTTGGTGGCAGAACTGGTAGGAAAATCATTATCGAAGAATACTGTCTGTATATAGGTTAAACAAGGAGGTAAAACATTCATTTATTCACTTGATTTTTTGGGATTTTCTCTACTCGTTTCTTTGGATGTTTCGGAAACGAATCTGCTTCCGTCCTCAACATGAAAATGCAACTTTCAAAGACAAATGTTTTGCATTTTTCATGTTGAGAACCGGAGTTGATTCGTTCTCGAAACGTCCAAAAAACGAGGAGAGAAAATCTCAAAAAGTCAAGTAAAATGAATTTATCGAAGAAATCAGAAAGCACTACGACAAGGAGATAGAAATTATCAAATAAATCAAAACGTTCTAATGAGTCGTATATTGTGATTCCAAAAGAGACAAAAACTCATCTGATTCATACACATATTATGTAGAACAAAGTAAAATTACAGAAGATAACTCCCCTGACTTTGCATGCATCAGATATGACCCAGATACACAAATTTTTTTGACATATTTCGCAATAAGATATGAGAGATATTCCAGATTATAAACAACTCAAAAATATGGATGTCAAGGCTTACGGATATGATACCAAAAAACTTTTTTTAAATTAGTTGCCTTATACCCGATAAAGTTGATTCAGTTGATTCAAAGGTGTTGAGTATCTGATGTCAAGGTATAATACTCGCTAATTCGAAATTCAGAGAACTCACACCAAAACACGTTGGTTTGGAAATAATGATTCATCAAGAGACATGATCGAAAAAAGTTATCGAAGCTTTGTGTTCTTGTGGACACCGTATCGTATAAAAATATTTACAACTTCGCAATTCGATTGGTATCAAATAATGTTTTTTTCTAGTTTCCACAAGGATATATTATTTTTATTTCAATATTATATGCATCATGTTTTGTTTCAATATTTCTCAATTTGTTAATGAATGAGATGGGTGACATTTTACTCTGATGGATAAAAAATGTACTTTCGAGATAGTCATAAAATAAATTGAGATCACTTCCAATCAAACAGCAAGTTAAAAAAAATTTTTGTTAACTTGGAAAATAGCGATCGATTCCATTTCTCCCGTGAATTCCAAGATCGTAATTCTGTAACACTCAGTAATTCATATTGACGGTGATCGTACTATGACGGCCGCGGGCGTTGCGGGGAGAATCGGGGTATGAAAGCGGCGAATCGCCGTCCTTCGTACTACCTGCATTGGATTATAATTTTCCCAATATCTTCCTTATTTATGCTTCGATTTTCAAAATCGAAGAACCATTCGCATCTTGAAACATAGGCGCATCGACATTATTGAAAGTATTTTTTTGATAAACGTTGTAGTTACTGAGATAATGCGAGGTATATGAAAAACAATTTAACGAAAATTGACAAGTTTCGAGTTATAGGCGTTTGAAATATGATTTTCTCATATATCGTAATGCAATTAGTAAATTTCAAAATTTTCTATAATTTGTTCTACTTGTCACACGAAATCAAGATTCGACAGGGTGAAAGTTCTGAAAACCATCAATATTTTCCACGAATAAAAAAAAATCCATATTTTTTTATAAATTACCCCCTACCCCCCAAACGCATAGGACGATTTTTTGACGACAAGTGGATCCATGATCTGGAGATGGTAGGTAACAATTCTAGCCATGTCACAGCTTTTTACCTCCGATTTCCCACCAACTTTTGATCTAAGCGACTTACGATTCGTTTGGCACTCTACTATCATCCAAATCTGTTTTCTTCAAATGAAGTTGATAGAATGGTCATAATCTCATTTTCACCCGGTATGGTAACCGAGAACTTCCCTACAGCCAAACAGAATAGGGGTTCCCAAGTGGGGAAAAGGCCAACGACCCCCGTACCGCGGTCAATATTATACAATGCTACGAAAATACGAGGGTTGCTCTACATATTGACACCATTTCAGAACTAAATAAATCAATGATTGAATTCAGTTCTCGGTTCAGTTGTAATATATTATATTCGGTTTCAATATAACAAGTGCTACTATACCAAAGGGTATTTTTTACTTTTTACCTTGGTGATAACAATGTGACTCAAAAGATTAATGAAGAAGGGACCTTGGAAGAAACAGCCACAATTTTACCTTCACAATATTGGAGACAAAATAAAGCATCAATAATTATCTGAATCGATATCTTGATATGATTTGTCAGCATCTCTTGTTGTTGCTGAATTCATCTTGGGAAACATTTTCTGTGCGATTTATTCAAACAGCCATGAATAACTATAATATAAATGAGGAGTCGTGAATATCCGAATTTATTTCCTCTCAGTATATTTCTAGGTAGGTAGGTAGGTAGGAAGGTGTTTTATTCAAATATCGCTATTCCTACAGTGCACGATTGAAGTCAAAATTTCCAAACACAGTCACAGGTAATGCATCCGAAGCTCTACCTGCACAACAGACTGTTTTCAACCTAAACCATCCGATAATGTTATACGATAATGCAACGAATTGGCCTGAATATCATGCCCTTGAAAGTGCCTGCCGAGGTGCCTGGCCTACCTGGATGGAAAAAGTCTTCGAGTCGACGACTACACAACTCTCTTTGAATGTAAGCGTCTGTTCTTGTACGGTTCGAGGTCGTTCATTTGTTGCTGTTCTCTCTGTCTTGCTTTGTAACTCAGTCGTCTCCATCTCTAGACCCCTAGAGTAGACGACTAGTGTAGATGTAAGATTTAAATCGACAGATTGACGAGTTCGAATGTCTGCTGGTTTGGTCCAAGATGCCAACATAATGTATTCGGGAAAACCTCTTACTGTTTTAACTAACACTTGTTTGAGGCAGTTCATCGTTGAATCATTGAAAATAATGAAATAACATGATCATTCCTTTGAAAATAATGAAATAACATTATCATTTATATTAACTCCGTTCTACGGTTAGGTAACTAACTAAAATATGCCAAGAAAAAGTTCAATTTCATTGCCCAGAATTTGTGTATTTTATGGTTTTTTGTTTGACTTTCCCCTAACCCCTTCTCCACTTCGTACTAATTGACAACGACATATTTTATATCTACCGAGTGTAACAGGATCATGATGTACCCCCTTTTTTCTCTAGTTTTTAGAGATAAGGGAATGTAATTTGGAGTGACCTATCAACCTGATTAACGTCACGTTTGGACATAAATACGATTTATTTTTTATTTTCATATACAGTGAGCACGTAAAGGTTGAAACAAATTCTTTGAAGGCTTCATATTGTCACGAATGTGACTTATTTTATTGTCTAAGCTAGTTGGGATTTGCTGAGGGTTGATACTCATTAAAAGGTGCCCTAATTGGGACATCCTTGTTGCCACAAGCAAGCAAGCAATATTTATTTTATTGAAAATGTTTGGTCACGAACATGTACAGTTGAATTGCTGAGAAATATAATTAACTTGATGAATTGGAACAGTGAGATAATAATAATAGTAGAAATAATATTTGAAAATAAATTGGCAAAAATATCCTTTCGTGACATGGCTAGTGGGGAAAAGCTCAGACACGTCGATTTTTTTTCAGTTGATCATTTTTTATTGTACTCGTATTTTTGAGGACGTCATCACTGTTCGTGTTATGACGACCTAATATTTTTTTTTAATTGCAATACCCTATTTTGATAATACCTTCATGAGAACGCATTTTTCTATGTATGGATGTCTGTGTATGGATGCCATATTTTTTTTCATGTTACATAACCTTTCAGTTCATAACAGTTCGGATCACCGAAATAAATTGAACAGTTATAAGAATGTCATCACGCTATTTATCACGAACGAGCGATTTCGTCAACAAACAAATGCGGTTCAAGCCACATTGAAGCAGATTCATTCATCGGCATCAGAATATTTTACAAAAGTGCATCGTTGTACAAGGTATCCTGAGTGAATAAATGTGTTTCTGTGTTGAAAAAGTGTCTACCTACGGTGCCCCAAATTTAGAATATAACATCAGAAGTGCGATTCAATCATCTCTACATTACTTCGATGAAATATGAAGAATTTATTGAAAGATGTCCTGAAGAAGGATAAATCCATCTGAAGGGCCCTGAACAATGCGGTTTGCTGATATTTGGAGCCAATAAGATTATTGCAGGAAATTGGTTACGACATTCACTTGACAAAATAATATTCGAATAATTAAATCCGGAAGTATTGGTAAGAGAATCAAATCCGGAAGTATTGGTGAGAGTAGAAGAATACCTATCCTATATGAGTCATATATTGATGAATATTAGTTAATGAGATCATCGTAGTAGTCACCGCACAGACTGTGTGGAACGGAATAAAGCAAATTGACAAGATCAAGAGTGTTAAAGCATCCACAGAACTACTGAGACTGTCACCCCCAGCCCCACAGATTATGTGGAACGAATTGAAGAGTATTGACAAGAACAAGAGCGTCAAGGCAGCCAAGTAAGACCATGGACTGACCCTTGAACTGGAGTGGCTCCCTCTGTTGACGTTAGTGATATCGCCGAGGATATCGCTTGATATACTCAAAAGCGATGAAAAATATTGATGGTGTTAACCTGGTAACATTCATGCATCTTTCGATTTGAGTTTCGATGCTTTTCATAAATCCATGTTTTCCAATCTGTTCCGTTAGTGACCGATTAATCAGTTTTGCTCATCATGTTATTCGTTTATGGACGATTGATGATTTTTGCCTATCATGTTCCGAGGGTTCCTCAGTCATTTCACATTGTGTCATGACTGATAAATTTTTACAGAATGTTCACCTTTTTTATTTGTCTTAGGCGATTTTGAGAATGCAGATCACGTGTGTTCTTGTCCGCCAGTCTGGCCGTGTTAGCGACGAAGTTCAAATCACCCCGTAAATAAATGGAACAGCTAGGAATGTCATCAGGTCATTTCACGAATGGACGATTAATCGGTTTTGTCATCACCAAAGGCACATTGAAGCAGATTCATTCATCGACATCAGAACGAGACAATCGTTGTTATATTTTATAAAAGTGCATCGTTGTACATGCTATTCTGAGTAATAAATGTGTTAAGGTGTTGAAAATGTGTCTATCCGTAATTTATAATAAATAATAAACCTACTTATAAACTGATGCGCAACTGAAGAAGACAATCGACGTGTCCCCCAATGGCCATATCAAGCTTTTATAGAATGTGTTCCAACCTTTTTCGAATTCTTTATCATTTTCTGAATCCAACGATACCACATATGTATGTGACATTCCTAACTTCAATATTGATTTTTAAATTATTTTTGTTCTTCCATCATCTATAAGTATGCGTTGACTATTCTGATTTACTCCTAATTATGATTTACTTCTAATTTTAATTTAAAAATAAAGTGGATCCCCGATATTCTCTAGTTTCCATTCAATGAAAAAGTGCTGTATGAACTGCTGCGATAATCATCAAAGTCGGTAAATATTGTTGATATTCAGTATAACAAGAAATCAAGCAATTTTTATACAGGTTGTTACAGAACTATTGGATCAAACTTCTAGGGGTTATTCAGTGCAACAGTAGAAAACATGTCCGGAAAAGTGTCACTACGGTACTACGCTAAGACGCGTTAAAATTTAGAAAGACGATGAATTGCCTAAATAGGATTTAACGCATTCAATTTCTGCCTTTGGTACATGATATCATCACAACAATTGTTCAAAATTTTTATGTCAATGTTTAAAAACTTCATAGCTGATGATTTTAAACAATTTACCGGCGCTTGTGTGATGTTATCTTTAAAAACGATAACAGAGATTATTTTTTGTAGCTGCATTCCATATCGCATTAGGCGTGCTATCCTATTTGTGAAGTTAGCAAGAATTTAACAAAAATTAATTGTTGCTAATGGAAAACTTAACCAATCAAGAATTGGCGGATATGCATTTTGCATACGGAGCAACAAGCTGCAATGCACGAGCAGCAGCGCCGTTGTATCAAGAACGTTATCCAGAACGACAGCATCCGGGATACAAAAAATTTATTGCTATTCATCGGCGGCTCTCCGAGACAGGCAAGTTTAAAACCAGCATGCATGATACTGGTGTCACTCGAACCGTAAGAACGGTCGAATTTGTAGAAGAGGTCCTTCAGCCAGTTGCCGACGAACCATCAAGTAGCACACGTCACATTGATAAGGATATGAATACGACTAACGCTTCCGTCTGGCGGGTGCTACACGAGCAACAATTTTATCCTCACCACTTCCAGAAAGTTCAAGGATTGACTGCAGCCGATTATCATCCTAGAGTTCAATTTTATCAATGGCTTCTTCATCACATCGCTGCACAGCAAAACTTTTCAAGCTATGTTTTATGGACCGATGAAGCCTCTTTCACATGAGACGTTATTTTTAATAGTAGGAATAGCCAACGTTGGTCTGTCAACGTATGGGCAGGCATTGTTGATGATTATTTGATTGGGCCATACCTTCTACCAGAACGGTTAACCGGACCTATTTACCGGCGTTTCTTGGAGGAAGTTCTTCCAGAACTTCTTGAAAATGTTCCACTAAACGTTCGACAGCTAATGTGGTTTCAGCTCACTTTGCTGTATAAGTACGAGAGGATTTGGCTCACCGGTTTGGGAACCGGTGAGCTAAATCCTCTCGGATTGCCAGAGGTGGAGCCGAAGTGGAGCCGAGGTGGAGCAGTCTCTCGGCCTCCTAGGTCACCAGATTTAACGCCGCTAGATTTTTTCCTGTGGGGACCTGTGAAGTCTCTGGTCTTCGAAACTCCATCAGTAGAAACATAGCAAGACTAAATTGACGAATTACAGCAGCATTTGAAATAATTGAAAACGAGAGGATCAAATCTTCAGTCGAGTCTGCCGAAATCATGTGCGACGTTTAAATCGGTGTATTCAGGTTGGAGGAAGACATTTTGAACAATTGTTGTGATGATATCATCTACAGAAGGCAAACATTAAATGCAATAAATCCTATTCAGGCAATTCATCGTATTTCTAAATTTAAACGGGTCTTAGTGCCGTAGTGACAGTTTTCTGGACATGAGACCCCCTACTCAAATGTTCTCTACTGTTGCACTGAATAACCCCTAGAAGTTTGATCCCATAGTTCTGTAACAACTTGTAGTCATTCACTTGATATTTGTACTTTTCTAGCTCAAAACGATTTAATTTTTCATTTCAGTCACAACAAAATTAATATGCAAAAGATGTCTTCAGGAAAGAGTATGGGCTGCAAGAGCGCAATATTAATGTTGCGGTCATGAACTCACTGTTGCTAGAAATGATGGTTTCAGTAAAAAGTTCAGTCATATATAGTCATATGGTTCATCAGTGAAAGGAATTGACGTCATCTGCTGAACCGAATCGATTAGATTCTAACCGTTAGATTCACCAGGCTCCGAGCATTGAACGCTCGAAGTCCTAGAACTTCTTTGATTCATATTACCAAAATAATATACTGTTTTTCGAGCAATTTTCTCAGGTAGAAAAAAATAATTCTGTTGATTCATGACGTATTCTTCAATCAACGATGGAAAAATGAACTATTATTTTATTTCCGATTATTTGTTTCAATACTGTTGCTGAGAAGTGTTAAAGAGCTGAAGAACTGAATACATTTTTTGCAACAACAATTTTCCATCTTCATGTTGAAAACGGGAGCACATTCGTTTCCGAAACGTCCGAAGATGAGTTAACAATTAGATAATATAAATTTATGTATATTCCTCTTCTTCAATTTTCCGAACAAAGCGTCTGACTGTGTCTTTTAGGTTTTATAATCGTTAAATTTTCAAACTCAGTGACATTTTAGGGCGAAACATCTGGTTTGTCCTCACTACATAACAATTCTCATATTTTGTAGAAACGAGGAAAGAAAATTTCAAAAAATCTAGAGAAATGAATTCAACCCTCGAATATCACGAGATTGTTCGGTACGGTACCCCAAGTGATAATTTTGCAATTATAACATACTCGTGATATCTAGGACATCGTTGTGATTTTTTTTGCAAAAATCAATCAGAGAATAAAGGGGGATTGGAGTGTGCAAACTATATACCCCTGTCAGTTTTTCAACTATAAAGCGAATCTCTTTTTCAATCTCATTGGTGTCAATATTGAGCTCTGAAGAACTAGCCTCCATTGGCGACAACTTTTTACACGGCATCTCAAGTGATTTTTACAGCATCCAAAGAATATACCTAGATTTTTATTTAGCTCTCCTGTTATACTCATACCAAATAATTCTTTTTCTGTTTATTCAAATGTAAATCGAGTTTATTCGTATTTCGTGGTTCATATAGTTCGCATGATGATATAATTATTTCCACAATATACTAACTTTTTTAAAAAGTCATAAGTTTCTCATTGTATTCATCACCTAATAGAAATGGGGTGTTGAAATACCCACGATACTAGTTATTCTTCGCGAAAACACGATAGTATAAAGATCTATAACTCTATAACGTTACTTCCACAAAGAAACGGGTGTTTCATTAGATTAGAATATACATTTAAATTAGTGAGTTGACGGATAAATAATTCAGTTCACAGCGAGGTTCACAGTGTAGATTTGGTATCATTAATGTAGCTCGAATGAAAATGAAAATATTACATGGCGGTTAGGTCTGCGAATTCCGCGAGGAATAGGCGAGAACACGAATTTCTGGAAAAAATACCATGGCCTTCAGGATGACGATAAAAGTCTCAGGTATTTTTTTCAGATTTTTATTCGAAGTAGTTTTTCCACAAAAAAATTGCAAAGTATTGATCCCGTTCAAACGAACTGGAATATCGCGCGTTAATGTGACGTGACAAGTATTAGACGGTGATCCGGCAACGTCGCTTGATATCTTCTGGACAGTTGACTGTGTGGACAGTTGACGATTCGTTCATCTGTCACTACTGTCAGTTGTTATTTCATTTTGTTGTTTATTTTTGTTTTTGTCGGCCAATATTATTTTTATTCGTGCCATTCGAATTATTTATTTTTTCTCATCAACGTTGATTCACATTTCTGGGATGGCAGTAGCTGTAAGAAAAAGCCACAAACTTGGTTTCATCCTGCTTAATCAACACTGAACAAAGTATATGGATTAACCGAGGGATAAACCATACCTCTGAATGGAATGATATATTTTGCTGTGAGGATCTAGAGTTTATATGCCTGAAGATGTGATTCCTCATATATCACACCCATCAAAATCCTAACTTTCATCCTCAGCACGGAAAAGGAGATCTCAATAATCCCTTGAGAATTTGGGAGATAAGATAAAATGGAACTTCCCTCAAATCATATTGACTATCCTTGAGGAAAATTCTTGGAAGTACCAGTGAGTGTTTTAGTTGAAGAAAGTTTTCTTGAAGAAGCTGAAAAGAAACCTGTCATGGAAGAGACTGACATCAAATACTTTGTTTTCTTGCAAACTTTGTGATGATCTGGACAAGATATTGATATAATATTTCAATGTTCTACATCTATATTCATTCTAGAAGAGAAATATATATATTAGGAGGTCTATTGATATTCGACTGTTCTAATTATATCTACTGCATAAAGTGGACAATAAATTAAAATTTCCACCAACATTCTTGAGCATTCTTGCTTCATTTTGAAGATGGGGGCATTTGATAATTTCTGTGTACTACCTATTTGTTTACATTTTTGACAAATTTTCCCCACATGAAATAGTGACAATACCTATCTAGTAATTTTGGCTTGTATGATTTTGTTTTTCGCATTGAGAATTGATGTTGCATCTTCCATCATTTCTAGATATGCCAGTGCTTTCTTGGTTTATACTTACTGGATTTTTTTCTTACTAATTTCATTACTTTTTTGGTGTAATGATAGGTATTGGCATTTCTTACTAATATTCCACTGACAATGAAATATGAATGAACTAGGTTGTTCAGCAAGAAATAAACATGAATTTCATATACCTACCATCTCCAGTTTGTGAAGGTATAGTGTATGATCAATATGAGAAGGGATTTTGAAGTTGTGTATGATGAAATATGTTATTTATAAGACACTGGTGAGCTCTAAATAAGTCCAATTTTGAAATAAGAAGAAAAAAGTACTGTAGTACTGATATTTTATAATTTTATTAAATGGGTGAAAATAACAGTTTGCCAAAAATTGTCAGCATCTTTTATAATTTTCTAAAAGAATATAGGGTTATATGACACTTCAAGTAACTGAAAACTACCATTATTCTCAAAATTCTCCTGCTCATCTAATGTATCTTCGAATGTCTTGCACTTTGTGCCTCATAGCTTTGAAGCAGTAATTCTCCCATAGCAAACTTCAAACCATGCTGATAATGATGATTTGTTTTGATTCACTTTTATATCTTGCACCAATTCACAATCACTGTCACTGATATTCTGATGAATGAAGTCTTGGAATCCCTCAGGAGACAAATTGAATGAATGTTTTCTGGACAAAATAATTAGCTTATGAATCAGAATCAAACTCTTTCAAAAACAGTTATCCTTGGCATCCATGTTTTCCATCTACTTGAAAAACTTCCTCAAGAAATTTTGATGGAACCACTGGGAGGGTAGGAACTTGTTTTGGTGCTAATTCTACAAGTGGCATGAATGTTGATAGGAAGCTCAAAAATTTGGTAGTTTCGACACTGAGTTGGATACTTTTCTGTAACACTCCATAGAAGGTACAGAGGGTTCTTCTGATCTTCCATGTAACCATAATAAGAAAGCCACACTGTGTTTACATCTATCTAAGAAAATAAAAGAATACAGTTTATAAAAAAGTCAAGAATTTATGTACTTTTTACCTTTTGAAACTGGACAATCCAGACTACAGTTTCTTCAGCTTCATGAATCTCAGCCTCAACTCTTTATGGTGTAGGACGAACTTTATGTTCTGGACTAATCTTCACCTTAATGAAACAGCTCATGCCAGTTATTTGAACTTGCAGAATTCAAAAACCATAGTTGAATCAACTGCTGGAAGATTGTGATTGCTTTTTCGAATACTGGCTTCATATCTCCAATCAATAAACATGAACCATCAGACTATGTCTTAATAATAGTCACATTGATTTAAATATTTTGATTACCCAAGAAAATATTCAACTCTATTAAGCAGATGAAAAATCACAGAAAAACTCTAATGTTTACTTGTTTAGGTGTTCGGTTTCTTAGGTTAGGAAATATGTTAGAATATTTTGAAGACACAGTACAGCGTTGCCAAATGCACGCCAATACTTGTTACGTCATCACGTATCCGCCATTATTGGTTTTTTGAATGGTCCACAAATTTGTATGGTTTTGGAAACGCGTTCCTTGGATAACGACACCATTTATACTTGAAAAAACTACTGGTACACATTATTTCAATGTTATATTTATTTCTTATGCACATTTGAACTGAATTCGTGCTATTGTGTTCTCGCCTATTCGAATTCTCTCTCATCGCGACCCTGACAAGTGAGGAAAATCAATAGGCATGTTCAATGGCCTGGGGTAGAATGCAACATCGCAAACTCGCTACTCGCTATGACTCGCAGTACCTATAATAGAATTGAACTTTGTGGCTTTTCCTCGGAATTTTCGGATAATGAAAAATAGCTTTTCACCTGTTTTTGGATGTACGACGAATTGATATTCATCAAAACTGGCCGTATCTGTGCTTTGTAGATCATGAGAAGCTGTTGAGGTGTAAAGTAGATTTTCGCACGGAACAAGAATCAGTTTTTGTCAAACAGCTGTTGCGATGGATCTGACATGAATTTTCCCATGAGAGAGTATTGCTGATGGATACTGAGCATAGATGTAGTGATCTTGGTGCCTTGGTGGGAATAGTGGCAACAGACATTGTTATATCAGGGATACTGAGTTCCGCCTTTCTAGAGAAAATACAGTCTTGAGTGTCTTGAGTTTTGGTGTCAACTAGGTTGTTGGTTCCCCAGGCTGTAATTTCCGCAAGATCTTCATTGACAGCGTTGGCCTGCCTTCTTCCTAAGGTCTTAGTTTCCTGGGAAGAAATGAGAATTTTAGGAAAGAACGCAGTATGGAGAGTGTTATCGTCTGCAAAGCTATGGATAGGGCAAGTGGTTGCTCCTCGGGTTGCTCCCAATAGATCGTTGATATGAAGTAGGCAATGTTGGTGCCAAAATTGATTCTTGTGGAACGCCGGAATTGATGGTAATGGTATCAGACGAAATACTCCGTCCACCACCACATGGAGCGATCTGCCTGAAAGATAGTGTAGCGGTGTAGTGTAGTGGTACCAAACATGGCCGAATGCTATCTATATCTTCATGTTTGTCCTCGAATAATTCTCCATGCCTACCTATGAGTAGCAGGAATAGTAGAGTTATCACGATTTGAGCCAACTCAACTTTATAAAAAAAATGTAACAGAAGATATGCTTGATGTCAGGATTGAAATTTCAAAATTATTGTTTCTACATTTCAACGTTATTGTAATTACAAACTGACCAAAGAATATTTTCGATGAGACAAATGAAGGGTAGAGTGGTAATTCTATGGAAACAAGAATGTAAGCAGTCGAAATCATCAACGTTTGCCTTCTTCGTTGATAAATGCAGAGTGACATTGAAATGAATACAAATATTTCAATCCCTGAAAAAGCTCGACTTCTACTATCGAAGGGCACAATTAGAAAAAAAATCGAAATCAAAATGAAATTTGAGATGGGACCCCTTTTTCCAACCGAAGTTATACGCTGTAACAAATCTGACGTCACCTCTGTACAAATTTTCATGCGGAAGACACAATCACGTGTATAGTATAATCATTCAAATTGTTCTTAGATGACGTACTTATCTTTTCTACGTTTTCTGTTCAATTTTCAAGATGTAATTTTTCGATAATTGGAAGAATTAGGAAAAATCTGATATTGTGGAAATATTGGTTAAACTGTACTCATTCCAAAAATACCTTGTATATAAACGAAAACTATCGCTGAGAATGACAACGAGTAAATAATATATAACTCGTCATTGTTGGAATCGAATATATGTGTAGTAGACGTACGTTACGCCGGCACGACCACTTCAACAAAATCAAAAAAAAATTATACCAGAATTTAGTGATTTTTAGTTCCTAATTTGTTCCACTTTCCAAAAATTTGTTGCTTATGCAGATATAGCAAAAATTGAGTCCATGCCAGCTTCACGAGAAGTTGACACGGCAACTTTTTCATTTCAACTCCGAATTGGGAAACAAGTATACCAAATTGTAGTGCTAATTTGTTGCTGATTTGTTCCCCCATTCGAATTTCCGCATTTATCTCCATTAAAGAAAAAAATGATTCCTTGCCAGCTTCATGAGAAGTTGGCACGGCAACTTTTACATTTTAACACGGATTTGGGAAACAAATATACCAAATCGTAGTGCTAATTTGTTGCTAATTTGTTCCCACTTTCAAATTTTTGTTACTTTTATTTTTCGGAAATGATTATTATAGAAGATGTCATATACGCAAAAATGATCATGCCAGAATGTGTTGCTTCCTTGTTGTTGATTTGTTCCCTTTTTAGAATTTTTGTTGCTCTTTTTTTTTGGAAACTATGGTGATAGAAGATGCCATGCTAGACTAATTTTTCGAAAACTCCATTAATTGACATAAAAACGCAAAAACGATTATGCCAGAATTTGTTGCTTTCTTGTTGTTAATTTGTTCCTTTTTTGAAATTTTTGTTACTTGTTTTTCGGAAATGATCATTATAGAAGATGTCATGCTAGACTAATATTTCGAAAACTCCGTTAATTGACATAAAAACGCAAAAACGATTATGCCAGAATTTGTTGCTTCCTTGTTGTTACTTTGTTCCCTTTTCAGAATTTTTGTTGCTCTTTATTTATTTTTGTGGAAACTATGGTGATAGAAGATGCCATGCTAGACTAATTTTTCGAAAACTCCGTTAAATGACATAAAAACGCAAAACCGATCATGCCAGAATTTGTTGCTTCCTTGTTGTTAATTTGTTCCCTTTTTAGAATTTTTGTTGCTCTTCATTTTTTTTGGAAACTATGGTGATAGAAGATGCCATGCTAGACTAATTTTTCGAAAACTCCGTTAATTGACATAAAAACGCAAAAACGATTATGCCCGAATTTGTTGCTTTCTTGTTGCTAATTTGTTCCTCTTTTAAAATTGTTGTTAGTTTTTTTTTCGGAAATGATCATTATAGAAGATGTCATGCTAGACTAATTTTTCGAAAACTTCGTTAAATGACATAAAAACGCAAAACCGATCATGCCCGAATTTAATGCTTTCTTGTTGCTAATTTGTTCCTCTTTTAAAATTGGTGTTACTTTTTTTTTCGGAAATGATCATTATAGAAGATGTCATGCTAGACTAATTTTTCGAAAACTTCGTTAAATGACATAAAAACGCAAAACCGATCATGCCAGAATTTGTTGCATCCTTGTTGTTAATTTGTTCCCTTTTTAGAATTTTTGTTGCTCTTTATTTTTTTTTTGGAAACTATGGTGATAGAAGATGCCATGCTAGACTAATTTTTCGAAAATTCTGTTAATTGACATAAAAACGCAAAAACGATTATGCCCGAATTTGTTGCTTTCTTGTTGTTTATTTGTTCCTCTTTTAAAATTTTTGTTACTTTTTTTTTTCGGAAATGATCATCATAGAAGATGTCATGCTAGACTAATTTTTCGATAACTCCGTTAAATGACATAAAAACGCAAAACCGATCATGCCAGAATTTGTTGCATCCTTGTTGTTAATTTGTTCCCTTTTTAGAATTTTTGTTGCTCTTTATTTTTTTTTTTGAAACTATGGTGATAAAAGATGCCATGCTAGACTAATTTTTCGAAAACTCCGTTAATTGACATAAAAACGCAAAAACGATTATGCCAGAATTTGTTGCTTTCTTGTTGTTAGTTTGTTCCTCTTTTTAAATTCATGTTACTTCTTTTTTCGGAAATGATCATTATAGAAGATGTCATGCTAGACTAATTTTTCGAAAACTACGCTAAATGACATAAAAACGCAAAACCGATCATGCCAGAATTTGTTGCTTCCTTGTTGTTAATTTGTTCCCTTTTTAGAATTTTTTTTGCTCTTTATTTTTTTTGGAAACTATGGTGATAAAAGATGCCATGCTAGACTGATTTTTCGAAAACTCCGTTAATTGACATAAAAACGCAAAAACGATTATGCCAGAATTTTTTGCTTTCTTGTTGTTAATTTGTTCCTCTTTTGAAATTTCTTTTACTTTTTTTTTCGGAAATGATCATTATAGAAGATGTCATGCTAGACTAATTCTTCGAAAACTCCGTTAAATGACATAAAAACGCAAAACCGATCATGCCAGAATTTGTTGCTTCCTTGTTGTTAATTTGTTCCCTTTTTAGAATTTTTGTTGCTCTTTATTTTTTTTTTGGAAACTATGGTGATAGAAGATGCCATGCTAGACTAATTTTTCGAAAATTCTGTTAATTGACATAAAAACGCAAAAACGATCATGCCAGAATTTGTTGCTTTCTTGTTGTGGATTTGTTCCTCTTTTAAAATTTTCGTTATTTTTTTTTTCGGAAATGATCATTATAGAAGATGTCATGCTAGACTAATTTTTCGAAAACTCCGTTAAATGACATAAAAACGCAAAACCGATCATACCAGAATTTGTTGCTTCCTTGTTGTTAATTTGTTCCCTTTTCAGAATTTTTGTTGCTCTTTATTTTTTTTGAAACTATGGTGATAGAAGATTTCATGCTAGACTGATTTTTCGAAAACTCCGTTAATTGACATAAAAACGCAAAAACGATCATGCCAGAATTTGTTGCGTTTTTATGCCATTTAACGGAGTTTTCGAAAAATTAGTGTAGCATGGCATCTTCTATCACCATAATTTCCTAAAAAAAAAAGATTAAATAGCAACAAAAATTTCAAAAAAGGGAACAAATTAATAACAAAGAAGCAACAAATTCTGACATGACCGTTTTTGCGTTTTTATGTCAATTAACGGAGTTTTCGAAAAATTAGTCTAGCATGGCATCGAGCATGGCATCTTCTATCACCATAGTTTCAAAAAAAAAAATAAAGAGCAACAAAAATTCTAAACAGGGAACAAAATAACAACAAGGGAGCAACAAATTCTGGCATGATCGTTTTTGCGTTTTTATGTCATTTAACGGAGTTTTCGAGAAATTAGTCTAGCATGACATCTTCTATAATGATCATTTCCGAAAAAAAAAAGTTACAAAAATTGTAGAAAAGGAACAAATTAACAACAAGAAAGCAACAAATTCTGGCATAATCGTTTTTGCGTTTTTATGTCATTTAACGGAGTTTTCGAAAAATTAGTCTAGCATGACATCTTCTACAATGATCATTTCCGAAAAAAAAATGTAACAAAAATTTTAAAAGAGGAACAAATTAACAACAAAAAAGCAACAAATTCTGGCATAATCGTTTTTGCGTTTTTATGTCATTTAACGGAGTTTTCGAAAAATTAGTCTAGCATGACATCTTCTATAATGATCATTTCCGAAAAAAAAGTAACACAAATTGTAAAAGAGGAACAAATTAACAACAAGAAAGCAACAAATTCTGGCATAATCGTTTTTGCGTTTTTATGTCATTTAACGGAGTTTTCGAAAAATTAGTCTAGCATGGCATCTTCTATCACCATAGTTTCAAAAAAAAAAAATAAAGAGCAACAAAAATTCTAAAAAGGGAACAAATTAATAACAAGGAAGCAACAAATTCTGGCATGATCGTTTTTGCGTTTTTATGTCATTTAACGGAGTTTTCGAAACATTAGTCTAGCCATGACAGCTATAATGATCATTTCCGAAAAAAAAAGTAACACAAATTGTAAAAGAGGAACAAATTAACAACTAGAAAGCAACAAATTCTGGCATAATCGTTTTTGCGTTTTTATGTAATTTAACGGAGTTTTCGAAAAATTAGTCTAGCATGGCATCTTCTATCACCATAGTTTCCAAAAAAAAGAAATAAAGAACAACAAAAATTCTAATAAGGGAACACATTAATAACAAAGAAGCAACAAATTCTGACATGATCGTTTTCGCGTTTTTATGTCAACTAACGGAGTTTTCGAAAAATTAGTCTAGCATGGCATCTTTTATCACGTTTCCAAAAAAAAAAAAATAAAGAGCAACAAAAATTCTGAAAATGGAACAAATTAACAACAAGGAAGCAACAAATTCTGGCATGATCGGTTTTGCGTTTTTTATGTCATTTAACGGAGTTTTCGAAAAATCAGTCTAGCATGACATCTTCTTTAATGATCATTTCCGAAAAAAAAAAAGTAACAAAAATTGTAAAAGAGGAACAAATTAACAACAAGAAAGCAACAAATTCTGGCATAATCGTTTTTGCGTTTTTATGTCATTTAACGGAGTTTTCGAAAAATTAGTCTAGCATGGCATCTTCTATCACCATAGTTTCACAAAAAAAATAAAGAGTTACAAAAATTCTAAGAAGGGAACAAATTAATAACAAGGAAGCAACAAATTCTGGCATGATCGTTTTTGCGTTTTTATGTCATTTCACGGAGTTTTCGAAAAATTAGTCTAGCCATGACAGCTATAATGATCATTTCCGAAAAAAAAAAGTAACACAAATTGTAAAAGAGGAACAAATTAACAACTAGAAAGCAACAAATTCTGGCATAATCGTTTTTGCGTTTTTATGTAATTTAACGGAGTTTTCGAAAAATTAGTCTAGCATGACATATTCTATAATAATCATTTCCGAAAAATAAAAGTAAAAAAAAATTGAAAGTGGGAACAAATTAGCAACAAAGTAGCACTACGATTTGGTATATTTGTTTCCCAAATCCGTGTTAAAATGTAAAAGTTGCCGTGCCAACTTCTCATGAAGCTGGCAAGGAATCATTTTTTCCTTTAATGGAGATAAATGCGGAAATTCGAATGGGGGAACAAATTAGCAACAAATTAGCACTAAAATTTGGTATACTTGTTTCCCAATTCGGAATTAAAATGAAAAAGTTGCCGTGCCAACTTCTCGTGAAGCTGACATGGACTCAATTTTTGCTATATCTGCATAAGCAACAAATTTTTGGAAAGTGGAACAAATTAGCAACTAAAAAGCACTTAATTCTGGTATAAATTTTTTTTGATTTTGTTGAAGTGGTCGTGCCGGCGTAACGTACGTGTGTAGTAGGACAAATCAGACGATTTGCCCCAAAATGTCGCTTTGTTTAACAAATGTTCCTATCAGGAACCGTAAAAGAAAAACCAATAGCTTGTCAGTGACACTTTGTCTGGAAAAATGTTTGACGAAAATAAATATAGCTATATTGAAAAGATATAAAATTTTTACTCTGGACGTTTCGGAAACGAATCCGCTCCCGTTCTCAACAATCCAAATATATTTTTCTTTGAAAATTGTGCACTTTTGTTTGACACTTCTCAGTGACATACTGATGTTGGCATATGAATGAGTGATGTTGGTATACAAATGAGTTCCATGATTGTTCTCATTTATTGATCTTGAAGGGGGTTTCCAAAAAAAAAACTGCTAATTCATATTTCTTCTTCGAACTAACAGGAAAAAGTCGGATTTGAGCCGTCATTTCGAGGAGGGGTTTGAAACACCCCCCCCCCCCGAAAGGGCACACTGTTTTGCTAGAATCCGAGAACTGAACGCCTTCATCTTCTCCCTTTCGTTCCAGGACGTCTATGGCGAGTACCCTTGCTTTCTATTCTATATCTGTGAAAACTCCATTATAGTTTTTCCTTGAACAAATTCGCCTCAATCCGATGCAGTTGTGGGATAGGGACCTAATTATATTTCTTCTCCAGGTCATAAAGAGTACATGGAAGTGTTGAAATTTTTATAAACTTCACGGACAATAATATTCTCGATGTTGGATACTTGCTCATTTGATGCATTGTTTTCTCTTCTTTGGTTCTGGTCGTCCTCGGTACTTTCACAACGCCCATCCAGACAGCAGACACACAATATGGATGTTTACAAAATACACAAAGTAATGCCATGATGGTCGTTTCGTTTTTCTTTTTCTCTTCAGTGAGTAAGTCCACATTTGCTACCTCAATCAACCAGCACGTTCTTGGACGGAATATCTTTCAGATGTGCACTCTGAGTGCACTCTACGACTGTTCGACTTTGTTTCGTGGTAGGTAGTCTGAATAGAAGGGGAAGTCGATTGGGAGGAAGGCTAAGAAATTAGTCTGCGGGTCTTATATGTGCTCATGTCGAAGTTCTTTCGTAAACTGAAATCTTGAACATTTAAACATTCAACATCACACCAAGAGAAATATCTATTAGCAGTTATACGAAACTGTATAACCTTCAAAAGATTTCTGAATTGAATAGGCGCCAGCATAATTCCCTTTTCTCTGTAATCAAGTCCATCATTTCAAAATAATCATATAACTGTGAAACAACACTTATGTGAAAATGAAATGAAGCTCATATATAGGTCAAATGATTGGCATTTCAATATTAAATATTGAGAGAAATATTGAAGACATATCTACTAAGTAAATATATATACTTACCTCCAAGTAGAGTTTTTTATTGATACTACAGGGCATTGAAGTGCATCACAAGGGCAAGATACTCAGTACACAATATCTCAATTAGCCTACAATAAAAATGCCTCCAATTTGGAGTATTTGTTCTTCTTGTTACAACCTTGGATTATTAGTTAAAATAGTTGCCAAAAATGTACACGGTAACGTCAGTAAATGAGGGTTCACGAATTACGAAACGAAAATGAAAACTCTTTATTTCTTCTGATGATTTGTTGGCTAGAATTTTTGTGAATTTTGATGAAGCAAATGAAATTATACGAATCAAATGAATACATATACATCGTGTCATACTGTATATACCCAATACAATATATCACCGATTTAACTATGTATATACAAGCTTTTTCCACAATAGTGAATAGTGAGGTATTTTAAAAATACAAAATTTTATCCAAATGTAAAGAATTGCCGCGATACATTACCGATTTATCTTGAAAACACTATAACGCCCTGATGCAGTTCAACTTCCTGTAGTTCCTCAACCAATATATATGAATAAATATGTCCCTAACATTTCTAGAAGTAGAAGACCTTTCAACCACTTAACTTTTTCGAAAAAAAAAACTATCACGAGCTGCTGCGGGCTAATATGTCCTTACATATCAGGTATCCGTAGACGACTAACGATTCTGATGGAACAAGTGTTCATAAATGAGTGAGAAGACTTATTGTGGTAAACGAGTTTGACAAAGATGGTAAATGAACAAAGGATGGAACTTAAATGATACTTGTATAACTGTGAAATTTCATCTTTTAAATTCCATCGTTTGATTATAATCTTGTTCCATTTCAATTCTATAAAGAAACCTTTTTGAAACAAGAAGAGTGATTTGAAAAGGTGACCTGTTTCACGTTGAAAACTTTGACTTTTCACGTTCATCAAATGACATTCCGTGGTTAAATTGGTTTATTTAGCAGTTATAGGATGTTTTCGAATATATAGACTTGTATAACTTTCCATATTACTTTCATCAACATTTCATCTTCCTTGTAGTACTCGTTATTATTTCAGATTTGAATATATATTTTGTATACCCAACATATCAATTATATCGAGATTATATTATCATTTAATTATTGTTTTTTATATATTTTATTATTGTTATTGTAGGTATATTATTTAATTATTTATATTTGATTTATTTGATGCTGTTATTTGCACATGTATCTACTGATATTGAATTGGAAATAAAGTTATTATTATAACTGGATTTTTCTTGGTGCAGGATTCTGAAACCGAAATTCCAAATATTTAGTAATTATTCAATACCAGGGTAATAAGTGGAATTGCCTGTGTTTGAAATCTTCACAGTGCTCATAAATCATGACTATTACTCAATGATCACTATGATCCAAACTAAATAATCCAAAGTAGATCCATTATATATTATTTTCGAACTCAAAATAGGCTCACTTTGTTTCAATATGGATCAACTTACTTCATCTAACCTATCTATTCAATAAAATCTATTAGTTATTGGCGAATTTGAACCAAACATGTTTCACCTTCTTTGAATAAAATAGACCAGGAGATGATGACAGGTGACGTTCTTCCATTTAACATTGCATCTCGCACTGCAAGCTAAGGCTTTATAACGGGCGAGTGGACTGATAATGAATTATTCGCATTCATTTACTCCACTGTGTCGTTAGGTACCTAAATTAATTTTTGCGTCATTCGAAATTGTTGAATTTTAGAGCTCATTTCAAACGAACCGTCATGGCCGCCATTTGGCGATACGTCGAATAAATGGTAACGTCTGTTTTTATGCTGTATCGATATTGGTCAGATAATCTGCCATTTCAACTCATGAAGCAAGGTTGTCAAGTCACCAATTATTATCAAGTTATCAGAAATATGTTTGAGTTCTGTCGTTGAATAAAACATAATGAGGAAAACCACAATATTATAGTTCATCCTTGACTTTTTCGAGCAACCAACATGCCCACATATTTCTTATTCTCCATAACAAAATATCATGTAAATGTTGGAGAGTTGGCAACATTGTGCTGAATGCTGAGAAATAACAAAACCACGCTCTTAAGTCGTGCGCGGGTTTGTCACGTTGACCGATTCGAATGTCCTCTAGTGTAAATTAATATAATCATCATTTACATAAATTTATTATAAGCAATGAACCAAAAATCATAAGGGAACATTTTGAGACAATTGAACTCTTTTTACTGATTAGGAATATTACCAATACCTAATTGAGAATTCATGAATTATTGAGTAACTGATATTTCTGAAGTACTCAATCGTATTTCAACACATGGCAACTGTGCTATGCATGGTCTGCCCCTACTCACGAATTCTTGGCGTCAGTTCTTACTGGCGGTAAATTCCTAGTCGTTTGAAAATTACCGTGGCAATATTGATGATTTCAGCACCTAAAGATCGACCGAAGGATTCTTAAAAGATATGAAATTGAAAGGTATTCGAGTGATGATTTCCCATTAAAAAAAAATGGTCCACTCGGGCTTATTATCCCACAAATATGAACAATAGACGGGTTCCTGGCCGCCGCACGTGTGCACTTCATAAGAAAAAGTCATTTTCTTTTTGTGATGAATTTTCGTGTTTTTCCGCGATATCATACTGCCTGGTTGTAATATATAGAAGTTCAAACAAACTGAAGCGCGAATAATTGATTGCATGCAATCCGAAGCGGCTGAAAGGGCTTAAAAGGGTTACGAAAAACAGAATTAAATTAAAGGGGACCTCCGTGTTTTCGTGCATGCTGATGTAAAGAATTGGAGTGTTAGTAACAAAAACACTCCGGAAAAATTGGCATGCGCCCCAAGTCTAACCAGGGGTGGAAATTTCGGGAAAACACTGTAAAAAATTAATACAGATTTCCTGTGATTTTACACTGCATGCCTACTTCATTTTTATATTTAATTCATTGAGGATTTTGCAAAATAGAGGCATGTATGACGAGGTGACTATTGTATTACACGCTGCCACAAATTGGTTCAAGGTGGGCAGAAATACAAATTTTGTTAATGTAAATGTATTATTCTGAATAAAATGATGAAACAATAATCAAGTACTTGAAATACTGTGGATGACGTCATCACACGAAGGAAGTTCACTCAATCTGTCAAATTATTGTTCTGAAAAACTAAAAATTGAAATAAAAAATATACCTGTTTAATGAATTTTCCATTGTATTGTGTATTCATATAATAATTAATTAATGCGTCCTTTCATCGTACTTTATTCACTACAAAATGTTATGAACACTGCATGTAGATGAAAATGAATTCATCATTTTTCTCCAGAATGATATAATACAAAATTCGTACCGCACTTCCATGACAAAACATTTGTAGATCACTAGAAAATTATTATCCATATTTACCTTTTATTGTGAAAGCCTACAAGAGAATTAGTCTCAAAAACGAAAGATTCTTCTTATGGTTTATTATCCATAGAAATATAGAAATAACCTAGGAATATCGATCATCGAAATCATTTCATTATGTTTTGGAAAGCAAGTTGCTTGGGCAATAAACCGACCTATATACCGACTTTCAAGCAATTGCGATTGTAGTGACTCATTAAATTATTAATCATTTGTCTTATGTTCGAGGTCCATTCATGAGAATATTTTTCTGCGTATTTTCAAAATATACAGGATGGTCCAGATTTTTATACATTAATCTTGAGAGGTTGTAGTGACTCGCAAAATGAGCAGACCTTTCAATGAATATTTTTCAAAATACCTTATTATTCCCTATCTGATGAAATGCAAGAGTGATATTCTTTAAGTTTGAGACAATTCCATGCTTTGTGAACCATAAGTCAAAAATAGTAACAGGAATCCATTGGCGCCGATACATTAGTTACCTATTCCTTTGCTATAAAAAAGTATAACGCCACTGGATATTTCCAAGAAAATCAGTAATCCACTACTTATTCAATTCTGATGACGAAAGCATTTCCGTGAAATTCTGACAGTCGTTCTGAATTTATTCGCAGTCAAATTATTTTGTGCACTTGCATTATTAATCCAAAAATACGTTTGAAACAAAATACCCAAAAACAACAGTGGAGTAGTTTCGTCAAGTTTCTTATTGATTGTATACATTCGAGGTTTTTTCAATTGAACTACAACGCCCTGGATCAAGTTATAGTGCATTTTTGGAAATATATATAGGGCCATTGAAAAAAGTCGAGATAAAGATAACCCTAATTTTTCAAGTCTCTATCACCTTCTAAATCAATGTACAAAAATCTGTATCACTTTGTATTACATAATTTTTCAATTCTAAGTTATTATTGATACCGTCACCTACAATACTGAATGATGTAATATTCTAAAAATCTATTATTCTTCAAATCATTTCCACACAAGGTATAATGCTGATCTTGGAACAGAACTGACCTTCCTAGAGACCTTTTTGTTCTAGAAATTGAGCAGAAAACCAAGACACCTCTATCTCTCTAACCACCACTAAAAAAATGGTTTCTTATGGCGGTTTGCGTTTGAGAGACTTTGAATAGGTCCAGCACAGCCCTCGGTGTCGGTGAACGTCAGTCATAAAACAATGTCTGATTTCTTGAAATGTTTCTTAATCGAAACATCTGAGTCACCCAGTATATGTGTTCTCCCCAAAATATATAGAAATAAAATATATCATCATAAAAATAATGGAAGCTTATGCTGCCTGCCTTCTTACTTAATATAATAATTATAGATTAGTTTTTCTGAATAGAAACATCTGAGATACACTTTATAATATGTATTTTCCCCAAAATATATAAGAATAAAATATCTTATCATGAAAATAATGAAAGCATATTCTGACTTCTTTCTATAAAATATTGGTGTAAAAAATTAATTTTAGATGGGTGGAATAGTACTGAGATATTCAAACGTGTAGTTTCCAGCTCATCCATTTTGAATATTCTGGCTTCAATTTCCACCGAATTCTCTCAATATTTCTGAACAAAAAACATTTTCTTCAGCAATGCATGGTATTACCCAAGCAATTTATAATAAATTAGACACGAGGATCAACCAAATCGAGTTAGCCTGTGACTAGTGTGAGTTTTGAAATACTGCTCCTCAAACTTAGGCATTATGGCATAAGGCGCAAGCCTTTCAAATGGTTCACCAATTATCTTTTCAATAGACAACAATGGGTGATCATCTCTAGAGACAATAAGAAAGTCTATTCTGATTGGGGTGATATAAAAACAGGTGTACCACAAGGATCTATCTTAGGCCCACTTTTATTCATTCTGTATATCAACGATCTGCCAAGCAATATTCCTCAGGCTTCCACAACGATGTTTGCCGATGATACATTATTCCTAATCGATGATTCAAATCCGCAAGAATCTGCCATGAATCTGAATCATTGCGAAATAAACAAGGTAAGTGTAAACTTTCCCAAAACGCACTGTGTGAATTTTTGCCAGAGGCCTTCATTAGATGTAGTTGATGTTGCCTTCAATGTAGCGTTTGTTGGAGAAAGTAAATGTCTTGGTTTCTTATTGGATTCGCAATTGAACTGGAAACATCATATTCAACACCTCAATAAGAAATTGAGCAGCAGGTGTTTTGCTTTGAGGACCTTGAAAGCGAATGATCTATCCATCGAAACCCTTAAAATGGTTTACTTCGCGAATTTTTACTCTTATACATGTCCTATGGAATTCTTTTCTGGGGTAAATCAATGATGTGGAAATCAGTGTTTCTGCTACAGAAAAGGGCAATTAGAATATTATTAGTTGTCAACATTGCATTCAAATGAGAACTTCGACATTATTTTCTGTCTACATTCTTGTAGCTCTATGTTTTTGTCACAAAAATCGAAATCTTTCCAACTTTAGTTCTTCCTCCATTCGACAATGGTACAAAATGATCTTAATTTCTCATCGTTTACATTGTTTTTCGAGAACAGCGTTTATTACAGTAGTGCGAAACTATTCAATAAACTGTCTTCCGATTATAAGTTTATGCCATTCAATAAATTCACTTTCATTGGCCGAAATGGGGTGCATTTTAGGACACATGTTTATATCAAGAAAAAGTATCATTTTGATCCCAACAATACGTCCTTGAAATATTTAATTTGAAACCACCCTGTAAAATCTCTCACGTGAAATATATATACTGTCACCAAAGCGCCAATCAGCCTGATCGGTCTGGGGGACTAATATGTGGGTGATCGGCGAAATTTGCAGTGTTTCGAAGGTAATCAATGTCATTACCACAGTCATGAAAATTTGTGTACATATAGTATGTGACGTCAGAAAGTTAGTTTCACAATTGGCAGACCTTTTTCCTGGGGGCCGACAGACCGCGTGAAGGTTTCAAAAAAATGTCAGAAAATCAACGTGAGTTAATGTCTTCAAATCAGGTGTATGTATTGATCATATATGAACTTGTCTATTTGCTGAATGTATGTTTGAATGATATCAGTAATAATATAACATTACCTCAAGGCATTCAACCTCAATTACTCACGTGAGAAGAAAAGAAATCTGATGAAATTATTAACCTCGCCTAAAAATGAGCATTTATGATACTTTGCTGGCACTTTTTCATCGGTTCTATCCGGATTTAGGAATCGTTTCCTCCCTCTCTGCCTACCATTGTACCATCTAAGTAGATACTCTCCAAGAATTTGTTTCCTAAATCCTGAGTGTTGAAACATTTCTGCTTGATTCATGATGTGACCAGCTGACCTGCATTCGTCTTGAACACAAAGATAACATCGAGATGCCTTAATTTTTTTATTTCTCTCGTTTGCCTTGCAACTCTTTTCAAGTTGGATGTTGGATGAAGGTTGGCCTCAGCACCATAGGTTATTCTCTTCGTTTTCAGATATGTACAGAGAGCAACAATGTATATAAATTTCATCGGGTATCTTCTCGATGAAAGAATGTTTCTTAACAAGGTTACAGAGTGAGTCATAACTATTGGGACATAGGCTAAGGGCGGACCAAACTATGGCGATGGGACCAAATATGAATCAATAAAATATTGCTGTGGAAAAAGGGTTTCCATCGGAGAAACATTGACTATAAACTCGCACGAAAATGTATTCACAGACAAGGAATGTAATCTACTTATAGCAACAATTATCTGACAGTCCAAAGCAAACTCTTCATGAATGAAAACTCTTCATGAATGAAATAATATTCGGAATTCCATTCCGAAACATGAAACTGTTCAATTGCTTTTTTCTCGTAGAAATTATGTTCTTGTTATAATTTTCAATCAAAGTTATTCAAAAGTTTCGTCAAGAAACATTACCAGTAAATTTCATCATCAGAAATCTTTCAAGTTGCACCTCTTGTAATAAACTGTAGAATGATAAATGAAATGATATTGCCTGTATGAAATTATGCCTCTGTGTCGATTGTGATGACAATTTATAAATGAGCAGAGAAATTATCAGCGAGAAACGAAGAAAAAATCAATTTTCGTTATTTTTTTAACATCAATATTTCATCAAGGCATATTGGTCATATCGCCATATATATTATAGTCCAAACAATCCGCATTTAGCCTATGTCCCAACAGTTATGATATGACTCACCCTGTATATCTCGCAAAAATAAGTTGTTTGGCCAAAAATACTTTTCATAAAGAATTTGAGATAACGGAGGTACAGGTATTTTAAGGTTCAAAGAAGACCCCAACTATTAAACATTTTGTTTAAATTTTCTCAAAAAAAGCCACAAAAATATCCGTTATTAGGCCAGCCATTGTCGATCTAAATGAAAACCTAGTAGGCGACCTAGTACGCGAGGAGGTACAATATTGTCTGTTCTTTGAATCAAAATCTGTCTGCCTGTCAAGTGGCGCTGGCATTCTGAAAATGGAAAAAGCTCATTTGTTTCTGTCAAAATAGACCATATTAGGTTGATATTCTCTTCTTCTATTTTTCTCCAATATGTACTCAACCACAGACGTGCTTTCCATCATTGACGTGATATTTGATAGGAAGACGATGGAGAAGATTCATGTAATCATAAAATTATTTTCTGACAGTTGTCATTAACTTATAACTTCGTCTTTGTGGATGTGTTGAACTTTGATTTCCTTTTTTGGAAATCACAATTATACCTATACCTAATCATTTCTTCTAGTATTGGTTTTCTATCAGAGTTTGTTGATTGGTTTGTGAGTGCGATTGTGTTATTTTGCAATGTCATCTGAAAACTGCGCACTCCAGGAGGTGAAGGTGTAATTGAATTATCAAGACATGGTTTCCCCAATCCCCACTGTTGTGAATTTCAGCCTCAAATCCTGAGGCGTCAATGGGTTCACGCCATATTCATTGGATATCAAGGTGAACTTTTTTTCTTGAATCACATAATATTTGGAACTTAATGATATTTATATTTCAGGAATGTGAGTTTTTGAAGTAAGCGAACATGATACTATATGTTTCCAACATTTTAAGGGAACTGTTTCTTGCCAATGAAGAATAGGAAACGGTTTTGGAAAGAGAGTACGGTCCCAAGTTTGTTCAAGGTAGAAATATATAAATAAAATGGTATTTAACAAATTTGTACCTATACTAACTAACTAATTATTAGTTTCGGTATGAAATTCACCAAGAACTTGACTTTGGTTCCTCTAAAAGTTGTTCCATAGTCAAAAGTCATTAAATTCATTTCAGAATGGTACAGGACATTGAAACTAGGGACAATATTTTTATATTTTCAGACTCGGCAATGTTGTTTGGAATATGATTCTGAAGAGGAATTCATGCCTTAAGGAACAGGACCTGACGATGAAGGAGCATCTGAGGAGGAAACGGGCATTTGAACAGATATTATAGAATGATAATAAATAATAATAAAGTTCATTCAAAATGTTGACTTAAATATAAATTAAAAAGATACATATTGGTATTGAATATTCCTGTGGTTTAATTTGTGCCAATAATAGACACATCTTCTCATATTTAGTGAAGTTCGTAGCTTCAATAAGATGATTTGATAAAAAATAATCATTGTTCAACTTCAAAAATACTTCACCTATATACAATATTTGTACAATATATATAGTGTTTTCAAACTTATCTGCCAATACATCTGTACAACAATAAACAGGGTATCAGAAGAGAACAAACTATATAGTAGAATAAAAATTGAAATAATTCTTCATAATTATGTACAATTTATTAAAAAAATTAAATTGTATTGCCATTCATACAATACATACAAGTTATATTCCAATGAAAAATTCTAAATATCCCAGCATCTTGACAAAGAACCCTGAACAATAGAATACCATATATCTGAGGATGATTCCTATACAATCTTGAAATCACTTTACTCTAGTGAAATTCTGAGTGGCTCACTACGAAAATGGTCCTGAGTGTGCTGGAGTGGAATATCACATGTTCCTCATCATCTAATTGATTGCTTGAAAAATGGATAAATTGAATATACATTGGGGTGTGTATAATTTGTAGCCTAGAATGAAATGCCTGGCTATTTCCAGCAAACAAATCGTTGTTCTTACTGCTTATCTGGATTCAGCTCATAGAACTACAGGATGAAAAGTTTCTGATTTTATTCACTGCCCCATTTTCTTGTGTGTTTTTTCATAAAATCTTGTGAACTGGATATTTTTGCAGCTCGACTTTCAAGGAGGTACCTATCTATAAAAAATATAATATTTTGTGTTTGGAGCAGAATATCCATGAGACATTGATGAAATAACCAGATTGAGTCTAACCTTAGTGCTTCTATATATTTATTTCAGATGGTAAATTTTCCATTCTGTTCTGGAACATCATCATCCTTCTGGTACATTCCTTCTGAACATTACTCACATAATGATTTCTAATGTGATACTTCCACATCACTCATAGTTTTCCGTTTTTCAACTGAAAAGCTATTAATGTAAGTACTCTTCGCTGTAGGTAGGTACCTGAAATTTTCAAGTATATAGTGATTCCGATGTGTACATGGTTTACATCACTAAAGACATGTTTTCACTGCAAATAATGGAATTTCACGAATTATAGAGTAACTTATCAAAAATATAGAAGGAAAAAAGCAGCCCCTACCTTTCTGCTTGGCTTGCATGTCGAAAAATTGTAATAGCACTATTGAGTTTCCGAAGTTTCCACAGTTCCAACTTAAATTCAAGTTGCATCATGAATCATACTAATACAGCATTGCCTAAACATCTTCCTGCTTCCATTCAAGTATAGGTAGATGGTTTTCATACTTGATAATATCCTTCGTGATAATGTTTCATTTTCGGGATTCCACATGACAGATTTTTATTTACAAACTTGACAGGACCATGAAAAATGTTACGGTTAGGTCTGACAAATGAATAACTTAGTTTACTTGGTTCACATTGATGTCTCTGTACTACTGAACGCCTTCATTTATTTTTTCAAAGAACAGACAATATTATGCTCTCGCCTACTAACTACCTAACTAGGTTTCCATCTAGATCGACAATGGTCCAGCATCATGAGTCTTATTCCATTAGGTTCCATCATTTCATCAGAAACTAATGTTTTTCATTTTCAACCCATTAATTTCCATTTCAAAGTGAACCTAAAAAGTAAAGGAAGAAAATGAAGCAGTATGGTGAATTAAGGCATGACTTGACTCAATCCTAACTCAAGAATCAGAGAAGGTGATTGGTGAATTCGGAGTTGAAATCGAAGTTGGTAGCCGATTATGTTTGCTTTCAAATGAAAATTATGCCAGACACATTGAGTGTTGAAATCATACCGCCAGACAGCGTTAATAGGCCAATCTATCTAATAAAGATTTTGCGAGGAATTAATTGCACCAAGCTGGAAATCGTTTCAATTCCTTCATTTGTTCCTAATTAGGTGTGATGTTAGTTTGCAGGTGAGCTTGAGACAATCAATTCAATAATAAGGAGGGTTGAATTCTGCGTGAAATGATATATGAAACTTCAAATTTGCCTCAGTAGTACAGCCGAAATCAATAGTCAAAAACTGGAAAATTTTCTCTACATCAGTGCACACTCATTCTCCAGGACTACATGTCTTCGAAACAGATACTTTTATTGAAAGAACTCATAGGATTAAAGTTGCATGTAGATGATAAGATTCCAAGTTATATATAAGTAGATATCGTATGTTCGAATTCATATCAGTTGGATCATAAATATGATAGCCAGGATATAGTCAAATGTAGACATTGTAGTGCAGTCCGTACGGATGTATTCAACAAATCTTACCGGCAATTTCAAAGTTCTTGGAACAGGGTGTGATACGGTCCACAGTTGCGACGATAGTAAAGCATCGATGCATGATTTTAATTCGTGATTACTTCTTCGATAAATACTAGCAGCCAACGCTCCCCATTATATTACAGATGTGGAGATTCCCCAGCCAGGATATAGTCAAATGTAGACAATTTCGTGCAGTCAATACGGATGTATTCAAAAAATCTTCCCGGCAATTTTTGGAACAGGGTGTGATACTGCCCACAGTTGCACAGAACTCTATCGAACTGACATTGCATCTACAGCTGGTAACCTTCAACCTCGGAATTCATTTTTGCAACTGATGAAGCTATGAGTCCACGTACTATATGCCCCATGCTTCTAGGATCACTGCTTCACTTGCTACTTGCAGCTTATTCGCGATAGAAAATAACATGTTGCCCTACCTGACGGCAACAACTCGAACACTTCTGAACGGTTTGTTTCGGTGATGTTACCAATTAGGACAAACAGAAAACAAAAAATGTGAATCAATGTCAACAAAGTTAACAGGCCGCACAAGAAGCAGCAGAACAAAAAAGAAATCTAAACAAATGGTTATTGGATAACTATAGTACAAGAAGTAAATGTGTGTATTATGAGGCTCAGCATTTATGATAAAAGTGTCATTTTGACACCAAAAATACAATTTTCCTTGGTTTTCCTTTCGCGATTGCCTCAAATTGTGTGTTTTTTCAATACCATATGTGTATGAGAAAAATGAGTAGGTGGATATTACTTTAATTTATGGTGAATGCTGCTGCAACTTCGCGTGTTTTACATTACGTATCCACCCCAGCTTAGCTGCATTATTTGTGCGTCTAATTCAATGAGCTCGGGATTATGCGGGAGACATCGGAGAAAATCACGAGAAAATCGGAAAGATATGCTGGGAGCGGTAGACCGCGTCAAATGCTTGCACTCAAAGAGGAAATTATTTATTTGATTGACAATGATAACACAACTAGAACACGAGAAATTGCAAGACATGATCATCCTCAGCGAGTGCAGTTTTGTCTATGGCTTTTACAACAAAATTAGTTACCAATGAAGCAACTTTTACCAGAAACGGCGTCACCAATTTTTGAAATACTCATGTTTGGACAATGGAAAATCCGCATTTTATGGCCTCCACGGTCGCCTGACCTTACCACCTGTGATTTTTTCCTGTGGGGGTACAAGAAAAGTTTTGTTTACTCATCAGAAATAAATGCTTCGGAAGAGTAGAGTAATAGTATCCAAAATGCGAGTGAAACAATATAATTTATTTCAAAAGTTTGTCTTGGATTCGCCGAGCAACTTCAACAATATATGCGCACATCAGACTAATGGAGATAATTACTCCGATTAATTTCTTTGATATTTTTGATCATCTTTTCTCTAATAAATCTCAGATTTCATTTTTAATGTACAAAACCCGAAAGTATCTGTATACCTGTGAACAATTTTTGGCCAAAGAACTTATTATGGCGAGATATATAATTTCGAAACGAGTACTGTAAAAGTTTACCGGACGTGTGACGTATAACATTTTATCTCATACTGCTAAAAAACAAAAATGAACAGTGAAAAATAAAATATTTATCTGCGTCCAGTAATTTCAGAGTTTTGCATTCACTCCCAAGATAGCTGGCAGGTATAGTTTCCTTAGAAACATAATTTTTGTTTTAAATAATACTGTCAGTGATTGTCATTACCAAAAAAATAGCGACATTTCTGGGGCTGCCTGAAGCAGATAAGTTTACGGGGCATTGCTTTAGTTTAGAAGAACATCTGCCACAATACTGGCTGATGCTGGAGCCGATCTTCTGGTACTTAAGAGACACGGGGGATGAAAGAGCTCTTCGGTGGCGGAAAAATATATATTTATCGAGGATTCGATCGAGGGGAAAACAGGGTATCTCGCATGATTCAACATGGAGAAAACTTTGTTGAAGTGCTACAACAAAAACATGGGAATGTATCAGCAAGTAGCAACTTTCCTAATAAATAATTCATCCAATGGAGCTCCTGGTATCCATATTCATGGGAACGAAAATTTAACGGTTAATATTAATATTAGCAATAAGTAATTTCTGTGTATTGTTTTGCTGTTGAATTTTCAATAAATGTATTCATGCTTTTGACGCATAACTGAGTTTTCAATATTTACAATCCGGTAAAATTTCATTACGGGATAGTAGCACGTGATGAAATATTACGAGCGCCTATCCTGTAAAAGTTGTAACGAAGTTACTTTTATTTTGAGTGTTATATGAGACATACGGTATAGTAATTAACAACTTTTGTAAATAGTGAGCTAGGAATTCCGTTCTTTTTCGTGAATGATATAAATAATACCCCGGAAGTATTATTCATAGTCTTCATCATCCACGATTTAGTTTTGATCAGTTGTAAATATTTTGATTTGATAATTAATAAAACGCGGAGTGGATATCAGAGCGATATCCATCCAAGTATACGTATCTCGGGTGCGCCCCACCATTTGAGAGAAGTGGTGGAAGCTCGCCTAGCGAGTCGCCGTTGCTCAGAGAGACCGACGGAGAATCAGTATAGCTTGTGCGCTTAGCCGGCTATACACGCGCAGCCAGCAGACCAGCGGGACCAAGGACGAGCCGACACCGAAGCCAGCCGAGGACTACCGACGGAGAGGGGAGAGCCGCCTAGAAGCCAGAGGACTGGGGACTAGGAAAGGAGTCCAGCGAGAGCAACCGACCAGACAGCCACGCCAGCATACCAGACCGGACCGACCGACAGAGGACAGGAGAATAGAGAAAGAGCGTTAGGTGAGGACAGCGGAGAGTAATACCCAATGGGAGTCTCCGGGATGCAGGATAGTATTGTGTATCTAATATAAGTTCTCTTTCAGCCGTGATTGATCTAAGTGTGACGTATCACCTGATCGTTGAGATGCACGATAGATAACTTGCGTGCATGCATACTCAGTGAGTATCTCCTGTATGCAAGATTTTGGTGCATTTAATATAAGTTCTCTTCCAGCCGTGGTTGATCTAAGTGTGACGTATCACCTGATCATTCAGATGCACGATCGATAACTTGCGTGCATGCATACTCAGTGAGTATCTCCTGTATGCACGATTTTGCTGTATTTAATATAAGTTCTCTTTCAGCCGTGATTGATCTAAGTGTGACGTATCACCTGATCATTGAGATGCACGATAGATAACTTGCGTGCATGCATACTCAGTGAGTATCTCCTGTATGCACGATTTTGTTGTATTTAATATAAGTTCTCTTTCAGCCGTGATTGATCTAAGTGTGACGTATCACCTGATCATTTGAGGTGCACGATAGATAACTTGCGTGCATGCATACTCAGTGAGTATCTCCTGTATGCTAGATGTTGCATGTATGTACAGCATTGATGTAGTGTAATTAGTAAAGCTTGCTGCTAGTTTTGCTTTTAATACTATAGACTGCAATTTTCATTAAGTTTAGTTGCTTTGAATAACCCGCGAGCTTGCATTCGAAATTGAATTGAATACCGTATGTCTCGAGAGAGAGGGGGTATTGATCATAGCATCTGATTATTGTATATAATGTAAATTAGATTTGTAAATAAGTAATTGTAAGTAATCTTGTAGATGCATTTAGAATATATAGTTGTAATATATCATTGAGTTTTATTCCATTCACTATTGGTGCAACTAATAATCCAGGGAATAAGTTGAATATAAGGAATGTCACTTTGACAGTTGAAGTCTCAGACCCCTGGAAAATACTATCTCCACTGAAAGTTGCCCGGTGCAAGTGGACCTACCACTATAAAATAGGTGGCGCCCGAGTACATTAGTTAATAACCCGAGTTGGGGCGCTAAACAACTTATCTCAGAGTAGATAACCTTACAAATTTGGCGCCCGAGCAGGGACCGAGTTAAACCGAGTTATACCGAGTTAAACCGAGTTATACCGAGTTAAACCGAGTTATACCAAGTCGGACCGAGTTAAACCGAGTAAAACCGAGTTGAACCGAGTCAAACCGAGTTTAACCGAGATAACCCGAGTAAGCTATTTTTGTATATAGACAAGTAAATATTCTTTCAGTTAGGGCTGGATATCAAGGATTGTATTTTCAAGTTGCTATGACCACTCTGCCTCGAGACATACGTGAAGCTTGAGCATTTTAACCCTAAAACTATTTAGTCACGGTAGGGATTGTTTGGCCATAGTGTTTCGAGATAAAATCAACAGCTGTCAGTTTGACAGCTGTCCAGACAATTGGAGTCATAGTCGGGTGGCACATCGTTTTCTAGGTTTTCAGGGACGAGAAAACCGTTTAGGACATTCCCAAGTTGTTACTGTCGTCTGTTCACGGGATATCCGAGTTCAACCGAAGACCGACGGAAATTATTTGAACTTGGACATCAAGAAAATCGATCGAGGATTCTATCTCGAGATTCTGAAGAAGTCAGACGTGCTGATCAATCGTATACACCGAAAATGAGGAACGAAGACACTACAAAGCCTCCCGAGTCCGCAGAAGGACAGACTTCACCGTCGAAGAGTAAAGAGCCTGTAGATGTCAGAGTGAGCTGGGTTTATCAGCTGAAGAAAGCTGATATAGACGTGGAACTGTCTAAGTTTGGCCTTGAAGTCACTGGAACAGTTGAGGACAAAAGGAGACGACTGGTTAGGTTCCTGAGGGAAGGTCGAGTGGGTACCGCCCCACCCACACCGACTCCAGGGAGTGTCCCACTGACTTCGACTTGGACATTCCCGAATCTGAACACCGTACCCCCTGTGAATGTGACTTCAACCGGAACCGCACAGGCAACAACCGTACCGACTATGGCCGTACCGACCATGATGACAGCTCCATCTACATCAATGGCAACGGCGAGTCCAGAACCGATACGCACTCGAGACTGGAATTTGTCATTTGATGGGCTAGGAGACCCAGTAGCATTTCTGGAGAGGCTCGATGAGATCAGAGTATCCCAGAATATACCAGCTCATCGATTGATAGCCGTATTACCCGATCTGTTCCAAGGGGAAACCGCCCTTTGGTACCGAAACAACCGTTCAGCCTGTACAACGTGGAATGCATTTGTGGAATTGTTTAAAATCTTCTACTTTCCTGTCAACTACCAAGTAGACCTAGAGGTTGCTATTGGTAGACGTCTCCAAGGACCAAACGAGCCTGTACAAGCTTACATAACCGATATCCAGACGCTTGTGCGAAGGCATGGGAGTATGACACCGGAACAAGAGCTGACGTGGCTATACCGGAACTTGCTACCAGAATATCGACAGCATATCAAAAGAAGTGACTTTGCCGATATTGTTACTTTTTCTCGTGCTGTGAAGGAGTTTGAACTTCTCAGAGGAGAGATACAGGAGAGGTACCAAACCTATGCAGTGACTGCCAGGTACCCTGTCGTGTCGAGAGCCCCACCGACATCCCCAGCGACAACCTCTCTGACAGCTCCAGAGATTCCAAGGCCGAAGATGACCTCACCCAGATCGGAGAGGAATGAATCAAGGAGAGTTTTCCAGTCTGTTTCCAACTCCAGGACAGGAACAAGCTCATCAGCACCAGCTGTGTGTTGGAGATGTGGACAGACAGGACATTTGAGGAGTCAGTGCCGATCCACTCCTAAGTTATTTTGCTCCAGATGTGGGAAGGAAGGAGTGATGTCCCGTGACTGTCCCTGTCCTAGGTCGGAAAACTAGGAAGGCATTGCCCTGCACCGAGACCTGAGCAGTGCCATTCCACCAATGTCTCGGAAACGATCCGAACCGTCCGACCTGAAGATGCCCGTCCATTCGTTTCTGTGCATACCCTTGGTGACCGTTTTGAGGCCCTGTTAGATACTGGAGCATCCAGGACGTATATGGGAGATAACGTGGCTAGAAAATGTCAAGATATGGGAGTTCGAAAAGGAGCACCGGATGCTTCCATGGCCAGAATGGCAAATGGCCTCCCAGCTCAAGTTCCCAGCAAATATCACTTGGACTTAGTGATTGGGAACACAACTATTCCCGCCATAGTTGGACATCTTCCTGGCCTATCATCTGATTTTGTCATAGGCATGGATATTCTGAAACCGCAGAAATTCCAACTGGACCTGTCAGATGGGAGTATACGTATGGATGGAAAACAGATAGTCGACCAGAGACCGCAACCGGAACACCTGATTAGTACCGTAGACCGTATTGAAAAGCTTGCACTCACCCCGACTGAGGAAAGAAAACTCCAAGCATTCTTGGACCAGGAGCTAGCTCAATTCGAGAGCATAAAGGGAGTAACGCCGATACTCAAACATGAGATACGTTTGATCAATCCGGAACCGATCAAACAGCGTTACAGACCGCAGAATCCAAGAATGCAGGAGGTAATCAACGACGAAGTTGATAAAATGCTGGAAGAAGGCATAATAGAACCGTCCAATAGCCCCTGGAGCTCACCTGTTGTTATAGTCCGAAAGAAGGATGGCAAACCAAGGTTTTGCATCGACTTCCAGAAAGTCAATGCTGTGACACATAAGGATGCATACCCACTACCCTTCATAAATGCAATTTTAGATAAATTGCGCCGCGCTAGATACATTTCTAGTATTGATTTGAAGCAGGGGTATTGGCAAGTAGCCTTGACCGATGCAAGCAAACCAGTCACAGCATTCACAGTACCTGGCCGAGGGCTGTTCCAGTTCAGGGTAATGCCGTTTGGGCTACATGCAGCTCCAGCCACGTTCCAACGTTTGATGGACCGTATAATAGGACCTGAACTGGATCCGTATTGCTTCGCCTATCTGGACGACATAATCGTACTGGGAGAGACGTTCGAACAGCATCTCAGTATCCTGAAGGAAGTATTCCGCCGCCTCCGAGGTGCTAACCTCCGTTTAAACCCAGAAAAATGTCAGTTTGGCAGGAAGTCGCTAAAGTACCTGGGTCACGTGATTACAGGCGAAGGGATTGCTACAGATCCAGATAAGGTGAAATCCATCCTGGAATTTCCACCACCGAACACCGTGCGACAGCTACGACGATTCCTGGGAATCGCATCCTGGTACAGACGCTTTGTACCTGGGTTCTCGAATGTGGCTGCCCCGTTGAACCGACTCCTGAAAAAGGGATACCGTTGGCAGTGGAATACTGAACAAGAAGAAGCATTCGACCACCTCAAGAAATGTCTGACTGAATCACCCGTTCTGGCCTGTCCAGATTTTGAGAGACCCTTCATTTTGCAAACAGATGCAAGTGATCAAGGTTTGGGAGCAGTACTTATCCAGAATAAGGAGGATGGTGACCACATAATCGCTTATGCCAGCCGAACACTGACAACTTCGGAAAAGGCATATTCAGTTACTGAAAAGGAATGCCTGGCTATCGTTTGGGGCATAGAGAAAATGCGTCCATACCTTGAAGGATACCGATTCACCGTCCTCTCTGATCATCAGTCATTGAAGTGGCTCCACAATATCAAAAGCCCAAGTGGTAGACTAGCCAGATGGAGTATGTATCTCCAGCAATTCGATTTTGAGATCAAGTATCGAAAAGGGGTCCTGAACCGAGTGGCTGATGCTTTATCCAGACACCCGTCTCCAGATGAAGAGGGTATTGCTGCCGTCGAGGGAACACTAGATTGTTCATGGTATTCCCGAAAGAAAACCGAAATCCTGAAGGATCCTGCCGCCAATCCCGACTATTGCATCAAGGAAGACCGACTCTATCGCCATTTTTGGGATTCAACCGACTTTTCTGAACCAGAGCTTTCTGATCCCTGGAAGCTTTGCATCCCGAAACCAGCTCGTTCATCCGTTATGAAGGAGAATCACGATGCTCCCACTGCTGGACATCTCGGGATTGCTAAGACCACGGCCAGAATTGCTAGCCGCTACTACTGGCCTGGCATGTTTAGGGACATAGCTAAATACGTTCGAAGCTGCCAGTCTTGTCAGCAGTACAAGACGTCACAGCAGAAGACTCCAGGGATGATGCAACCGTCAGTGAATAGACAACCATGGGAAACTGTGAGTTCTGATCTGGTTGGACCGCTGCCCCGCTCCAGTAAAGGAAACAACTACCTAGTTGTATTCCAAGACAGATTCACGAAGTGGATCCAGTGCCGTCCCATACGGAAGGCGACAGCGAAGGCAGTGAGTCAAGCTCTCTATGAAGAGATCATCACACGTTTTGGGTGTCCGAAGACCGTTATTACCGATAATGGAACCCAGTACACAGGTACACTGTTCAGAGATCTGCTAAAAGATCTGAAGATTGGCCACCGTCTAACTCCGCCGTATACACCGCAGTCCAATCCAGTAGAGAGGACGAATAAGACCATGAAGACTATGATCTCTCAGTTCTGCGACAAAGATCATCGGAAATGGGACCAGCACATACCAGAACTAATATTTGCTTACAACACAGCCCGACATGACTCCACCGGGTACACTCCGGCATTTCTCAACTATGGGAGAGAGTTGGAAATACCAGGGGCTGTGTACCGTCCTGAGGATCTAGTGCCAGATGATGTTGATGATAATCCAGAGGATACAAGAGACCGAGCCCAAAGACTAGACAAACTCCGGGAAGTCTTCGAGTTTGTTCGAGTCAACCTATCTCGAGCTTTCACGACACAGAGTCATCACTACAATCTCCGTAGACGAGAATGGAGATGTCATGTGGGAGATCAAGTGATGAAAAGGGAGCATCATCTTTCATCTGCTACAAAGGGGTTTGCCGCTAAATTAGCCCCTAAATATTCTGGCCCGTATACCGTTTCAAAAGTTATATCTCCGGTAGTCTATGATCTTAAGAGCAACACTGGCAAGAAGCTACACCATATACACATAAAGGATTTGAAGCCTGCTCATAACCTGATCGATCAAAACAATGAAGCAGTATCATCTCTTCTAGAAAATGCCGAGAAAAGCACCCGTTCCGAAACCCCAGCCGAAGGACGTTCGTTCCCCCGTGGCAGATGCAGCCAAAATGACCGCCAAAGCTCAGCAGAGACTAAGGGCCATCAAAGTGTTGGCACGGGACTTGACCCTGCGACGCCGAGCTTGTCGAACAACGGTTGGCACTCCACCCGGTCGACAACCTTGCCGACCTGCTCCTATGACGAGGCAAACTCCGCCGAAGTTTGCCCCAACAACCTCAGTAGCTCCGTCCTTTTCACTGGTGGCAGTGGCCGACATACCTCTGCCGATAGGTCCTCCGCCCAAAGCCCAGTATGTGGTAGACATGGAAATGTCGCAAACTTCCACGATCTCCGTGGATAGGCAGCAGAGAGCGACTATTGAACACCCGATGGACACGGGGATAGAGGGGCAGAAAACCACACCGACCATCTTGAGAAGCGAAAGAAGCGAAATAGCTGAGGCATTGCTTGAGCATCCCCGAGGAAAACCGTGGCCCCCTGCCTTACAAACCAGGTTGTTCGCCCTTCGAGGTCCGGAAGCAGACCCGAACACCCGCCTTCGTATCAAGCTAACAGCTCCAGATGGCCGTAGCATTAGGGTCACATTGCCACATAAGCCATAGGAAAATTAGTTGCGTTATAATTTTGATCTCGTTGAATGTTGGAGACTGATAATGTTTAAGTTGTTATTTGTTTAGTTTTTTCGAAATAATAAATTGGTTTTGCAAAGTTGGGTTTTCTTTTAGAGTGTTGCCAAGCTCAAAATGCAGAGTCCAGTTTTGGAGATATCCGCCTCTCCACGACAGCTGGAAGACCTAGCAAGAGAACTGGCTGAAGCCCTAGCTGAATCCACCGATGTAGCAGTGACCGCCGCTGAGGAAATGAGGAAGATGTCAACCATCCCTCCAAGGCCGGAGGCTGACGGCGATGCTGTCGCTGGCCCTTACACCAAAATGGAGATCACAGACGCGCCCGCTGCTCAACCTCTATCTGCGACAAAGAAACCACCGTTGGTGACGCCCCAACAGACGATTGGGATAGAGGCACTACCGCTCGCTAAAGAGCCGGGTGAAGAAGGACCTCCACCACATTGGAACCCGATGACGGATGAGTATTGGACCCCTGAAGCCAGGGAGTTGAGATTCTCGGAAAACCGACTATCAGAAAAACGTCAGGCGAAAGAGCGGAAGGAACGACAAACCAAGAACCGAGCTACCGAGGATCAGTATGTTCGGATCGGACCGAACTTGTGTTGGCGATGTGCCCGAACCGGACACCAACGACAGGCGTGTTCGCGGCCACCGGTGATGTTCTGTTCTCGATGCGGCCTAGTTGGCGTGATGTCAAGGAAATGTCCATGTAACAGGAGACAGGAAACCGACAGACAATCCCGGAGCCGTCACGAGCCACGTCGGTCTCACAACCGCTGCCCAACATGCGGATGTCCCCATTCGCAGCTGCACCGCCGACGTTCGCCAATGGGAGAGGGAGGCCAACCCAGGCGGTAACCTGGTTTTACCATCACCATACAAAAACCGAGCGCGACGACCGACGAAAATGATGGGAACCTGGAATGGAGTTTATTTTTGTTTATTTCAATATAGTTTACTTTGTTATATTATATTTCATGGATAATTATATGAAAAAAAATAATAATAACTGAAGTTATTTTATTTTTTTTTAGGAAGTAAGGGGGGGATGTAACGAAGTTACTTTTATTTTGAGTGTTATATGAGACATACGGTATAGTAATTAACAACTTTTGTAAATAGTGAGCTAGGAATTCCGTTCTTTTTCGTGAATGATATAAATAATACCCCGGAAGTATTATTCATAGTCTTCATCATCCACGATTTAGTTTTGATCAGTTGTAAATATTTTGATTTGATAATTAATAAAACGCGGAGTGGATATCAGAGCGATATCCATCCAAGTATACGTATCTCGGGTGCGCCCCACCATTTGAGAGAAGTGGTGGAAGCTCGCCTAGCGAGTCGCCGTTGCTCAGAGAGACCGACGGAGAATCAGTATAGCTTGTGCGCTTAGCCGGCTATACACGCGCAGCCAGCAGACCAGCGGGACCAAGGACGAGCCGACACCGAAGCCAGCCGAGGACTACCGACGGAGAGGGGAGAGCCGCCTAGAAGCCAGAGGACTGGGGACTAGGAAAGGAGTCCAGCGAGAGCAACCGACCAGACAGCCACGCCAGCATACCAGACCGGACCGACCGACAGAGGACAGGAGAATAGAGAAAGAGCGTTAGGTGAGGACAGCGGAGAGTAATACCCAATGGGAGTCTCCGGGATGCAGGATAGTATTGTGTATCTAATATAAGTTCTCTTTCAGCCGTGATTGATCTAAGTGTGACGTATCACCTGATCGTTGAGATGCACGATAGATAACTTGCGTGCATGCATACTCAGTGAGTATCTCCTGTATGCAAGATTTTGGTGCATTTAATATAAGTTCTCTTCCAGCCGTGGTTGATCTAAGTGTGACGTATCACCTGATCATTCAGATGCACGATCGATAACTTGCGTGCATGCATACTCAGTGAGTATCTCCTGTATGCACGATTTTGCTGTATTTAATATAAGTTCTCTTTCAGCCGTGATTGATCTAAGTGTGACGTATCACCTGATCATTGAGATGCACGATAGATAACTTGCGTGCATGCATACTCAGTGAGTATCTCCTGTATGCACGATTTTGTTGTATTTAATATAAGTTCTCTTTCAGCCGTGATTGATCTAAGTGTGACGTATCACCTGATCATTTGAGGTGCACGATAGATAACTTGCGTGCATGCATACTCAGTGAGTATCTCCTGTATGCTAGATGTTGCATGTATGTACAGCATTGATGTAGTGTAATTAGTAAAGCTTGCTGCTAGTTTTGCTTTTAATACTATAGACTGCAATTTTCATTAAGTTTAGTTGCTTTGAATAACCCGCGAGCTTGCATTCGAAATTGAATTGAATACCGTATGTCTCGAGAGAGAGGGGGTATTGATCATAGCATCTGATTATTGTATATAATGTAAATTAGATTTGTAAATAAGTAATTGTAAGTAATCTTGTAGATGCATTTAGAATATATAGTTGTAATATATCATTGAGTTTTATTCCATTCACTATTGGTGCAACTAATAATCCAGGGAATAAGTTGAATATAAGGAATGTCACTTTGACAGTTGAAGTCTCAGACCCCTGGAAAATACTATCTCCACTGAAAGTTGCCCGGTGCAAGTGGACCTACCACTATAAAATAGGTGGCGCCCGAGTACATTAGTTAATAACCCGAGTTGGGGCGCTAAACAACTTATCTCAGAGTAGATAACCTTACAAAGTCTATTTTCCGGATTTAAATCACGTACGTAAATGTATGTTCTATGATGCAGTATGCAATAAAATTAACTTTCAGATTCACCCAGTATGTTCAAACTATTACACGTTGAAAAAAATATGATGTGATTGATTCTCGCAGTACTTCTGCGTAGCAGTGACCACTAGCGGTGTGAGGGCGGAGGTGTGTGGTAAGGATTCGAAATAAAATATAAAAACATTACAAATTCTATACGGGGTGACAGAGACTAATGGTAGGTATACCCTCCTTTCATCCTTTGGTTTTTTAGCTATATTCATGAAAGTTAGGAACATCGAATACGCTCACTAGTGGGCAGTTTCTTACATTTCAGGAAGTTTTTTCATCTTCGGGTTTTCCTGGAAATGACATCAACTTCCGATTTTCGAAGGGATCACCCTGTATTTCATTTCGTAATCGGTTAGAGATTATTATAACGAATTCAACAATACCATTTTGGATTGGATTATTTCAAACGATTACAAAAATATTCACGTTCGAAGTTTCCATAAGCTCAATGGGTGTGACGACGCAATATCGATACTTCTTTCTCTGTCACACTCATTGAGATGATTGAAACTTCGAACGCGAATATCTTCGTTATTGTTCGAAATAACCCAATTAAACTTGGTATTATTGAATTCGTTATAATAATCCCTTACCGATCATGGAATATAATACAGGGTGTTTCATTTGAAAATCTAAAGTTGATCTTATTTCCAGGAAAACCGGAAGATGAAATACATTTCCTCAAATGTGAAATAGTGCCCTCTAGTGAGTATATTCGATGTTCTGAATTTCAGAAATATAGCTAGAAAAACAAAGGAGAAGAGGGTGGTACACCACTAGTCAGTGTCACCCATAAACACTGTGTCCAAGATAAGGAGGACCAGTATGGGGATATTCTAAACTATGAGAGATACGGTTTTGCTTGAATGAGACAAAAGTTGTGCAGTCAAAAGACCAACAATGTGATATCAATAAATCCGAGATGCGACTCTTCGTTTTTGAGTTATTTTGAAAAACTGATTTTTTGGGTTTTCGATGTTACTTTTTTCTGACGTTATTAGTTAGGTTGGAACAAATCTGTTGCAACATCTTCGCAGCAACTTTTGATGAATTCTAATATGGTCTCATCAATTTCGATATCAAACGTTTCGTCTTCGCGAAACCATCATCAACTTCATTTTCTAGTGAAAGGTCCTGATTTCGTAATGTCAAATTTGAGAAGCGCTTTTTATCCCGAATTCAACGATGTACTACACATGAGGTTTTGATTGCGTTTTGAGTCATTTTTGACTATTATCAGGAAATGTTTGAGACACGAAACTGCAAATTTAATAATTTAATGTAGATATGGAATATTGAACAATAATACATTGACCACATAATAATAATGACAAAAATATTGTACTAGGTTTATGAAAGGTGTTCAAAAATATTGCCGTTGTTTTCCAAACATGTGTAACATCATCAGCATCAAGAACATTATTCAACATTTCAGGTGTTATACTATAAAATGCTTCCAGAACCAATAATCTGAGATGTTTTCTATTTCGAAGTTTCGTTCATACATACATAATTCTTGATATACCCCCAAAGGAAGAAATCTGGTGGGGTTATATCAGGGGAACGTGCTGGCCAGGGCGTAACAGAATAAGTGCCTATAACTCTTCCAGGAAATCTGACTGATAGATATTCTCTCACATTTCTCGAATCATATGCAGGCGTTCCATCCTGCTGGAACCAACAGTCACGTACTTCCGTAAGGGGTATATCATCCAGAGCATCCTCCATGTCATTCTGGAGTAAGTTCAAGTAGCGCTGTGCTGTCAAATTATGTTTATAGAAAAAAGGGCCCAATATTCTTGTTCCCAATATTCCAGCCCACATATTGGATCCGAAACGATGTTGGTGCCCCACCTCCTTACATAAACGTTGATTCTCTTCAGACCAATAATGAACATTTATGTCATTGAAAATCTCATTATTGGTTACCATGCTCTCATTGCTCTCATCCGACCATATAAATTGATGAGGAAACTGTTCGTTTTCCTGGCATTCTCTGGTATATACGACTCGCAAAATGACGCCTTTCTGTGTCACCTGGTCTAAGTCCTGGGCAAATCCTGTATTTGTATAGGTGGAATGTATGTTTGTTTGAAATGAAGTGTGCTGTTGATTTCGCTATACCCACAGTGTATTGAATTGTTCGAGTTGATATTCTATAGGTGTCTCAGTAACAGCTATAAGAGGACGTTATGTACTTTCTTGAATGCTCCATTTTCCTTAAGATTATTTACCAACTTACTGTAAGTTTTTTTATCTGGTTGCCTTCTTTCTGGATACTTGTCCAAATACATGCGACTTGCTGCGTAACAATTTCGTCTGCTCATATAATGAAACATGATAGCATATCAAACTTCTCCATTTGAAAATCCACCTTCCATATTCTACAGAAAATTCCTAACTCAACTAGAACTTTAATAGACTGATGCCAGAGCTAATGTCAAACTAACAATCAACAACAATCATATTCACTCCCTTTTCAATGCCTACTTTTTCTGTCGATAGCAATGAACACTAATTCATAAAATTCTTGTAACGGTTCAAGAAATAATCTTGCAAATTCAAGTTGTTGTGTTGTGGGATACAAATAATTTTTAACAGTAGATTAAAAATGGTTCAATGCGGTTCTATGACAGTACCTGTAGTAAGAAAATCAAGAAACAATGTCCCCTCAAGTTCGAGAGTTTAAAAAGCTCATGGACACATGTTCGAATCTCTTAACATTTCCTAATAATGGTCAAAACTGACTCAGAACGCACTCAAAACATAATGTGTATAACATCGTTGAATTCGGGATAAAAAGTGTTTCTCAAATTGGACATTAGGAAATCAGGACCGTATTTGAAAAAATGAAGTTTGATGATGGTTGCGCGAAGACGAAACGTTTGATAGCGGAATTGATGATGTCATATTGAAATTCAACAGATTTGTTTCGACCTGACTAGTAACGCCAGAAAAAAATATCGAAAACCCAAAAAATCATATCAATTATGTTGATTATAGAAAAACTTTCCCACCTTTTATATCAATTTGCATCAAGGGACCATAGGTGTAAGTATTGCTTTGAAATCTGTGGAACCGCTTATTCAAAAATACATAATACAGGGTAACTCACGGTCCATGGTACGTTAGACGTTTACGGAGAACGGGACATAGGATCATTCTGAAATTTTGGTTACTCACGTAGTTGCTCTTGGTCTATCGATCTAAAATATTTTCAGCTCTGCGGCGTTGCCGCTTCTATCGAAAATTAGCAACAACTTTGTTATTTCAAAAGGAACACCCTGTATTTTATTGCATTTTCGGATTCTCTCTGAAGAGCTGATTTCATCGATGTATCACACTTGGGGTCTAGCGGAAATGATTACAGAGATATGGGTGTGAAAAATCGACATTTTTCAACTTTGAGAATTTTTTTTGTCGAAACTATTCATTATTGGTCAAAACGGCTCACATGTCCCTATCTCAACTTTTGATCAACTATCTACTGACATTTAATTGAAACAAATACAGGGTGGTGCAGAATTCAGAATCTTGATCACCCGGTATATGTCCCAATTAAATATCAGTAGATAGTTAATCAGAAGTTGAGATAGGGACATGTAAGCCGTTTTGACCAATAATGAATAGTTTCGACAAAAAAAATTACTAAAGTTGAAAAATGTCGATTTTTCACACCCTATATCTCTGTAATCATTTCCGCTAGACCCCAAGTGTGATACATCGATGAAATCAGTTCTTCAGAGAGAATCTGAAAATGCAATAAAATACAGGGTGTTCCATTTAAAATAACAAAGTTGTTGCTACTTTTCGATAGAAGCGGCAACGCCGCAGAGCTGAGAATATTTTAGATCGATAGACCAAGAGTCACTACGTGAGTAACCAAAATTTCAGAATGATCCTATGTCCCGTTTTCCATAAACGTCTAACGTACCATCGACCGTGAGTTACCCTGTATAATAACGAATGACAAGCTCACGGTACACGACTTGCTTAGTTAGATTGAAGATTGTCAGTTGTGTAATACTGATGGCAACATATACAGTAGTCGTTGTATGAACTTTTTTTCTTCGATTCTTCGAGCTGTTATCACTTTTATCAACTTGTGGAAGACATGTAAAATGTGAAGTGAACAATATGCAACAATGATAGGTAGATAAATACAGTGATAGTGTATAGTTAGTAATGATAATCCTTCATTATCGTCATCCAGACCTTGACAGTAGCTGTTAACGAAGTTAACGATTAATTTAAACAGAAATGAATGGATCGAAATTCACGATTGTTGAAATTGAAAGGTATATAACTCTGACCTAACGATAATTATCTTCGAGGTTATGTATGTTTTTATTTCTTTCGCAATTATCCGCAGCCCACACACGTGCCGCTCACCCGAGGCTGTGGATTATTGTTAGTAATTATCATTATTAGTGCAGGCAATGAGCACGCAATCAAAATTCTATATAGACAGGTTTAGTTTGATCTTCGTACTTCTAATAATTCTAAGGAAGTCATAAAATTTTGATGTTCCATGTTCATAAATTGATTTGTTATTACGAATATTCTGGTGTTAATCTTACAAACGAACGAAATGAAGAAAAATCGAGTACTTAGTGCATCATGAGAGTCTCATTTTGAAATAGATTTTCGTTTGTATTGCTGAACTTGCTTAAGTTGATTTTTCCCCATAGTTGTCTCTGTTCATGGCATGATGTGAATAGAGAAAGTCATAGAAAAAATCAAGTTCAGCAGGTAGATCAAGCACAAACGAACAGGACTATTATTTGACACTTTTCAAAACTGACGGAAGTTTTGAAACGTCTTGCTTTACGCAACCAGTTGCGTTGTGAAGTCAACTTGCCTACCTACTTAATTTTCTACATGATCTATAGAACTCTTGTAGAACTGGTCATTATTTCTGTTCGAGCGAAATTTTTCATCAAAGTCTACAAGGCTAGTTTCACGGCGGAGTATATTCAACAAGTGTGTTGGAAACGATAACCGAGCCACGTCCTAGGACATGGTCGTGTAATATCGGTAATGTACGGAACTTCAAACAAACCGAAGTGCTAATAATATAGAAGGCATGCAATCCGCAGCGGCCGAAAGGGCTCAAAAGGGTTAGGAAAATTGAAGGAAATTAAAGGGGACTTCCGTGTTTTTAAATTGCATGCTGATGTGAAGAAATGGTTTTTATTAACAAAAACGCTCCAGAAAAATTGGCATGCATCAGTCGTTTGACCAACGGTGGAAAATTTCGGGAAAACTGTAAAAATTGATACAGGTTTTCCGTGATTCCACACTGCATCAGAAACAAACTTCATCTGTATAATTAATTAATATTGTAGGTAGGTAGGTAGGTAATATTCATTTTTGTTCAAAATACCACTATTATAGATGGAATCATAACCCTCTATTTCGAAAGGACTTGTGTCATATACTTCAAATGTTTCTGTTAGTACTATTCTTTGAAAATCGGAAGGGAATTGATTCAGAAATAATATGAACTCATCGAAGTTTTTTAGAATGCTCCTAATATTCACTTGTGATAATTTAATGATATACTTGTATGACTTTTCTCAAGTATGTTGTAATATACAATGGAAATAATTATATGGGATTTAAATGTTCCGTTTTCATATTCACTAATATATGGATCCATTTTTATTTTCCACGACTTGAAGTTTCTCAAAATGTTGAGGTTTAGTGTTTTCTGCTTCCTCGTGGCTTTCATCTGTTTTTTTATCTGGACTGTCGGCGTTGCCGGGGCACTACTTGCTTCTTTCGTTTCAGCAATATTCTGGTAATCCTCAGTTTCTACTTCTTCCAGTGAGTATTTGTCTTTGTTTATAACAAGCTTGTTGTTCCTTAAGTAAGCATTCATTCCTTTCTGCCGAGCAATTGCTTGATGTTTCAGTAGCGTTTTTCGTATTTCTTGATCATCCTTTGATAGATCTACAAATGAAACTTTGGAACCCCTGAGATTATTACATTTTCTCAAGACATCCTGTTTTGTTAAAAACGAGACAAACTCAACTAGAATTGGTCGATTTGTTTTCCGTTTCCCAATGAACTGAAAATTGTTTATATAAATCTTCTCCAATTTCAGGTTTAACAGCTGATTTATGCCTGTAATTGTGCAATTCATCAAATCCTCTTTGGGAATACTGAATCCAAAAATGACAATATTGTTTTTCCTTTGCTTTCGATCTATATTTTCATATTTGTTCTCTAGTGTTACTGTTGTTTCTTCTAGGATTTGCAACCTGTTTTCTTGGTGTTCAATATGTTTCTTGAGATCGAATATTTCTGATTTTATTTCGTAAATTTTTTCATTAAAATTTTTCTTCAGAGCTTCGGTCTGTTTATTATTTTCCTCACGTATGAAATGTTTGAGTTGCACGATAATATCGCTTTCAACGGGCATATTTTTATTAGGTTCGCGTATATGGATCGCTTTAGCTGCAATCTCTGTGAGGCGCAAAAAGTATCGTTTTTATTCCAATGTTTCAAAATTATGGGTGAGCGAATATACAGGGTGTCCTTAAAAGGTCTTTACAAAAAGCTACCACATATTCTTCAGACCAAAACAATTCGATACAAGCAAACTTACCTCAGTAAAAAGTTGCTTAGTTTGGGCGCTAGACGGCTCTGAAGTTGAAATTTTCAAATCGATTTTGCTTCATAACTTTTGAACGGCTCATGAGATTTTTTCAAATTTGGTACGTTGGCATAGACTCATCGGGCAATGAAACTCATATCATAATCATAATGAATATCATTCCATGGGCGTAGAACTTGATTTTTTCAGGAAATAAACATCTAAAACTCCTATGCCAATGGAAAAAAATTAGTTTCAATATGAAATCTAAATTATTCAACTCATTCACTACAAAAAAGGTACTCTTGACAAAAGTCGATTCCTCTCATGGTTTCGACAAAATTTTAATTTTAGTGATTTAGAGCATAATTAATAATAAAACGATTAACAGATATTTCATAAAAATTGTTCAAAATGTTCACCATTTTCACGTATACAAAGATTTATACGACGCAAAAAGTTGAAATGTACTCTTTGCATAACTTCTTCATCGCCTGTAAGATTATTCGTCGCCTGTTGGATACGTTGCCATAATTGTTCTACAGTATTCACAGGGGTCTTGTAAACCGTAGACTTGAGATAACCCCATACAAAATAATCCATCGGTGTTAAGTCTGGAGAACGTGGTGGCCAATTCACGGGTGCATCATTACCTCTACCTATCCATCTGTCTGGGTACTGTTGGTTTAAAAAATTCCTAACATCCACCGAAAAATGTGGTGGAGCTCCATCGTGCATAAACCACATATCTACCCGATGTTGGTAAATCTTCCAACAAATTTGGCAACGTATTTCGTAGATGTTGTAAATACATGTCTCCTGTTAATCTTTGTGGAAGTATGACAGGACCAATTATAAAATTTCCTATTATTCCAGCCCAAACGTTGATTTTGAATTCGTGTTGAAAATGGTTTATTTTAATGGAATGAGGATTTTCAATTGCATAAACGTGTTCATTATGAAAATTAGTTATTCCTCTTCTCGTGAAACAGGCTTCATCAGTGAACAAAATATTCTTTCCAAAGTTCAGATTCATTTCTCTTTGCAAATTAATGAACCTACAAAACATCAGACGACTTTGTGAAATGTGAATCATGGATTAATAAATCTTGAACTGGCGTCTTGTGGTATGGGTATAATAATTGTTCTCTTAGTACTTCATGAACGGCATTCCTAGAAACTTCTAGTTCATTACTTATCCGTCTAGTACTCAATTCTGGATTTTCTTCAATACGGTCTAAAATTTCTACTTCGACTTCGGGAATCCTTACATAACGCTGTCTTCCATAATCACCAGTTCTAGGAGCAAAATGACCGGTCTCCCGAAGACGTCTCTCAACTGCAGCAAAGGTTGGGTGGCTTGGTACGCGACGATTTGGAAACCTTGCCGAATACACCCTCACACTCTCTCGACCATTTCCTTGACAATATCCGAATACCAATAACATATCGGTGTATTCTTCATTGGTGTATTGTACGGCCATGATAAATCCGAAAAGTCCGATATCAACAATCAACGTCAATAAAACTCGACAAATCAACACAGATGGAACTATGGAAACCAAGAATGTGAATATCACTGTTTTCGAGCAGATAATAATAGTCTTCAGAAAAAAAAACCAGTGCTACTTATTTTCGATAGAAATAACCTATGCAAAAAGTACATCTCAACTTTTTGCGTTGTATAAATCTTTGTATACGTGAAAATGGTGAACATTTTGAACAATTTTTATGAAATATCTGTTAATCGTTTTATTATTGATTATGCTCTTAATCACTGAAATTAAAATTTTGTCGAAACCATTCGACCATTTGTCAAGAGTACCTTTTTTGTAGTGAATGAGTTGAACAATCTAGATTTCATATTGAAACTAACTTTTTCCATTGGCGTAGGAGTTTTAGATGTTTATTTACTGAAAAAAGCAAGTTCTACGCTCATGGAATGATATTCATTATGATTAGGATTTCAACTTTTTGCGTCGTATAAATCTTTGTTCACGCGAAAATAGTGAACATTTTGGAAAACTTTCATGCAATATCTATCAATCGTTTTATTATTTAAATATGCGCGAAATCACTAAAACTTAAATATTGTCGAAACCATCAGAGTAATCGAATTTTATCAAGAGTACCTTTTTTGTAGTGAATGATTTGGGCTATCTAGATGTCATACTAAAACTGATTTTTTTTCATTGGCGTAGAAGTTTTAGATGTTTATTTCCTGAAAAAATCAAGTTCTACGCCCATGGAATGATATTCATTATGATTATTATTATTATGATATGAGTTTCATTGCCCGATGAGTCTATGCCAACGTACCAAATTTGAAAAATATCTCATGAGCCGTTCCAAAGTTATGAAGCAAAATCGATTTGAAAATTTCAACTTCAGAGCCGTCTAGCGCCCAAACTAAGCAACTTTTTACTGAGGTAAGTTTGCTTGTATCGAATTGTTTTGGTCTGAAGAATATGTGGTAGCTTTTTGTAAAGACCTTTTAAGGACACCCTGTAGTATTTCAATATGATTTCTATTCATTTACTCTTTGAGCTGAACCATTTGTTGAAATTTTTCACTCATCTGTTCATGGCTTATTTCAACCACGAATGTTCTTATAAGCGATCTTCGGTTCACACTTATGTGTATATTTGCACTTTTGTAGAGGACTGACTGACTGAAATTTGTTTGATCAGAAAGATGACCATACACTATATCGATATATCAATAACAATCGATATGTCGATAACTATCGACAACTATCGATATCTTTTTTATCGCTTGGAGCGCACGAAAGAGAATCCCTATAATGTTCGAAGAACATCGTGCGTTCCTAGGGAGGATAGGGACAGGAGGTAGGTATTGGAATTTTTTTTAACTTTTGGAGATTATATGTTGTTGGGAATACTTCCACAGGCAATGAATTCCAGAGCCTAGCCGTTCTATGGATGAAGGAGTCTTGATAAAGTGCTGTTCGACATCTTTCGAGGTTGACAACGAAAGGATGTGCTGACTGGGCTTGTCTAGTTCGTCTGATTGGTATTGCTAGTGAAGGGATGATAGCAGAGATTTCCGAAGAACATTTCCCGTGGAAGTATCGATAGAAAAGTGAAAGGTCGATAATTATGGATATATGGATAATTATCGATATATAACTATCGCTTTCTTCTGAATATTGAAGACAATGAATTTATTTTATTTATGTGGCCCGAGACGGTTTCGTAATATTTAGACAATAGTTCTAATATTTTTGAAATAAATTTTTATTGTTTTCAAAGGTTTGTTTAGGGATGAAAATATATTGCATAGGTAGGTAGGTATGTAAAGGTAGTTTTTATGCTGATTCAATTAGTTTCGTTGAAGATTTTATACCTTTTGGTTTGGATAAATTGTAAGTTTATTTTGTGTTGGGCGTGGGAAAAAATCCACAAATATCTATATCTATATATAATTTCAAAAATATCGATAACTATCGATATATCGATAAATATCGGTAACTATCGATATATCGAACTTATCGATATGTTTTGACTTATCGATTATCGATGTGTGAAATCCTATGTGAAATCTAATATCGCGCAGCCCTTGAGCCCTTGAGCTTTGCATAACTCCCTAATGGGTTGGGTAGCCTTGGCCTTGGGGAATTATCAATTAAGTTTTTTTTATAATATTTATTTGTTGTACGAAATACGAGATTTTCTTTTATCTATTCGAGCGCTCGGTGCGAAATCCCTATTTCTCTGTCAAGTATAGATAAGTATCATAATATTCCTGACCTGCTCGATGCTGAGTCACCACCTCCTCACATAAATGAATGATGATAGAATGATAAATCACATAATTTTCGCGACCCTGACTTTTTCTTATATATAGGCTTGAAATATCCAACTAATTATAGACCATTGTTTTCATTACTCACTTGATTTACAAACAAACCTATTAGCCAATACATACTTGAGTGTCTTTTTCGATCCATTCGACCTTGTTCACTATGCACCTTTTCATACAGTATGTGAAATATTCAACAGTGAATACACAAGTGGTGGTAATTTCTTGACTATTCCAGTCTTCGAGAACCAATCTGTATCGACCACTTTCACGGTTTGTCCCGAGGTTTTTCCTCTATTACAGTGATATTTTTTGTTTACTAAAAATCGAGGGGTGTCTCACTTCAACAAAATGTGTACACCAGATCGGATATTGTGAGATTTGAAGCAATTTTGATAAGATTTGTTGCAATCCCTAAGATTTGTAAGATTTCTCCAGATTTCTAGGGATTTTTTTAAGATTTATGAGATTTATAAAAGTTTGCGAAATTTTCAAGATTTGTCAAGGTTTTTAAGATTTCTCAGATTCCTAAGAATTGATGAAGGATTTGCGAAATTTATCGAAGTTTTTATATCTCTTGGAGCGCACGGCAAGGAATCCTTATAATGTTCGGAGAACATCGTGCGTTCCTATAGGGTGGAAGGGAGAGGAGGTAGATGCTGGATGTTTTTTTAAATTTTGGAGATTATAAGTTCTTGGAAATACTTCCTCAGGCAATGAATTCCAGAGCTTTCCCGTTCTATAGAGAAACGAGTTTTGATATAGTGCTGTTCGACGTATTTAGAAGTTGACAGCGAAAGGATGTGCTTACTGCGCTTGTCGAGTAAGTCTATATATCGTCTATAGTACGTCTGACTGGTATTTCTGGTCGTGGAATGATAGCAGAGATTTCTGAAGAACATTTCTCCGTGGAAGAATCTATAGAAAATGAAGGGTCGGCGACCTTTTTCTGGTGTTCCAGTGATGTTGAAGTGTTAGTGAGTGTGGGATCACCCACCAGCGGATGGCTCTTCTCTGGATGGAATCTAAGAGCATCAGAGTATGTTTAGGGGCTGAACCTGATATGTGAGAATAGTATTCTAGTACAGCTCGTATCTGTGCTTTGTAGATCATGCGAAGCTGTTGAGGTGTAAAGTAGCTTTTCGCAGCACGGAATAAAAATCCGAGTTTTTGTGAAATTATGACGTTATGAAGGATTTGAAATGCGAACGGCACTTACCCCCACCCTTCCTTATAACTCGCGACGATATCGGATTGAGAGATTTTTGCTTGGGATTGAGAGATTGTCACAATATTCCTGGAATTGAAAGGATTTGAAGAAAGATTGACAGATTCGATAAGAGATTTACGAAATCTCAAGAATCAAGCTGTGATTTCCAAACATTGACACATTATTTCCGCGGATTGTCAGATTCGAAGAGAGATTTTGGGATTGGAAGAGATATTTGATGTGGATTTTCAAGATTGAAGCTTGGATTGGTGAGATTTCCAAGATTCGAAGTGGATTCGAAGAAAAGTGTACACCATCAGATTGTCAGAGTGAGAAACTTCTTGCTAAAAATATATTCAGCAGCATTTCACGAGTGGTGGAAGTCTTTTAACTATTCCATTCTTCGAGAACCAATCAGTATAGACCACTTTCACGGTTCCTCCTTGCTGTGATATTTTTTGTTTTGAATTGAATTGAAACACACGTGACCAAGCAACCTCGTTTTTCAGAGATGCAATTTAGACATTTAAAACTTCAATGATGTTGAAAGCCAGAATGATGGTTCAGTGTGCGCCACTCTCTAGAGGCGCTCGTTTATTGTATGATTCAATCATGAAGTAGTCATACGAATACAACTCGAGATACTATTTTTCCTGCAAATATTTCTTCGATCGACATACTCCAGCTTGCTTCTTTTATTTCGAAATTAAGAGGCAACAAGCTGTATCAGTTGCCGAATATTTCCGGCAAAATTGTATCACTAGTGGTAATACATATGATAACTTAAATTAGATGCACGAATCTTTGTTCCTATAGAAATTTCACGAGTGGACAAAGCAACAAAAAAGAGTGCTAATCTAGTTGAAATTTCTGAAAAATATTACCACACGAATGTTATTCGGCGTCATTATTTTTTCAACTGAATATGTTTAAACAAAAATGATACGAAACCGTAGTGTGTGGGGCCAGTGAAAACGAACATTTTACAGCAACACACTTCGGTTGGGGGTTTGTTGTTCAGAGGTTCGAAAAAAGTCTATCGTCGAACAAAACAGCCTACCAGCAACGTAGTCTATGGGCCCCTTTATATACCTACTGATTCAAACGAATATCCAATCGAATACTGTAAAAAAATCATCGCTGTAATTTGCTACTTACAAATTATTAGTATAATTTCGAATTATTGGCTAGAATTATGCATTGCTATAGGTTAAATCAACGAAAACGTCATATTTTGACATGTGAAAAAAATAATCAATGTAAATGTTTTTTATTGCAACGCAATAGGTTCTAATAGGTTCTCATTTCACGGAACAGGACCTCTTTACAAATATAATTATCATTCTTCTAGTGAGGTCACTTTGTTTTTATGTGTTTTGTAAAAAACCGTAAAAAACTCTAAACTAAATGTATCCTCGTCGTCAGAGCAATATGAGAATACAAAACTTAGCCCCTTCCTGGAGTTTCTCCTGAAACGCCCATGCGGAAAGAAGACATATTCAACTTAATTCAAAACCTAAAGTCAAATTTGAAGACTGACCATGACGAAAAAATTGCATTCGTAATTTTTGTCTGTTTTCGAATTATAGGTGAAGTTCATCGCCCTACTATCAGTAGCGCATCTAGGATTTAGTTCTGGGAGGGGTAAATGTCCAAATATAGGAAACAGAAACCTATCATTGAGTATAGAAACTAAAAATGAAAAACGAATAAAAAAAATCAAGAACATAAAAAAATTGTCATCAACATTTGAACAAAAATAAAACAAGACTAAAACACAAAAATAACAAAAAACATAGCAAAATATAACAAAAAAACTCTTTGGAAAGAGGAGATTACAAAATAAAGTCTACTCTTCTATTTTTTTTGGTAGCATATCGATTAATGACATCTTCGACATCTACCTGAATCTCTCTATGTATGCATAGCATTGCCAAACCTGAAAGCCTTTCTTGCAGCATGGTTGAGCGTAGCCAAGTTTTCAACCGTTTAAGGCAGGAAAAACTCCTTTCCGCAGAAGCCACACTAACAGGCAAGGTAACAAGTATTTGTAGGCATTGTTTAATAAGGGAAACATATCTCCATCACAAGATATAAAGAGATCTAAACCATCTTTAACATCATTTTGTGTAACGGATTTCCACAACTGAAACTCAGAATTTAGTTTTATGAAAATTATATCATTGCTCATATTCTCATGCAACCTATTGATGTAGTCTGTTATTGTTTGAAGTTTTAGTGAGTGCATCGGGATTTCTTGAACAAAAAATTGATTAAAAAAATATATTGAACTCAAAAGTATTCAGTCCCTCTTCATCAAACCTAAAACGAAAGTCGTTCGTAACATGATCCAACAAAGGTATGTACTAGTTGAGCCTGTATATACTTGTCGTTTTATTATTCTTGGACTATGAATATGTATCTCTATTTTTTCATGAATATCACAAAACAATTCAAAAATAGCTTTAAATTGACGCTCAGCATTGCTTCGTTTTTCTTCCAAAACCAAAATTACATTTTCTATAACTTTACCAACATATTGTCTGTCGATTGATTTTGTTTGTAAAATCTTTCTAACATTAACTGTTGAATCTAAAATTTCACTCAAGCTATAAAGAGAAACAATAAATTCTGTAGAAGTAATTCCAGTTTTGAGAATCTCAGCTTCCAAGTTGAAATGATTCTGAGCAAATCAACAATGCTTTCAAAGCTACTTTCAAATTGCAGCACTGATTCATGCCTATCTACATCTAGTATCACAAAGAAATTTGAGTTGAGTATTACCTAATTTTTGGCTGAGAAGGAAATTTCTTTTAGCCGATGCCCTGATACCCCCTGTGTCCTGGGGGGGGGGGGTAATTACCCCCTTTACTTCCCCCCCTTGGATGCGCGCCTGCCTACTATATAGTATAGTATCGTTTGAACTATGAGACAGATTATAATTATTTGGACTTTCCTCCATTCGATTTTTATATGTAATCGAGTATGTAATATACAACAAGTGGATTTATGATTATCGAAGTACGAATTTCTTTGATTCTGAGATACAAATTTTGTTGCTTGTCAAAGTAACAGTTTGATTCGATAAAGGAATGATATTTTCGATAATTCATTTCGCTAGATCATTTGGGATTTTCACTTCTGGTATCAATACAGAGGGCGTATCTGAATAACACCAAAAAAAATTCAGGGGTGATTTTTGTGATGAAAATTAAGGTAGATGTTTCGGAAAAGTGACACCTTTCGGAGAAAAAAAAAGGGTTTTCTTCTTCATTCTCCCTGTATATCACGCCACTGATATATAATATATATATAAAATAATACTGAATGGCTTCTTCCTGATAGCACATTTCAAGTGGTACAAGTGGAATAGCTACTTGTAATCCTGATTGAACGTGGACATGTTCACTTTCAAGGCTTCCTACAATAATTTAATGATGCATTTCCGAATGCAATCATTTTATGTGATATATATATATATTTTCTGATCTCAGAGGGCATATTATTGACCGTAACCTAACACTTTATCTGCAAAGGACATATTCTGGTAGACCAACTTTTTTGTCCATAGATATTCTTGACCAATACTGACTATAATGATTTCTCACCACTTTTCTGAATGACTTTTCGACATAGGTATCTTTTACTATAAACCGATGTCAAATTATTTTCAGGAGTAGATATCTGTCACTGAAAAGTATTTTATGCAACGATCATGTGATGATAGCCGATGATAGCTATATTGCTATATTATTGTGAACCAAGGGAGGAACAAGATTAATATCGATGAAACAGGGTTAACTAAACTTCATTTACTGTTGAGGTCACAAAAATGCGCAAAAATGACTATTTTTCTGTGACGGGAAAAAAGTTTGACATTTCATCTCTGTTGGCAGATTATAAAATGTCACTTTTTATAAATTACTTTTTTCCTGTTGGAAAAAAGTGAGTACTTTTTTGCCGGATATACAGGGTGTTTCCAATAAACCTAACCACCTTGCTAGGGTAGTTAGAACATTGCAAAATAAGTTGGGTTTGCTCAGTAAAAAATGTCGTAGTTAGTTTTCATTCGCGGTAAATTTCTAGCCGCTTGAAAATTAACGTGGCATTTTTCATGATTTCGGCACCTTGAAATCAACCGAAAATTCTAAAAAAATATGGAATAGAAGGTATTCGAGTGATGATTCTATTTAAGAAAAACATCCTATTATAACAAAGTTATCTATGGTGGAAACTCAATTTGGATAACCCTGTATACTTAGGTCAGTTGTACAAGGTGGCTGGAATTCGAGCCTCATCATTGGGATCTTGTAATCCGTAAGAGATACAGGGTCGGATAAATTATGGCAAAGTTGCGCAATTCGATGCCTAACAAAATGCCGTTCTGAAACTTGGAAAATTCCGAATACTCTCGGAGATTTCCGAAAAAAATCGAAATTTCATAAAACCGTTTTTATATTTTTCTGGCGATATTTGGAGAAATAAATCGATATGAATAACACTTTATCATAAGGCCTGTTCGTTTCTATTGCTAAACTTACTAAAGTTGATTCTTTCTCCTTAGTTTTCTCTGTTCATGGCATGATGTAAACAAGGAAAGTCATTGAAAAAAATCCAGTTCAGCAGGTAGGGCAAGGACAAACGAACAAGCCTATAGTCACTCTTTCTTGCCTACAAGATAACTTTTTCAAATTCGAAATCTGACGTTTCGTCTTCCAGAAACCATCATCAACTAATTTTTTCTAAATACAGACCTGGATTCTTTATTTTAGTTTTTTGTTACCTTTTGATAGCCCAAAAACTATGAGCTATCACCGAGGCTATCACAAATTTCGATTTTCGAATGTTTTGATGACAAACATTGACGGTTTCTTTATTTTTTCAAAATATTCAATCCGAAACTGTTTTCAAAACATTATTATTCATCAGTAATATAACAAAGGAACGCTAATCACCACCTAAACATCACTGGCAAAATTTTAATGAAACCCCTCACCCCTCCACTGCCTAATTATTACGAAACTGAACTTCTGGCAAAATAATATCTATAATACTCAGCCAATTGATAACAACTATGCTTGAATTCAAAAAATAACAAAACGAAATTCTAAAGTAAACGCTCGAATAACCCCCCTTGCACCTCTAGACATTTTCGTATGCGTCTTCGCAGGTTGCCCGCGTAATTGCGCGCTTGATCATTCTTTCTCTAGCTCCTAGGGTTGTTATTTCGAACACTAAATTTTGGCGTAAAATGTACATGGCCCGTGGAATATCTTTGAATGAACGGTTTTTCAAATATCTCCATAAAAAGTAATCCAGCGGGAGTAAATCGGGGCTCCTTGCAGGCCAGCGCACCACCCCTTGGTTTCCAATCCACTGATTGGGAAATGTTTCATTTAAATACTGAGTGACGGCCCTTCCATTGTGGGGTGGTACGCCATCCTGATGGTGCCACCATATTTGCTGAAGTATATTTAACGGCTCGTCATCCAGAGCATCTAAATTTTGGATGAAATGAAGGTACCGATCACTATTCAAATTCACATTATAAATAATTGGCCCCAAGATTTTGTTTCGATACAGCCTCACCCAGACATTGAATGATGTCCGTCCCTGCCTTCGCACTTGCTGATTTTGGTGCGGATTTTCCACTGCATAATAATGCTCATTATTTCTGTTGAAAAGGCCGCTCGTGGAAAAATTGCATTCATCAGTACAGATAATGTTATTAAAAAAATCTTCATTCTGTTGCAATTTTCCATCAAGCCAATTGCAGAATTCAAGCCTTCTTTCACTATCTCCTGGTCTGAGTTCTTGACTGACATGTAAGGATAATAACTATGATTTTTGAGAATATTCGGAATTCGGCTTCTTGGGATATTTAACTGTAGAGCAAATTGTCTTGTGGAACCTCGAGGATTTTCTGTAACCTTCAAACTTTCTCGATGAAATATTATGGCAAATATCGAATTGAATAAATAATCATTTCTTACCGCATTTATAACACCTCCTTCATCTTCAGCTTCAAATCTTTCTCCATACGCATTTCGGCGTTTACTAAAACTACCATGCAGATTCAAATTCTTGTCCAATTTATTGAAATACGTGTAATGCGGTTGTGATCGTTCGGTTCATTGCTGTAAAAATATCTCGCACAAAAAATTTTGCGAGTTTCTATTTACACTATTAAAAATTCGGACCATATCACGTTTTTCTGTATTGAAAAACACCATTTTTGATATCGCAAATTATTCAAAACATTGAACTGTCATACTTGGACAAGTGGTTGTGACTTTTCATCTCATAAATTAAGGCCGCGTTTTTCATTTTCGGTAATATTTTGAAAAAAAAATTAAGAAACTGTCAATTTTTGTCATCGAAACATTTCAAAATCGAAATTTGTGATAGTTTTTGGGCTATCCAAAGAAAACAAAAAATGAAATAAAAAATCCAGGTCCGTATTTAAAAAAATAAGTTGATGATGGTTTCTGGAAGACGAAACGTCATCAGATTTCGAACTTGAAAACGCCATCTTGTAGGCAAGAAAAAGTGGCTTTGACAAAGTGTTATCCATATCGATTAATTTCCTCAAATATCGCCAGAAAAATATAAAAACGGTTGTATAAAAAAAAAATTAAAAAGGAACTTGGTTCCTTCACCATTCTTATGACGTACTTTATGAAAAGCCACATTCAGACAGAGTTGGCGTACGATTCCCTGTGTCAGTACGACGTTGCCGGCATCATCAATATGTCGAGATTTCCGGAAATTGTTCTTTGAATAACTCATAACTATATCATAGCAGCAATGGAATGTTATAAGTTTTTTAATCCTACTTCGTCGAGTTTCATGGATGATTCTCATAAATCTCTTATTTGCTGAATGAAGTTGATCACTCATAATGATAAATTATGATTTTTTGCAATAGTATATATATATAATTTCCACTTTCTTTATATTACAAAATAATAATCATTCGTACCTAATATCTTGCAAAAGCTCATAATACTTTGAGCCCGTCCACACCACACAAGGTACTGAAAGGCACATTGAGAGCTGATCTGTACCAGTAGATCTATGGTACCAGTATTACTTGAGTCGATTTTTGATCTACAGTTATTCGTTAGCATAATATATGTCTAAAGTTTGTCTAGTTGTCTTCTTCTATTTTTTCATTCGTTTTTTATTCGTTAGCATTTTGCTAGCTCACCACAGTTTGCCGGCCACAAAATTTGAAATTGCTTTATTTTGAAAATAAAAACGGTAGGTACTTGGACTTCATCGATCGCCATTATGTAGAGCATGGACATAAAAAGGATGAGTTCCTAATTTATTTTATTAAAATTCATCTGAAGGACATCGATTATACCTAAGTACGTAATTCTATAGGCCAAAAATTTGTTTCATAATGAAAAGTACGTGTTTTCCTCAGTCAAAATCTGTTTTATTATGGAAACAATGTTAAAATGAACAATATCATTGAATCGATAGCAGA